>BPTQ01000009.1:331088728-331276396 GCA_019973895.1 Chrysanthemum seticuspe
TGTTCTATACTTGTTAAAGTGGCTAAGAGTCATTATAGTTATTGAAAACAAAAAAGCACCCAATTGCGTCCAGTTTCCGTTCTCTCAACCTACACATTTCTTCCCTTTAAACACACACTAAAAAAACATACCGATTACACACTCGATTATTCAAACCTTAGATCTGAAAACACACTCCATCGAGATCAATTAAACACCTCAAACACCATATCTGGTCATTAGCATCGTTTCGATCATTAACAGTTCCATAAATGATTCGAGCTCACTGAAATTGCCACGAGTTTTGCAAGATTGCTTCGAATTTGCCAGAATTGCCTCGAGTTTGTTGGAATTTCTTTAAGTTCACCGTATATACTTTGGATCTGTTTCGTGTTGCGGATTTTCTAAGTTCACGACTGGCATATATTCTGCAATATTTTCGGCTAACTTCTAAAATGATATTAGATGTTGAATATGTGTTTCGTCTTTTATGTAAAAAATGAAAGTTAGATGCTCACTATGTGTATAGTATGCGATAAATGACAATTGGATGTTGAACATGTTTATAATATGCGAAAAAAAATTTGCTCACAAAAAAATGCGAAAAAAAAAATTAGATGCTAAATATCGTGATTATTGTGATTTTCGTCAAATTAGCTTGTTCATTTTGATGAATAGTGTAATGTTTATGTGATCAGGCAATTAAATTATGAAACGTAAAGCGTTTGCCTATTTTATTTATATTAGACTAGCAGCGTACCCGAGCAATATGGTTGCAGATACTTTGTAATTTAATTTTTCCGGCTAATAATTTATTCTATTTGTACGTTTTTTGGCAATAGCTTTATTGATTATTTTGTTCGTTTAAGAACCATAAGCAATAGCAAAAGTTTAGTGAAAACTTTGCTTAGTTTGTATCACTTTTTTTTTTTTTTTTTTTTTTTTTTTTTTTGTTTAGTAGCTTGTTTAATTTGTACGATATGTTCTTTTAACTGTCTTTTTTTTATTTATTAAAATGAGATTTTTAAAATATCATTAATTAGTAGCTTGCATTACTTGTATTATGTCTTTAATACTTGTATTTATCTTTAAATGAGTGTTTTAACAATGTATATTAATTGTACATCAATGAATTGTAAACATTGCATGAATACTTGCATTGTTGAAAGTTAAGTTTTTTAAGGTATTTAATGTTACATAAAGAGTGTTTAAATTTGTTATACATTTAGCTTATATAATTGTATTGCTGATTTTTAAAGCATTAAATGCCCCAAAAAGACTAAATGCTTTATAAGATATTAAGATATATAATGGTAGGCCTCTTACGCATGAGAAATGTTTGATAATATTCTCAAGCGAAATGTTGGATTAAAATTGGCGTTTAATGCACTACAAGGCCTTATTGCATGTCTCCTTATGTATTAGCGAAAGTATAAGTGCCTTAGGGCAAACTATGTAAGATAGATTTCTCTATTGTGATGCAAATGCTAAAAATTAAGCATTTCATGGATGTTACTTTACTAAGGCATGCGTTTTTCATAATTTGTAGCCATGTTATATTATTTTGAGCTTATTGTTTATGCTTTATGAGTCCTTTTTTTCTTTTCATTTTGAAAAGTTTTTACGGATGTTGAATATAATTTCTTCAAAAATCGTTTAAGTACATAGGATGTGAGTGAACACATTTAACCCGTTACATAGTCGGTAAAGCTAACACAACATACACATCTACTTCTAATATAGAAGAAAACAATTAAACACTAGAATACCTTTAACTCATAAATGGCACCAAACATAAACTAACGTCTAAATTGACTACAAAGATTAATGTCCTACGCCTTACAGAATGCCTTATGTTCTTCGGTCATATGCATAATCTTTATAATTATCATACATGTCGTAGTCCTCATCCTCGCAAAAACTAGCCTAATTTCCACACCACTACCACTAGCCCGTTTAGAAGAAGAAGCCATAAACTGAGAAGTATCATCATATATGTCCTCAACATCACTATTACTATCGTCACTAACCTTTGTCGCATCCTTAACAAACATTACCATCATTTCTAGCATTCGAATTACTTGTATTCTCGAATACCTTTTCCTCTTCATTTAAAGTTGCAAACGAAATTTTAACATTGACCAAATTTATCAGAGATCGCCTGTCCCTTATTGCTAGAAGTCATGGCCATAGTAGTTTTAGAGTTTTTGAAGTCGACCCACCCTTGGAAAAAAAATAAAAAATAAAAACCCGATGTATTTTATATTTTTTTAATGTGTACTTTTTTCTTTCCCAATGTATTTTTCACGTGGATAAATGTAATTCGAGTAAAAGGAGGTTGAGTAGCCAGCAGTTGCGCAATATGGGTAGTTATTTTGGTACAATGAAAAGTAAAAAAAGTGTACTTGCAATTGGACACATGGCGATTTTTGGGTGGAGCTGTGGATTCGAGTAGTTGCGCATGATCATTTATAGATTGAGTTTAAAAATGACCATAATGGGGACTCCAAGAAAGATTTTGGCCTCTTTTTGTACTTTTCTCTTTTTTTTTTATTGGTATACATGTTTTGTGTTAAGCTGTAAAGAAACCTGTTAATATATCGACCTCAGAGAAAGCAGACTAGATCACAGACAGGAGTAACGGAATGTACGTTATCACATACTGTGATCCAGTCTCTCTCTCTGAGGTCTATAAACACTGCTGGTTTGCTTATCTTGCAAGAAAATTTCAATACGTGAGATACTTTGGTTGTAGATTTGTATGTTGCCATAAATGATTTCATTCTATGATAAGTACCTTGAATATTTATTGGATGACAAAAAATTGGTTCAAACGATCATGTTCATTTGAATTAAATTTTAGGCGAGTTGACATTTAGGTTAAACATGAAAATAAGATATTGGGTAAAGGGTACATAAAGGAAGAGATAGGCGATGATCATGTGATGGTTGTTAGTGTGAAAGTTTAGGCGTCATGTTAGAATGAGTGAATGCCAAAAGGTGCTAACCACATGTTATCTTTAGAAAGTGCCAACGTATGAGAACTTTTATGTACCAATATTTTGATATACATGTGTAATGTTTTTCAATGGTGTACGTATAATGGTTGAAATGTGGATAGAATTTCATCGCACCTAGTTATGTACCAATATTTTTATATGCATGTGTATTTTTTTTAATGGTGGTATGTGATCGATATAGTTGTCGCAAAGTTTGTATGTGTTAGTACATGAATACTTACGTAAGCATTTAGTAGTATATAAACATATAATTTTTTTTCTATTTTTTGCATAGGAAATGTAAACTAACTGGTTACTGTTGTAGTTTAGTTGGGATTTTAGGGTTTGTTCCTTATCTATATAAAGAAAAGGATTAGGTTTATCATCTACTATCAAATTCTGTCTATTATCAATCTCCTACACCTTAACATTATGGCTGCTACCCCTAATTTGGATGAGTTGAAAGACAGATCTGGTTCTGATGCACTGCAAAAATACTTCAAGTTCTTTTTTATGCAACAGATGACGGAGGAGGAAGGTTTTATCTGGAAACTTGGTGAAGAGTGCAACGATCTACGCAAGAAAATTGAAAAGGAAGAAGAGTATGTTCAAGATCTTAAGAGCTTTGGTCCATTTCATGAACTTGCTTGTGAAATCATTGACTGTATCAATGAAACGCTCAAGAGGGAGCGTGGGAGGCTGGCTGATCTGGTGGTTGTGTTGGCTAAGTCAAGGGAAAGGGATAGTCGAGAAGCAAAGGCATATCACTGTTATGGATTTCAGTGATTAGATTTTTATGGGTTTCTAGTGTTTTGTGTTGGGTTTTGGGCAGGGATGATTTTGATGGTTTCTTTTTTAGTTGGTTGATGGTAATAAGATGTATGTACGTGTAGTTTGTGTCTTGGTCGAGGGTAGTGATAAGATTTCCCGTTGAAGGTTGATGTGTAATGGGTCTATGTAGTTTGTAACTACTTGTGTTTTTATTATTATAAGTTGCCGTTTTTATGTATTATGAACTGTTTTTTGGCTCTATTCTTTAGCTTCTGTATAGTTTAAGTATTGTACTATTGTTCGTTACCATTGCATTGATTTATTTTTAGGCATGTAAATTTTTCGGCATACGTTGTTTTTAAGGAACTCGTATAGTGGTTTAGATGTGATGCAAGGTGTCAGCGTAAACTATATAGAATAGAAAGTTGTGTTAGAGGATAAATGTTCTATGAAGATGTTGGTGTTTTTGATAATCGTACTTGTAAGATAGTGGTGCAGACGTCTACACGCTTGCAGTTGCGTTTCATTGTAACCGGTCTTTGTTTAGATGTTGTCGGTTCAGCTGTTGCTGATGGGAACATAGGTGTCGTCCTTGAATGTTTTTGTACGGGTAACTCGTTTATAGGATTTGCAGGTGGTGTGTTTGGTTTAAGTTTTTGTTGTTTTTATTTTAGAAGTAGAATTACAGTGCGTGGTTCGTGTTTTGTAAGTTGATGAGGGACTTGCGCAGTGTGCGTGAGTGTCATATTCTAACATTTTGTGCTGATGTTGTGTTAAGTCTATTCATCCGCCGTCTGTTGCCTGTTCTAATCACAGGTGCGTGTCTACATACACGTGTGAAAATACATTGTTTGCAGACCATGGATTAGTTGATTGAGGGAATATTCGGTAGGGTGCGCTGCTTTTCTTGTGTTGTCATTAACAATAATACAATTTTGTTGTTGTTTGTAATGTACTGGTTATGATTTTTTGTAATGGAATCTGTGTGGCACTGCTGATAATGGATACATTTATTTGCAGCGATTCTGCACGCAATGTTGTCGTTGGCTGTGGTTCTGGACTAAAGCATGTCAGTGTTTTGGTTTCGTTGTTGTTATTCATACTTGGCTTGTGCAAATATCCATTGATGTGAAGTTTTTTTGTTCTTAGTTTTGTTGTTATTTATACGTCGTAATACAATAATGTTAATACAAATAAGCCGTAAAAACGTTTATTTATATTTTACGATCTTCTATTTTTTGTCGATAACAAACGTAAAATCATTTTAATGAAACAAATAAAATACGTAAATAGTTTGAGCCAATAGTTTTCTAACACACTTACGTTTTCACATAAAACACTAAAACAAGTATAAGTGATATTTATGATTTAGTAATACATATGTACAACAACTAGTGTTTACATATTTGGGCAAATATATACTTAACTAAGTATATACTAAAATGGGTAAAAACTAAGAAATGGTATTGACCCATAACCCATGGTATTATCCAAAACCACTTAACTAGGTTCATTGTATTCATAAGATACATTGTATCTCGTAAGTAACACATGGATCAACCCATGACCCATGACCCATAACCAAAAATACTCATGGGCAAAGAGGAGCGTCCCACGGATCCCTAGCTTTACGCTAGATGGATCCCTTGTGGGAGGGATCCGTGGGATCTGGGGAACAGTGGCAAGTTTTGCCTATAAATAGTGAGTCATTTCTTCCTTTCATCTCACCACTCTCACACATACTTCCCCAAGTATTGTATCTCTCTAACCACTGATCCTAAGGGATCTCTCTATGTAGTTTGTCTTTTGTTTTTGTGTGATTCTCTAGGTTCCTCTTAAAGGCGAGATCACCATTTCTTGAAGTCGAGCAAGCTCAAGTCCATGAGTTGCCATGCTTCGTCATCATCAAGACTACTAGGTTCTCTTGTTGATAGTTCTTACTTCCTCCGTAGATGTGTTATGTTGAAGGCATTAATGAAGGATGCCGAAGGAGTCAAAACGTAAGCATTAGTGAAAGATGCTTAACGTTCATGTATAGAGCATTAGTGAAGAATGCTAAAGGTGTCAAGACGAAGGCATTAGTGAAAGGTGCCAAGCGTTGTGTCAAGAAGCATTAGTGAAGAATGCTAAGGTCGTATAATCGATGAGGTGCATCGTTATACATATAGTAATAGGTGTTCTCAATGATGGTGATATCCTTGATGGTATTGCAATAAGGAGTGGGTCTCTTTTGGGTTTAGGTGTTGTGAAATGTTGGGTAGTAGTTCCTCCATAGTAATTGAACTAGGTGCTTAGCCTAGTACCTAATAAAGGGTAGGTGACGTTGTGATAGGTGTGGTTCACCTTGGAGTGAAAGAACCCGGTGGTTAGCCTAGCACCGAATAAAGGGTAGGCGATGTTGTGATAGGTGTGGTTCACCTTGGAGTGAAAGAACCCGGTGGTTAGCCTAGTACCGGAAAAAGAGTAGGCGACATTGTTAAGGCTTCTCCGCCATAAGGAGTTGGTGTCATGTATTGTTTACGAACTCTCGAGTAGGTGACTCGGGGAGTGGAGTAGGGCAAGGAAGGTGTCCTTGTAGCCGAACCACTATAAATCCTTGTGTCGTGGTTATGTGCTTCTTACTCTTTATCTTTTATTACACGTTTATATATCTATCTATCAACGTCCAACATAAACAACCAAATAGATTAACATAAGTTGGTCTAAATGCTTTAAAACAAAGTTTTAATTGGTAAAACTATTCAACCCCCCTTCTAGTTTTCCACAATTGGCATCAGAGCTTCGTTACCAAGTTTCTTAAAGTATGTTGTACTTTAAAAACTTGATACGATCCGTGTATGTTTGAAAACTACAAAGAAGGATTTTTCAAGTCATGTTTTAAAATCATTATAATGTTTATCGTTGGACAATGATAGAATGTTCTAACATTTTCCTTGTTAAGTATCCTCCATACTTGGATTCGGGCCTACTAAGAAGATCATGAAGAAACCATATAAATATTCTTTTCAATAAGAATGTTTAGCTTCTCACACATGGATCTGGAGACTCCAAGAAGATCACAAACGCATGTCCTCTAAATAACTTCTTCTTTAAGAAGAATATTTAGCAAAGGTATGATCGTTAATTATTAACATTTGTTGTCATCATTATTAGAATCTAAGTTGAATAATTAGTCACTATTAGTAATTATTTAAGTAGTTATCTATATCAAAGCCATCATCAAGAATAGTATTCTTCGATCAATTTGTATATACTACACTACTAACTTGTAATAATGACATTTTGGTTATTCGATAACCACAATCAATATTCATCACAAAGGGTTTATTGACACTTCATCTATGTCAATAAATATCTATGTGAAACTTCTTATATTATAATAAAATGGGATTTTATTATAATGTTTGAAAACAAATTCCCCAAGAATTATGACTAATTCTTAAAAAGGGAACCACGTCAAATAGGACTAGCATTAAATCGTCAAAACATCAATCACAAGTTTTAGAACCTAAAACATTAAAACTCTAGGCATTTTAGAACTCCCAAACCAAAGCTATCAAGGAATGCTTGAGCTGATTTTTGCTGTCATGCCTGATCCCTGGACTTAGACTAGCCGGATCCCAAATGAGAGGATCCGCGGGATCCGTGCAACAGAAGACAACTTAAGTTAAAGAATGATCACTGTGGAAGTTCCACAACTACTTTCCCCTCAAAGACTCACAAACAAAAACCTATTTACTGTTCACAGGAGCAATTTGATCATCTTTCTCAAGCATAACAATCACTTGTGTAAGTATAATCTTCACTACATTGTTGATTTAATTCCTTAATTTCTAGGATTACAATTTGCTTCATTTTTAGAGGTTGGGTTCAAATGGGTTTGTCATAATTTGTTACCACATTGTTTTCTAAGATAATCCAAATCAAAGAATTAACATTGTTAATACAAATTAAACTCATTTCTTGAATTCAATAAAAATGAATTGAGAAAAATTGTGATCAAACCCTCTAGGTTACTATTCACAATTAACACCACATTGTGGTTATATTGTTTAGGAACAATCATGCCAAGCAACCGACAACAAGATTACCAAGACACCGCTCACTACATACCCATGTACCATAGGAAAGATAGACTAAGTCTGGACGATAGGAAAGCCTTTAAGATGCTTGAAAAGAGACTCTTTCACGAAGGTAGAGTTGTTGAACCATCATTTCTTGCCAATACCGACATAAGGGAAGTTCTTGGAACTATTAGATTTGATTGTTTATTGGACATAAATGAACAAATTTGCCCGGTCTTTGTACTTGAGTTCTACAAGACCATGAGAATAGTTAGAAATGAAGATGGGTCCATCTCGATTGTCTTCACCATCAATGAGCAAGAGTTTACTCTTTCACTTGTAGAGTTTGAAGAATTGTAGGGGTTCCATACCAAGATGTTTGCATGTACTCCAATGAATGGTCTTTGGAAGAACTACACACAATGGTTGATCATCATGCTATCTACCACACTTTGATCCCGGAAGCAACCACGGTGAGGGACACCGTGTTCATGCCAAGAGCATCACCATCAAGAGTCACTAGGAACTCGAAGGTGATCTATAGGGATCCTTTCCAAATGGAGCTTTCGGAAATGTTTGGATTGTAAAATTGTGTATTTAAGATACCTTTTAGGACTATCATTCCCTCTTCTTCATCATCGATTTTATCTTTCAGTTTTGCCTTTGCTTCTTCTGACATCTGAGCCATCAGCCTTTTAGGGTTTCTTTCTTTCTTCAACTTTTCTTTCTTTTGGGGGAGATGAGAGATGAGATGAGATGTATGCCCTTTTTTTTTAGAAAAAAGTATAAAAAAGGGCCCCGGTCTTGTGGTTATTTCTAAACTCAATCTTCAAAATCTCCTTTTTATTAGGTGTTGCTCCTTATAATGATACTACTATTAAGGACTAAAAGGCTAAGCATCCCTTCAAGTCTGCTCCTTCTCTGTCGGATATACCTATTGATCATCATAACCTCATTGCATCTCCTGCTGTGGTTCTTGATATGATCCCCATGGTACATCTTGTGGTCGAGATGTTTTGCGTGTCCAACACCTTTTGGATTGTTTTAGTGGTGCTGCTGTGGCTATTTTTGATGAGTTAATTGATTCTATCACCCATGTGGTAAATCTTTTTCTTGATGGTAAATGCCCCAAGACGTTGGGTGAGTATATTGCTAGTGCTCCTCTCACACCGCTGATCAAGCCCGGAGGTGGTATCCGTCTCATTGATGTGGGGACGGTTTGGAGGCGTTTAGTCTCCAAGGTTGGTGCTTCTATGATCGTCCATTCCTTAGATGGTTATTTAAATGATCTTCAGTTTGGTGTCGGGGTACGTGGAGGGGGGAGGCTATTCTTCATGCCGTGAATAGGTTTATTGAAGACCATGGCGGCGAAGAGGGTCTTTTGATGTTATTGGAGGATTTCAAAAACGCCTTCAATTTGGTAGACCGTGAGACCATGTTACAGGAGGTTTGACTGCGTTGTCCTGCCATTTCTCGTTGGGTGGAATTTTGTTACTCCAGCCCAGCTAGATTATATTACGGAGAACACACGTTGTGGTCGCACCATGGGGTACAACAAGGTGATCCCTTTGGACCTCTTCTCTTTGCTCTAGTGTTACATCATTTAGTATGCAAGATTAGAGACTCCTTTAATCTTTCCCTTCAAGCTTGGTATCTAGATGATGGCACTATTATCGGAGATACTTTGGTCGTGGGGAAGGTTTTAGAGCTTATTATGATGGATGGATAACGGCGCGGTCTACACCTCACATGTGTCTTTCCGCCTAATATTGCTCGACTGTTACATGGTGTTAAATTGTTGGGTGGGCCTGCTAGTGTGGACTTTGCGTTTAGTAGTGAGCTTGTTATGAAAAAAGTTGCTAAAACTATTGAGCTCATGGATGCTGTTGCTAAGCTTAAGGACCCCCAATGTGAGTTGTTACTCCTTCTTGCTTATGCCCGTATTTCCAAGTTATACTTTTCTATGCGCATATGTACTCTTCGGGTCTTTGAGCATGCTCACATTTCATTTGATGTGGCACTTCGTTCTTCTCTAAAGCGTATTGTCACTGCTTTTGGACCTGGTTTTGGTGATTGGCAATGGAGGCTTGCCACCTTGCCATTTGTATTCAGAGGCTTGGGATATACTCTCCATGTGATGCCTTGAACTATGCATTCCTTGCATCCAGACTCCAATCCGCCAGCTTACAGACTAAGCTACTCCGATTTTCTGGCATTGTAACTTCTGGACCTTCCTTCGAATGGGCCTTGTGTGCTTTTAATGCGAAAATGTAAGTCGACCTCTTGAGTAACCCGGATGAGATCGTTGCCCCCAAACTCATGAAGAAATTGGAAAATATATATTTCATATGTGTTACCCAAATGGCTGAATCCACCTTTTGCCTATCTACTCGACAAATGGCACTCTAGAGATCGCAAAAGGAGGACTACACTTCAGACTGGCTTAGGGTGGTTCTGATATTTGGGTTGGGACAGATTATGAACGCCAGAACTTACCGATGTGTATTATGTTATCGGCTAGGTGTTCCCCTATTTTCTCTTCAGATGTCGTGCTCAGCCTGTTCTAAGGTTTTTACGGGAGATATTTATGGGGATCGTGTTGTATCGTGCACTGGTATTATTGGTATTAAACATCGGCACAACGTGGTGCGTGATACTTTGGTTGACATTTGTTCTCGTTCCGGGGTCTTGGTTCGTAAAGAGGTGAACATTGGGATTTTTGGAGAAAGGGCTAAGCTTATATATTGCTTTATTCTTGGGACAGTGGCCAGGACGTATGTGTCGATTTGACCGGGACGTCTCCCTTAACGCAAACTGGTATGATTAATTTTGTGCCAGGCCGTGTGGTGACTGACACGGGACAACATAAACGCGTCAAGTATGGGGCTAAGTGTGCGGAGATCGGGTATGGGTTCCTCCCATTCTCATTCTCCTCTCTCGGAGAACTTGAGATAGATGCGTTGACCTTATTGAAGCGTGATGAGTGCGTATTCACTCATCATTTTTGGTCAAATCTGAACTGCAAAACATCTAAAAACACTCCGAAATGCATCAAAATACTGAAAATATCTCAAAATTGTGTTTTATATGTTTCAGATGCAAAATTATTGAAAACAAATGAAAATCGAACAAAGTTTGCATAATTGGCAGTTTCAGTCCCCCAACTTTCAAAAAATGGCAAAACAAGTCCCCGGATTTTCAAAAAAAAGGAAAATTATTATTTATGATCCTTGGTTTATAAAGCTTGTCATTTATGGTCCTTATAATAATCTTTGCAAAATTTCAGTTTGGGTCCCTCAAGTATGGGTGATTTGCAATTTTAGTCTTTGGTTACTAACTTCAAAATCACTAAACCTTAATTCAAAGCCTTAGGCCCAAGCCATCTCCCCAAGCCCAAACCCAGTTAAAAACCCACGACCCTTTTCCCACCTTTCCCTTCTCCCTTTTATCCGAAACCTGAAACACTGAAAAACCCAGAAACTCTAATTGGCGCCTAAGTGTTTCCCGCCCCTCTCCCCATCACTCTCAATCCAGAAACCCAAGAAATATTCACATGCCCACCTATGGTTTCTCCCTCCCCTTTCCAGGTCATCAATCCACAACACTATTATGCAAATCAATGGCTGTAATGGACAACAAGGTGAATCAAGGGCTCCTATTGGTTTCAAGAAAGCACAATGTTACTTTGGTTGTTTTGTCTCACCAAACAAACACAGAAGCAGAGGAGAGAAGAACAAGAATTATTCTTACTTTTTGTATAAATAGAAGCTTAGATAAAAGAAAAAAAACTTGTCTAGAATCCTTCTTGTTCTAGCCCCAATTTATGTTTATTGTTATTTATTTCATTTGTAAACTTTAAATTTTTGAATGCATTTTAAGTTTATTATCATTTCAGTTTTATTAAGTCTACAGGTTCTTAAATTTTAATTCAGTCTTAAATACTTGCTTATGTTTAGATGTTAAAAGTGCTTGTTTAAGTGTCTTTAAGCTGATTTAAGTTTTGGTTAACGATATCCAGGAGTTTTCTAAGATCTCTTAGTCTTAAAAATACTTTTGAAAATCTGTTTTGTCCCTAAGGGGATGTTTGGAACTGCATAAGTAATGGGTCAAAGTATAGCTTTTGACCCATTTTTGGTCTCAAATATTTTCATTACATCTTCACTTAGTTGGTTAAATGATTGAATCAGTTTATGCTATAATCCTAAGCAATTTGGTGGTTCTTCTTTTTACCTTGAATCTGTTTTTTGTCAAACTGCCACAACAGTTCTTTTGCAACTCATTTCACAAGCTTTTATAAACTCCTCATTAGATGCAAATTAGTTTTTTTTTGGATCTTTAGTATATGAGTTCTTTATGTTTAAGCTTGTTTTGGATTTTTGAATTAGTATGCTAGCTTAATTTTTGCCTCAAACATGCCCCATCAGTCACCCTTTGCAGCCTTTTTGCCCCGTGCATCAGCAGCCATTAAGTCCTTTCTAAGCTTAGATTTAGGTAGTTTAAAGCTAGATTTAGGATTAGTTTTTGTTGCAATTAGTTAGTTAGTAGTATGAGCTTGATTTGTGTTAGCTTAACTTGTACCTTAGACCTTATGCGTAGCTTATAATCACCACTCAAAACCACCCTAGGGACTGTTTGGGACTGCTGCTCACAGCAGCACCAAACACAACAGATATGCTCTTTATTTTTTCAAGTGCTTATTAGGATCTATATTCAGCTTATTTAGTTATCTTTCTAGTTATCCTTATTGATTTAGAGTAGGCTTAGAGTAACTTATAGCTTATGAATGCTTGGTGTATATTTCCTATGCTTAGTTCCCATTTTAGCTTTAAGGATTCCTTAGTTTAACTTCCAAATGCTTGTCCCCGAGTTACTGTAGTTTATTTCTTTTATATTTGGCTTATCTTAGTTGTTCTAGCTTACTTATTGTGCTACTTATCCAATGCTTTTCATAGTTTATTTGTGCCTATCTGTTAAATAAAGGGTTGTTTGGTTATGCTGTCATTTTGAGTGCACCTTTGATTTTCCAAAAGCTTATCTCGAAAATAAAATGTTTCAAAAAAACTGACGTGGGTAGGACTTGAACCCACGCCACTCGGCTCACAACCAACCATCTTACCACTGCCCTTGGGTCTTTTTCTTGTTATAACTTGCACAATTAATCTTTTATGTGCATTTTGCAGTTTTATGCTTCTTAGCTTATTTCATTTTTTAACAGCTTAATTCATTAAACTCTAGCATAGTTTTTTTCTTTTTCTTAGGTTCAGTAATATTAGAAGTATTTTCTGTATGTAGATTTTTCTAAAAATGTTTAGTATTTTTAAATAATTAATTAGTTTAAAATAGTTTTTAATTCGTAGTAATTATTTTTAAAACTTAAAAAAATACCCGGTCTTTTTCTAAAATTATTTTTAGTCAAATAGAACGTAGGAAAATTGATCTCACACCCGTAGCCCTTAAATTGCAAAATTCTCACGTTTTAGGCTCGGTGCGTTACCGGTTTTCGCGTTTTTTTTGTTTGAATGCCCTAGGATGTAGTTTAGCTTTATTTTATTGTTTCATATGCTTAGTAGTAATTTATTTAGCATTTTATTTGTTTTACATGCTTTATTTTCATTTTCGTTCTTTATTTTGTAGAATACGTAATCACAATTCCAAAAATTCATTTAACCAATTCAAGTCCAAATCACGAAACTCAACGACGCCGTCAATTTCACACCTCGTTGGGACACGACCCGGGGAAATCACTTTCCCGGTATCACTTTTATCACACCCGTAGGGTTTGATACGTTGATCTTTTCCTAAAAGGGTTAATTTGTCAAGTTTTACGGTTAATTTGATATATTGATATTGTGTTTGTTTTCACCACTCACTTTACCACGAATCAAAGCGGATCCAAAAGTTTTCTATAACTCAAGACATTGGAGCGCGTGCTGCTATTCATATCTTCAGTAGGATTAGCTTTGCTATTGCTAAAGTTGTGGGGGCCCAGATAGTTTCGAGGCTCCCCACTAATTTCTTGTAATCCTATTGGTTTTTCACTTTTTCTAATAAAAGTGGTGTTATAATAATAAAATAATAATAATAATAATAATAATAATAATAATAATAATAAAAGTGGCAGATATATATTTCGATCGGGTTACCCAAACTGTTGAATCTATATTCCATCTTTCTCCTCGACAGATGGCGTTATGGAGTTCACTAAAGGAGGATCATACTTCAGATTGGCTTAGGGTGGCTCCGATATCTGGACTGGGACAAACTATGAATGCCAGGGCTTATCGTTGTGTGTTGTGCTATCGGTTGGGTGTTCCTCTTTTCACTGTTCATGTACCGTGTTCAGCCTGTTCTAGGGTATTTACTGGAGATATTTATGGGGATCACGCTGTTTCGTGTGCGGGTATTGTTGGCATTAAACATTGGCATAACCTTGTGCGTGATGTTCTTGTTGATATATGCTCTCGGTCCGGAATTTCAGCTTGTAAGGAGGTGGATATTGGGCTTTATGGAGATAGGGACAGATGCTTACGACCGGCTGATATATTACTTTACTCTTGGGATAGTGGGCGTGATGTTTGTGTTGATCTTACGGGATCGTCGCCCTTGACGCAATCTGGGATGACTGATTTTATGCCAGGGCGTGCGGTCATCGATGACGCACAACGTAAATGTGTCAAGTACGATGCTAAATGTGCGGATATTGGATATGGGTTTCTCCCCTTTTCTTTTTCTTCTTTTGGAGAACTTGAGAAGGATGCAGTAACCTTACTAAAGCGTATTAGACGATTCTCTATGACTCAAGACATTGGAGCGCGTGCTGCGGTTCATATTTTTAATAGGATTGGTTTTGCTATTGCTAGAGGTAGGGGTGTCAATAATCCCGACCCGACCCGAACTCGACCCGGACCCGAACCCGAATAAGGATAGTCGGGTCAGGTTACTCGGGTCAAAAATCTAACTCGGGTCAACCGGGTCAACCCGATTAACCCGAGTACGAACTAGGGTCGGGTATCGGGTTCAAATATTTTGCTTAATCGGGTTCGGGTCAACCCGACTAACCCGAGTTAGGATTTTTTTTTTTTTTTTTTTTTTTTTTTTTTTTTTTTTTTTAATAAACTCCCAAGTCCCACATATGATATCTGATGTATATTAATCATATAGGCCATTCATTAAAATTAGCCCATGTTCACTTAGTTGTGATAATATGATATATATATATATATATATATATATATATATATATATATATATATATATATATATATATATGATATAATATGATTCGTATTGTGATGTACTCATATCAACATTAGTCATTTACATTCCAAGAATCAAGCATTCTACACTTTCACAGTTTGTTTCACTTCATGATTTAAAAATTTTCTTTTTCCTTCAAGAATTGGCATTTTTATACAAAAGATACTACTTATTCATGCAATATTTTCTGTTGGTACTTCATGAGTTTAAGAAATCAAATTATATGATTTTGTAAATTGGACAGACCCGAACCCGACTTGACCCGACCCGACTAGACCCGACCCGATTTGACCCGAACCCGACCAACCCGAGTTCAAATAGGGTCGGGTTCGGGTATGTTTTTTTTAGTCTTGACCCGACTTCAACCCGACCCGAATGACCCGAACCCGACCAACCCGACCCGATTAACACCCCTAGCTAGAGGTGTGGGGGCCCAGTTGGTTTCTCGGCTTCCCACTAATTTTTTGTAAATCCTATGAGTTTTTAATAAAAGTGTTGATATAATAATAATAATAATAATAATAATAATAATAATAATAATAATAATAATAATAATAATAATAATAATAATAATAAACGCATCAAGTACGAGGCTAAATGCGCATATATTGGATATGGGTTTCTCCCCTTTTCATTCTCTTCTTTTGGGGAACCGGAGAAGAATGCGATGACCTAACTAAAGCGTATTCGAAGATTCTCGGTGACTCAAGACATTGGAGCACGTGCTGCTGCTCATATTTTTATTAGGATTAGTTTCGCTATAGCTAGAGGAGTGGTGGCCCAGTTAGTATCTCGGCTCCCTACTAATTTCTTGTAAATCCTATGATTTTCTAATAAAATGATGTTATAATAATAATAATAATAATAATAATAATAATAATAGTAATAATAATAATAATAATAATAATAATAATAATAATAATAATAATAATAATAATAATAATAATAATAATAATAATAATGACTGGGATCTCTTCTTTTGTGGTTATTGATGCGACTTCGTGGGCTCCCAGGGTAGCCTTACATAATGATGTGGAGAAGAAGAAAAAGAAATATGTGTCCAAATGTGAAGACAACGGTTACAAGTTCCTACTATTTGCTTTTTCTACATTCGGGGAGCTGGACACGGAGACTTTGGATACACTTTCACGCATCAAGACTATTGTTGTTAGCCACTCAAATAATGTCAAAAGTGGTGCTTTTATTTTCCATATACTAAGTTTTTGTATCCAGAAAGGAGTGGGAGCCCAACTAGTATCTCGGCTTCCCACAAACTTCTTGTAAATCCTTTTGGTTTTCTAACGAAGTGATTCTTATAATGATAAAATAAATAAATAAATAAATAATAATAATAATAATAATAATAATAATAATAATAATAATAATAATAATAATAATAATAATAATAATAATAATAATAAAGTGATGTTTTGCTATTGCTAGAGGAGTGGGGGCCCAGTTAGTCTCACGGCTCCCCACTAATTTCTTGTAATTTCCTTTGGTTTTCTAATGAAGTGGTGTTTTTATAATAATAATAATAATAATAATAATAATAATAATAATATGATGGTAGTTTGGTCATTTCAACCCTTCAAACAATCAAACTAACAGAAAACTTGGTCAAAGGACCAAACCTGATATAGTTTGCAACCAAAAAGATTGGATCCGTTAAAAAAAGGTAAAAGTACTAAACTCATTAAACCCAACTGACTACAAAGACCATTTATGAAATTAACTCTTAAATTTATTACTATGTCGTGACATTTAATGGAGGAAATTACTAATATTGCATCCATATATGTTACATATATATATATAATATAATTATGTCATTACCAAATTTACTAATACATGCATTTAACTTTGATAAATGCAATTAATTAACTTTATTAATTGCATTTTATGTTGCAATATATTTGTTGTTGTTGTTATAAATAGCACTCCAAGGCATGGTGATCAAACGAAAAAACAAACATTATATTATGGAATACTTTCATTTCAAAACATTGGTTTTCTTAACCATCTTTTTAGTTATTCTCTCAGGTAAACTTTTTCATCATGCACGTTTTTTAATCTTTTTGCTTACAAATAATATATTGTTGGATCGATATACTTTAATCAAACTAAACTAGCTTGTTAAGGTTTAATAACCTCGGATAAATCCTAAGTTATTAACAAAGAAACACTGAGCAATCTTTATCAAGTACGCGGAATTTACTTAACAAAGCTAAGAAGAAAACTTTATTAACAAACTCTAAATCTGCTTATTATGCAGATACTCTAATACAACTCTAAGATATTCGAACTTTTCTCTAAACTCTTAATTCGTAAACTCTAAAACTCTTTTTCTGAAATCGTACCTCTAATGCCAATCTAGGAGTCCTTTTATAGGCTCAAGGATATCCTAGTCGGTTTACAATTGATAACCTTGTACGACAAGTAATCTAAACATGGAATACAATACTTTCCATAAACGAATATAACAATTCTTCTGTTCTAGCAGTACTTTGACTTTATCTTGCAGTACTTTGACTTTGTCTTTTAGCAGTACTTTGACTCTTTGACTTCTTCCAGTACTTTGCAGCTTACAGTACTTTCATATCTTCAGTACTTTGATGTCTTCAGCACTTTCATATCCCAACAATCCTCCCCTAACTTGAATTCTACTTGCTTGACTTCAAGTTCCTTTGTGAATATATCTTTAACAGCTTCATCTTAAAATGGATTGTTCTTTATTCTTTAGATTATATCTCTGTAGAATCTGTGCTTTTGTCAAAGTATCTCTTAGAATTGTTTTCTTCACAGCAGCATTCAGCAATCTCCATCTTTTCAGCAACACAGCAACATATGACAATGTGTACAATAATTTAATTTAAGTTGCATACTATTCTCATCACATCTAAGTGAATCATTGAAAATTCAATGGATTTAGAACTCTTTACCAAAGCCATTATCTTTGGAGTAGCCAAATGCTTTGGTGTGTAAGACCATGGTACATTGATAACCATATGATTTTTAGCAAACCACCAGCTATCAACAGATTTGTTTTGTCTTTACCAAAAGCTGTACCCTTCTGGACTAGTTAGTTCTTTTATCTAATGGTGAACTAAGTACCAATAATGGTTTTTCCACTGCCTTTACCACAAGCCATTTCTTGTGGGCTAGCCAACTCTTCACATTACTGATATGGTGAGTTGATGACCATCCAACTTATTAGCAAGTTGTCAACTAAAAACGGATTTGATATATCTTTACCAGAGCCGTTTGCTCATGGATTAGTCAATCCTTTTGTAACCATGGTGGATTGATAACCTATTGATGTTATCATCACAAAAACCATTTATTCAACCTTTACTTCAAAAATATTTATTATTTAGCAAAAAGGTTTCATCTAAAATTTACTTAACTGGTTTAGTTCAGCAAACAGTACTTTGATGAAAGTACTGTCTGATCAGCAGTACTTTGAATAAAAGTACTGATATATCAAAAAGTATTTATTCAAAAATCATACCAGTTATAGATCATTCTCAGCAATGGTAGTCCAGTCTATAAACAAATTGATCACCATGCAAGCAATTTCATCAGCCTCTTCTACTTCCAATCCATGTTCTAGCATTCTTCTCATTAGATCAACTGTAAGAGGATATCTTCTTTCTGCAAACATGTGAATCATTGTTCCATTTTCTAGCTCCAAGACATGAACTCCAGATTCTTCAAAGAATCTCCAGCAAACTATTTCCCAGTTTTCTTGATCCTTCCAAATATCATCAGTGCTCTCTTCATCAGTTTCCCACATGGTTATAAGATCTCCTTGTAAGACCAATCCAATCCCTTCTAATGGATTATCTTCAAAATAAGTCTTCACAGCATGATATAAGTAGAATAGATCTACTCTGTCTATGATATGCAGCAAATCCCATAGCCGTTTAAAAACTTTGAAACTTTTATCTTCTTTGTGAAAAACCATGTAATCTCCATTCTTAGATTTCTCAACTTTGAAAACACTGATCTTTGATCTGTTCATCTTCATGTCATTATCTTCCTTGGTATAATCAAAATCTACCACTCTGAGATAATTCTTCAATTCATCACTAGTCTCAGATCTTAATTCAACCTTCTCTTTCTTTGAAAACTGAACATCTGTAGCTTCAGTTTTTCTTTTTCTCTTTAAGCTTTTCTTCCTTTCAGCTTCAGTCCAATAAGCTTCTTCTCTAAAATCTTTAATGCCTGCAACATCTTTCTTATAAGCTTCTCTCTCAGCATCATATAATCTCTTCATATCCACATAATTTAGCTTCTGCAATCCTTTAAATCCTCTGCCTTTTAAGTATGCCATCATTGCATTTCTTTCTTTAGCCAAATTAGGTCTTCTTGACATGAATCTAACAGGTGTTGGAGACTGTAAAGGTTCAGCAGCTTCAGCATCCAATTCATCTTGTACCTTTTGAGCTGCTTCTCTATTTAGAGCTTCTTGAGCTTCTTGTTCTTCTCTATCTTTAGCATCTAACTCTTCTTGAACTTTTCTAGCTGCAGCTTCATTCAACTTCAAATGCTCTAAGTTCTGCCAAAGTAAGTTTCTTCTTCTTAACTTCAACCAAAATACCTTTTCCCTTGTCTTTTGGATCAATTGCAGGTTGATCAGTTCTTGGTTGTTCTTCTTCTTGTACATCTCTAATAGTAACACCTCCTCTTGGTTGTGACAAATCAAGAATTGTAGCAACTAATTCATCATCACTTGGTGAATGAATAGGTTTAAATCTAGGTTCCTCCTCTTCCTCTATAACAACTGTAGAAGGACCAGCTTCTTCTTCAAAATTCAAAACCCTTGGAGTTATTGGTGTTATGACTTCTGGCCTAGATGTATCATGAAACTCAGTACTTTGATGTTCAGTACTTTGTTCATCAGTACCTTGATTATCAGTACCTTGAACTTGTACTTCTTCTTCTTGTTCCTCAGAAAAATCTTCTTTCTTCTTCAAAACATCTTCTTCAGATTCTTTTGTCTTCATAACATCTTCTTTCAAATTTTCTTTGTCTAAATTCCTCCCCAAGTTGACAGAAGATGATTTAGGAACCGTCGTTCTTTTCAATTCCTTACGAAGTGCTTTTCGACGTTTGTTTTCCTCCTTAACCCATAAGTTGAAACCTTGAATATAGGGTTTAACAAAATTTCTCAACCAGAAGTAGTTTCGCTTCAACTTCCTAATAGTTTTAGCTTGACGCTCAACAGTCTTGTTCAACCTAGCAAGCGCCTTTGTCAAAGCATAGTTATCCATAGTTAAACCTTCACGAGGAATTGTAGGAGCAGCACCTTGAACCTCTGAAACAGAACGTTGTGGAGAAGGAGTAGGTGTGCGCTCAATCTCGACTTGAACCTCAGGACCTGAAGAAACATCACCTTGTAACGAAACAGTATCTTCACGAGAAGCAGTACTTGCAGATGCAGTACTTTGGGAAGCAGTACTTGCAGATGCAGTACGTTGTGAAGCAGTATCTTGGTCATTATTAGAACCTTCAGTTTCTTCATCCTCTTCAGCTGCATTACGAACAACTTGTACAACTTCCATCATGGATGTTGTTAAAGGAATATCCCCACCTCTGAACAAGTTACTTCTCTTAGCCATGAAGGTATAGATTTTGGCTTGTTGCACAATAACAGGTAGTAAAGCAGTAGGTTTGGGAACATCAGCCAATTGCTTGTTCAAGAAAACCTGTATAAACCTTGGATACATCAACCAAGTAGCCCCAGATGATATATGCGATAACATTCCATCCAAAATAAGCCGTGAAAAGTTAAAGACTCTGTCCGTAGCTAAACCAACCACTGCAGATGCAATATTTGACCCAAACTGCTCCCAAGAAGTGCTTTTAGAACTTATGCAATGGAGCAAGACATAGATCAAAAACTTCCATTGAGGACAGAATAAGGCCTTCTTAAAAGTTTGTTCAGTCAAAGAACCTTCATAACCCAAATTACGAAAAGTATCCCAAATCAATTGCTTGTCAAATCTAATAGCCCCATCTTCATCACCAAATAATAAATCATCACGAATGGAGGCGTCTATAATCTTAATAGTCTTTCCAGCAACTGAGGATCTAATATAATATTCATCCTCCTCCATATTCTCTCTAGCATTAGCCCAAAATTCTTGAATCCATGGTTCAATAACATCCGGCTCAACTAAAAGAGCATAGCTAATAGGCGACCCAACTAGATAATCAATGATATCATAGAAAGCCACGTTCGCCTCAGTCTTGTCCAAATTAGCCACCATATTGTGCTTCGAAACAGTTAAACGATTCACCATTGTTGAAAGAGTGAGCACAATAGAAAGATTGTATCGAATAATAAAGAGATGGTAATTGGAAGATAAGTATGGAAAAGATGTGAAGTAATAATATGAGAGGGAAAATCGGAAAGAAGTTATTTATAGGTGAGATTTGAAAAATCACAGCCTAAATAACAAAGTTACCGTTACTACCAATTACCCTTCAATATTACCGTTGGAACAGTACTTTAATACGACAAACAGTACTTTCCACATAAGCAGTACCTTCCCAAGCAGTACTTTCTCAAGCAGTACTTTCAGGAAATACAGTACTTTGCCAAAAATCTTCAAATAATCTAAGTATACACTAACATCCTCCCCTCAAGCAATACACAGGACTATATCAAACATCTTATAGTCCTCCCCTTAAACATAGCTTAGTAGTTAATCATCCCAATGCTCACGACCAAGTGATTGAATCGTGACACATCAAAACCTTTGGTGAGTAGATCAGCTACATTATCATCCGTGTGAACTTTAACCACATTAATGAGCCTATGCTCATAACAATCTTTGATAAAGTGATGCCTAATCTGAATATGCTTTGTCTTGGAATGATACACAGGATTCTTCACAATACAAATAGTACTCTCATTATCAATATTGATAGGAGTATTCTTAAAGTTGAACCCATAATCCAATAGTTGATTCTGCATCCATAAAACTTGACCACAACAACTTGCAGCAGCTACATATTCAGCTTCAGTAGAGGATGTTGCTGCAATTGTCTGCTTCTTGCATTGCCATGAGACTAACCTTCTTCCAAGATATTGGCAACCACCAGTTGTGGATCTTCTATCATAGTTATCACCTGCATAGTCACTATCTGAAAAAGCTTCTAAGTGAAAAGGTGACTCTTTAGGATACCACAACCCCAACTTAGGTTGTTGTTTCAAATAACAAAATATTCTCTTGACAGCATTCAGGTGAGAGATCTTTGGTGAAACTTGATATCTGGCACATAAACAAACTGCAAACATGATATCAGGCCTTGATGTAGTAAGATACATAAGAGAGCCAATCATAGATCTGTATAACTTGACTTCAACAGGCTGTCCATCTTCATCTTTTCCCAATGAATTGATAGATTTAATAGGTGTAGTAACAGCCTTCATATCATCAAAATTAAACTTCTTAAGTATATCTGTAACATACTTGTCTTGGCTAATAAAAATTCCTTCCTTGGACTGCTTAACCTGAAGTCCCAAAAAGAATGTTAACTCTCCCATTGAACTCATTTGAAATTCCTTCTGCATCAGCTGCTCAAACTCCTTAACCATGGACTGTTTGGTAGCTCCAAAGATAATATCATCAACATACACCTGAACTAACATGATATCCTTCTTGTCTCTCTTGATAAACAAAGTCTTGTCTATAGCTCCCCTCCTGTATCCATGTTGTAATAAGAATGTAGAGAGCCTCTCATACCAAGCTCTAGGTGCCTGATGAAGACCATATAAAGCCTTAACCACCTTATAGACTTTGTTAGGATGCTTAGGATCTTCAAAACCTGGAGGTTGTTTCACATACACCTCTTCTGTAATAGTGCCATAAAGAAAGGCACTCTTGACATCCATCTGATAGACTTGAAAACCCATATAAGAAGCAAAAGCAAGAAAGATTCTGATAGCTTCAATCCTTGCCACAGGAGCAAATACCTCATCATAATCTACCCCTTCTTCTTGTCTATAACCTTGAGCAACTAATCTTGCCTTGTTTTTGATAACATTGCCTCTTTCATCTCTTTTGACTCTAAAAACCCATCTTGTTCCAATAACTCTCTTCCCATCTGGAAGATCACATAAAACCCAAACCTCTTGAAGTTTAAATTGAAGAAGTTCTTCCTGCATAGCTTCAACCCAGCTTTCTTTAGTCAAAGCTTGAGCAATATTCTTGGGTTCTTCTTGAGAGATGAAACAAGTAAATAAGCAAGTTTGATGGTCTTTATGATTTAGCCTGTTTTGTTTATACACAAAGCTAAGTAAAGCATTGTGAGGTTTTGTGAAACCCTTAGCTTTGTGTCTTGTCATAACTCCAGATGTAGAAGGACCAATGATTTGATCAGTTGGATGATTCTTATGAATTCGTAAGATTGGAGACTGTGGAACTGCATATGCATCATCCAAGTTAGTATAATCAGCACCTTCATTGGAATCTGAGAAAATACCTTCATCTTCAAGCTCATCATCAGTTTCTTCTAACCCAGGCATGGTAGGATCATCCACATCATCTAAAGTACTGTCAATAGGTGCAGCAGTACTTTGGTTGAAAGTACTGTCCAAAGTACTGTAAGAGAACTCTGCAGTCTTGTTCTTCTTCTTTGCCTCTTCATAAGCTCTCATTTGTTCATCTGTGTAAGAATGTGCTAATACATCTTGAAGAAGCATCTGATTAAGTTCCTCTTGAATAGATTGATCCTCTGCAGATAAAGAGGATTGTGGTGCAACAGTACTTTGTTTTGGAGAATCAGTACTTTGCTTAGGAACATCAGTACTTTGTTTTGGACTCATAGGATCTTTATCAGGAACAGTATTAGGTCTAAGATGAATATCATGAACAACATATTGAATATCTTCTTCATTATGCAAAGGTTGATTTTCTTCTCTAACAGGTACATAATTCATTGAAGGAGATAAAATCTCAAGATCAAACATCCAATCAGGACCCTTCCCTTTCTCATTGTCTTGATCCTCTAAAAACTCAACATGAAGACAATCTTGAATCTTCTTAGTAACTCTGTTGTAGACTCTGAATCCTTTACTGTTAGTGCAATATCCCAATAAGTAACCTTCTTCAGACTTGCCATCAAACTTCCCTAGATTATCAATGGTGTTCAAAATAGTAAGAGGGCATCCAAAAGGCTTCATAAAACGAATGTTGGGTTTATTGCCCATCAGCAATTCATAGGGTGTCTTCATCTGTGGTTTTGTGACAGAAACCCTGTTGAGTACATAACATGCAGTACTTACAGCTTCTGCCCAAAATTGAATTGGGAGATGAGAATCTGCTAACATGGTCCTTGCAGCTTCAATCAAGGTTCTATTTTTCCTCTCTGCAACACCATTTTGCTGTGGTGTTCTAGCAATACTAAACTCCCTTTTTATGCCTTTATTTGCACAAAAATCATCCATAGGCTTGTTCTTGAATTCAGTTCCATTATCGCATCTAATACCTCTAACCTTGAGTCTTAATTGGTTTTCAAGTGCTATTATAAGAGTTTGAATAGCATCAAAGGTATCATCTTTAAAGCCCAAAAAGAAAACCCAACTGAATCTACTACAATCATCAGTAACAACCAAACAGTACTTCTTTTTATTTAAACTTGCCACAGAGACAGGTCCAAATAAATCCATGTGTAATAGCTCCAATGGTTCTCTAATATTCCTTTCATCAAGCTTCTTGCAGGAAGCTTTGTGTTGTTTACCCTTCTTGCATGCCAAACATGATTGATCATTCCTGTAAGTCTTTGAAGGTAAACCTCTAACTAAATTTCCTTTGACCAGTTTGTTGATGTTCTTGAAATTCACATGGCCCAATCTTCTATGCCATTGATGTGCCTCTTCAGATGTTGCCTTAGCCACCAAACATGTGGCTCTTCCATAAGAATGTAGACTCTTCATGTCTAAACTATACACATCATTTGTCCTTGGTATTCTAAGTACTACCAAGTCATCATCAACAGGTTTGAAGTCAGAAGAAAGGATAAGACATTCTGTGTCAGTGAATAACACAGGATGCTTTTTATCACAAATTTGAGAGACTGACAACAAGTTGAACTTTAGCTCCTTCACATATCTGACATTCTCAAAATCAATTCTCCCAGCTTTAATTGTTCCTTTCCCTGTAATCCTTCCTCCATTGGGATCATTCCCAAATGCAACTTTTCCTCCACTAATACTTCTAAAATCAGACAGGATCTCTTTATCACCTGTCATACTTCCAGAGCAACCACTATCCACAATAAGATGATCTTTAAGCTCCTCTTCTGGGTTGCCCTGCACACAAAGAAAAGAGTTAGAAACTTTTAGGAACCCAAGCCATTACTGACTTGTGTTCCCCTTGAGAAGTCACAAACTCAAATTCTTTGAGTATGTAATTCTCACTATCTCTCAGATTATGATCCAAAATTATCTTTTGATGTTTAGCATGTGGATTTTCAAAACTCTCTGGTTTTTCAATATAAATTTCTTTTACCAGATTATTAGCCTTTTCTTTTGACACAAAAACATCTGATTCACTTTTTGTTGAACGTACTGTATGTCTCCCAGCAGTTCTTTCCCTTTTAACCCATTCAGTTTTAACAGGAGGTTCTTGTGATCTAGATCCCCTATATGAACTGTGATAACTTCTAGGTTGATAATGAGATCTCCTAGAATTTCTATCCCAAGTATGGTTTTCAGTACCTTGTCTCTGAGCAGTACTTTGGAAAGTACTGTGAGATATTGAAGTTCTTCTCTGATGTGGGTATCTATGATCTGGTGTGAAGTTTCTGTGATTAACCCTATTTGAATTAGTCCACACTGGTTTGTGCTCTCTAGGTCTCTGATTGTTAGACTTATTCCTTGGAAACTTGCTTAGATATTCTGAGTGTCTGTCACAATCTTTGATTAAATGAGTAGGACTATAACACACAAAACACAGTTTTTGACCCATATGACCAAAGTGATTTCTTCTATGTCTATGCCCAAAATTATTTTGCCTTCTTGAGGACTGATGAAATTTGTTTTGACCAAAATTATCCCAAAAAGGTTTAGCAGTACTGTTTTGAAAAGGTTTTGCAGAAGGTACTGCTTGTTGAGCAGTACTTTGATTTAAAGGTACTGCTTGTTGAGCAGTACTTTGATTTAAAGGTACTGCTGGATTTTGAACATTGTTTTCAACAGTTTCTTTGGGTTTCTCAGATCTAGATTTTGCAATAAGCTTCTTCCTAAACTCTAGACTATCAACACCATAACGAGAAACATCAGGCCTAGAGGGGTGATGACTAATGGGATGAGGAACAACATGATAACCATTGTCTTTCTTATATTCAGGAGGTGGTTCACTTACTGAGCCATCATTACTAGATGAATCTACATAGTTAATGAGCTCATCATCACTAGTGGTTATGTCCTCAAAAATACCATCATCCTGATTACTAGGTTGGTTTTCATCTACACTGCTAAAGTCCATTCCAAATCCTAAGCCTGTTCTAATGTAAGCCCTTCTCTGTTTTTCAACATAAGCAACATGGGACAAACCAGACTCTCCCCAAGCAGCAAACTTAGCTAACAAATCATCTCTTTCCTTAGTTAATTTCTCAATTTTAGCAATTTTACAATTTAGTTTCCATTCACTGAGTTTTAACTGGTAATCCTGTTGTTCATACTTTTCAGCCCAAGCCATTTCATTATTTTCATGTGTTATGATTTTAGCTTCTACAGACTCTAAAGTGATTTGGTAACCTGCTACCTCAGACCTAGCCCTAATACAATTATCTCTTTCAGTTACATAACTGTTAAGTAATTTTTGATAAAACTCATAACAGTTTGAGCATACCTCAGAGATAGGAGACTGAGTTGGTGAAGTAGCCACCATAGCAAGAAGAACAGGATCATCTTCACTTTCTTTGCTCCAATCAAATCCTCCAAAGCCATCATCAGATTCCAAAGCAGCATGTTCAGATTCTTCATCAAAAGCAGTGCTCCAGTCCAATGCTTCCACAGTGTCTTCAACTGCATCTTCCACTGCTACCATACAGTAAGTCACTGGTTCATCATCAAACTCTTCACTCCAGTCCACTTCTGATAACTTCTCTTGAGCAACCAAAGCCTTTGTTTCAGCTATTGGAATCTCCTTGAGCTCAAGTTTAGGCTTCTCAGATGCTCTGTTTGCTTGATACTTAGCAAACCTGCACTCCCTTGCAAAGTGACTAGTCTTTTGACAATTGAAGCATTCAATTTTAGATTTGTCAAAAGTTATTCCTTGTTTTGGTTTGAAATCAATGTTTTTGCCTGTCTTCTTCATGTACTTTTTGATCCTTGCAGTGATCAAAGCAACTTGCCACCTGATATCAATTTCTTCAAGTGCATCTTCTTCAATCTGTGCTAGATCCTCTTCATAAGTGACAGGTAAGCTTGCTTGTTGTGCAAAGAAAGAGCACACAACTTCATCTGAGTTTAAAGTAGTAGATGGTGGGGCCTGCTGAGCATATGATGGGGGATTGTAGACAGCAGTACTTTGAGAAACAGTACTTTGAGGAGAAGCAGTACTTTTGGAAGTACTGCTCTTCTTTTCAGATGAAAGAAAAGCAATACTGTGAGATTTAGAATTTGGTTGACCACTCATCTCATGTTCATACACCTTCAATTGATGATAAAGATCATCAAAGTCCATAACATCCAGTCCTTGTTGTCCTCTGATCATAGTAGCAATCACATGCCATGAAGATGGCAAACTCCTTAGAAACTTCAAATTAGCATCCTCAACTGATACTTCTGCCTTGTATAACTCCAACATGTTGAGGAGATTCTGAAACCTATCATATGCAGCATCAAGACTCTCTCTTTCTCCTACTGTGAATGTTTCAAACTGCTGTTTTAGCAAGTTTCTGTGCATCTTCTTAGAGGCTTCATTCCCTCCAAATCTGGTCTTGAGAGCAGCCCAGAGCTGCTTAGCATCTTTAGCATCGTGAAATTTGAGAAGATGACCATCTGGAATGGCAGACAGGAGAATGTTAAGAGCCTTCTCTTGATTCCTTAGGGTTGCTTGTGGTAAAACAGCCTTTGGTGCTAAAGGTTGTCCAGCAACTTGAATGGGTTCTTGAGGAACTTCATTCCCATTCACAATTACATTCCACAGAGCATGGTCTGTAATAGCAATATACTGCCTCATCTTCATGCACCAGAGATCATATTCTCCCTTCTTGATAATTGGAATTCTGAGTGAGGTGATTGAGGGTTGTGGAACAGCTTCAGTCGACATCTTGAAAATTGTAGGGTTTTTTCCTAGTCAGAGTTTCCACACAAGCTCTGATACCACTTGTTGGATCGATATACTTTAATCAAACTAAACTAGCTTGTTAAGGTTTAATAACCTCGGATAAATCCTAAGTTATTAACAAAGAAACACTGAGCAATCTTTATCAAGTACGCGGAATTTACTTAACAAAGCTAAGAAGAAAACTTTATTAACAAACTCTAAATCTGCTTATTATGCAGATACTCTAATACAACTCTAAGATATTCGAACTTTTCTCTAAACTCTTAATTCGTAAACTCTAAAACTCTTTTTCTGAAATCGTACCTCTAATGCCAATCTAGGAGTCCTTTTATAGGCTCAAGGATATCCTAGTCGGTTTACAATTGATAACCTTGTACGACAAGTAATCTAAACATGGAATACAATACTTTCCATAAACGAATATAACAATTCTTCTGTTCTAGCAGTACTTTGACTTTATCTTGCAGTACTTTGACTTTGTCTTTTAGCAGTACTTTGACTCTTTGACTTCTTCCAGTACTTTGCAGCTTACAGTACTTTCATATCTTCAGTACTTTGATGTCTTCAGCACTTTCATATCACAACATATATGATTACAAGTTTGAGTAATTCGGAAAATGAATTATGTTTGCAGTTTCGCAGTCAACTACAGTAAACCAGGGAGGAAGCTCTTCACCAGCATGCCAACCACCAGATGATAATTATTGCACAAGGCTTTGCCAAACTAAAGATGCATACTGTGTCGACGAAAAAACATGTGTTTGCCATCCTGGCGGATTACCTCCCGTCGTACCTCATCCGAACCAACCAACATATAACAATAGGTTTGTATGCGATCCTGATAGTTGCAGGCGTGTATGTGGACCTAAAGGTGGTCAGTGCAATGAAGATGGAGGATGTCAGTGCCTTAATGGATAATTGTTTGCTGATAAATATTCATGAGTCATCTTGCAATCGTTATAATGAGTAATGAAAAGTTTTGTTTTGGTATTGGTTTTACAGTGATGGGTTTAGCGAATTTGTTTCTCTTTTTGGGTTGTTAATTATACGAATGCAAATATAAGTACGTGGTTCTATACTTGTTAAAGTGGCTAAGAGTCATTTTAGCTATTGAAAACAAAAAAGCACCCAATTGCGTCCAGTTTCCGTTCTCTCAACCTACACATTTCTTCCCTTTAAACACACACTAAAAAAAACATACCGATTACACACTCGATTATTCAAACCTTAGATCTAAAAACACACTCCATCGAGATCAATTAAACACCTCAACACACCATATCTGGTCATTAGCATCGTTTCGATCATTAACAGTTCCATAAATGATTCGAGCTCACTGAAATTGCCTCGAGTTTTGCAAGATGGCTTCGAATTTGCCAGAATTGCCTCGAGTTTGTTGGAATTTCTTTAAGTTCACCGTATATACTTTGGATCTGTTTCGTGTTGCGGATTTTCTAAGTTCACGACTGGCATATATTCTGCAATATTTTCGGCTAACTTCTAAAATGATATTAGATGTTGAACATGTGTTTCGTCTTTTATGTAAAAAATGAAAGTTAGATGCTCACTATGTGTATAGTATGCGATAAATGACAATTGGATGTTGAACATGTTTATAATATGCGAACAAAAATTTGCTCACAAAAAAATGCGAAAAAAAAATTAGATGCTAAATATCGTGATTATTGTGATTTTCGTCAAATTAGCTTGTTCATTTTGATGAATAGTGTAATGTTTATGTGATCAGGCAATTAAATTATGAAACGTAAAGCGTTTGCCTATTTTATTTATATTAGACTAGCAGCGTACCCGAGCAATATGGTTGCAGATACTTTGTAATTTAATTTTTCCGGCTAATAATTTATTCTATTTGTACGTTTTTTGGCAATAGCTTTATTGATTATTTTGTTCGTTTAAGAACCATAAGCAATAGCAAAAGTTTAGTGAAAACTTTGCTTAGTTTGTATCACTTGTTTTTTTTTTTGTGTTTAGTAGCTTGTTTAATTTGTACGATATGTTCTTTTAACTGTCTTTTTTTTTATTTATTAAAATGAGGTTTTTAAAATATCATTAATTAGTAGCTTGCATTACTTGTATTATGTCTTTAATACTTGTATTTATCTTTAAATGAGTGTTTTAACAATGTATATTAATTATACATCAATGAATTGTAAACATTGCATGAATACTTGCATCGTTGAAAGTTAAGTTTTTTATGGTATTTAATGTTACATAAAGAGTGTTTAAATTTGTTATACATTTAGCTTATATAATTGTATTGCTGATTTTTAAAGCATTAAATGCCCCAAAAAGACTAAATGCTTTATAAGATATCTATCTATACTAATAAAAAACAGTTTTTACTCAGTCAGCTAATTAATTTTTTCTATAAATAGCATTTCACCTACAGCTGACACGTGGAACAGAAACCGAATAAAAAGTCCCGGCCTTTGAAAAAACACTTATCAGTTTCAAAAAAAGTCATATTCTCACATCAACATTCAAAATCCTTTCCATAATCTGTACGAGATCCCTTCAAAAACATATCTTTTCCTCTCCAATTCATAAAACACACACACAATCAAAACACCAGCAACTTTTTCAAGGTCCCTTCAAAATCGATCTATGCCGGTTATCAATTCAATTCGTTCTACAAATTTTCTTGATTTGCCAGTGATTCTTATGCTATCCACACCGTATATTTGGTAACCATCGCATTTTCCAATGATCTCTTGATCCCTTGAATTTTTCTTTTTAATTTAGATATTCATTTTTGTTGTTGTCTGGGCAGGGGCATACGCAATTCAAGTTGAAGGTATATATGTAAATCTTTATACCTTAAATCTTTTTATTTAGATCAACTCTTAACGATCCATCTAAGTGTATGTTACGTTAAGAGTTGATCTAAATACCCCATTCACAAATTGTTTTTGTTGAGTTTGCTAAAACATGTTCAGTTAAGTGTATGTTACGTGTTTGCTAAAGTTTTTTAATTACGTGAAGGTGCAGGTTAGAATGCTTTTGTTAATTCATACTTTTTTTTTGTTTTTACTTTGGGTGTTCGATGAAATGGCATATATGAGTTTGAAGTTCTAAAAAATAAAAGAGGTTTACGTTAATTTTAAGATGGGATTTTGGTAGTTAAACACGGGACTACAATTTAAAAAACTTGGTTTCATCGGCTGATGAGCTGCGGCACATTCATTGGTCTTGAGGAGTCTAATAGCTCAACTCCCAATCTTCCAATACAAAACCCGTGTATTCTTGGGTGTACCCACAAAGTTCTTTGCCCCCTGCAGTCATATCTGCATTAGTTTTGTCTACAAAAGAGGAAGGTATTAGCGCCAAAAAGCTATTTTTTTTAGTTTAGGTTATACTTCATTATATTATATTTACTGTAATTGTTGTATAAACGTGCATGGAAAAAGGATGTCTTGAGCAAACTTCAATTGGCATGGGAGGCCTCTTTTCACAACCTTTATGTCATCCAATTGAACGTTTGTAACAAGCAAACACCCCTGTTAAGCTTTATATAGATTAACCGAAAGAGTTATGCACAGCTTAAAGAGGTCATAACTTTTAGTGGACTTTAACTTGCTAAGAGACAGTGTGGTTTGTTTTTCTTCATAAAATGCTACCAAAAATTTTCCTATATGCATTGACCAGAAGATTATGCATACTAAAAAAAGTCATCAAGAGATATTCATTTTTTGAAGGTTTTTAAAAAGGGTTGTTAAAAACATAGTAAAAGTAAAAGTAGGTTTAAAAAGGTTCTAAATAAACCGTTTCATTGATCTTTACAAGCCTTACTTGCAAAAATTGATGTAATAAGCAGACTATCAAAAAATTAGTTCTTTCTAAATTTTTGTTTTATTAGACAATAGGTTCTATAGGTTAGGATCTCATACATGCATAACCTCATGAATGATTTTACTTGAGTCCTAACAACAAATACTTTATCGTAGAAAAATTATTCATGTTTACAGCTTACGAGATTTTAGTTTATGTTAGTTAAAATCTATTCCGTTGTGGTTTGTAATTACTTTTTTGTTTTTCTTTGTTGTCTACCGGAGCTTTTCCAAATTAAGACGACGAACGTCATAATGAAGTAGACCACAATACATTAAAGAGTGGTTTACCACTCACTTGCCGAGGACACATGTAGTAGTGACTGTTCATGAAGTTTAGCATGAATATGAGATTCAAATCCAAGTGTATGTATGATGTATTAGTTAAAGTTCAGGTACTAACTTTCGAATGTGCAAACCATTTTTTTTTGGTGTTGCATTCTTTGTTCATAAAGTCACGTGCTTGCTAAATTGATGGTTTTATCTCACTTTATGTGTTTGCTTTGTTTTGTTTTAGCTTTCATAATTTCTTCTGAAGGGCTTTCAATTTCACAAGTTTAGGTACTATTACACTATCGTATATGATTGGATTCATATTTTTTTCAATACTAATGACTATGTTGCATTGTTTTGATGATGATGTCCAATGCAGTCGTTATTTTCATTTTCACATATGTTTTTCTTACTTTAAATATGAAAAATTTGTTATACTAAATTTCAGCTCATATGTATGAAAAACCGCAAAAGAAAGTTATCGCCATGTAATTTAAATGATCAATGGTTTATTAATAACAATGATATGCAATCACCTATCAATTTAATAGCCAAGGCCTATCATTGAACAAGATACAAATTTACCTTCCTGAACTCTACCAAGAATATTGTTCTCTCAGATATATCTAATAAATTAAAACTTGCTTAGGTTTTCCATAAACATGTTTATAGCAAGAGTACATATAATTTACAGAATCATGTTTTACCTATGCTGATATGTTATGAAATGTTGCCTTCTTATCTCACAATCCAATTTTAATTATGTCTTTGCCAAGTTGCTTAGGTATGGGAACATCACACCTAAGGAGATATGAGATCCTAAGCGTGGGATGGATATGCTCCAATTGAGATCAAGGTGTTTCATTCAGGTTGACATATATTGAGTTCTTTGACTCTAAAAGTAACACTTAAGGTACTGTTGAATACATTCTTTTATATGTTACAACAACAATACCTAATCCTGTCTGAGCGAGGTATGAACATTCTTTTATATATGATATGATATAATTTTTACAGGGGTATGCTATCTAAGATGAAGCGAATTATAGCTATAACAGCTTCACGAATCTTTGGTGAAGGTTAATACTTGGATGTGCTTAAGCTTATGTGACTATGGTAAGACTTTCATGATCGTTGTCCCGCATAACTCTCGCGTAAGACTCGGAAAAGTATCAAAGTTTAAACAAATAACAAATAATGATTTTATGTTTTTGGTTGAGTTGCACTAGATATGATCAATATTATCAAGTGAAGTGTAGATCGGATAACCACAAGATACCTACAGGTATGTTGCATTTGCTACTACATAGAGTTTGTTATTTTTGATAAGGAAAAAATCTAAATTAAATTATATTTAAGCTTTGTGAATCATGCATAACTGTTGTATATATACATATACTTTTAGTATATAACTTAAAATCAAGATGATTTATTAAATGTAACTCCACCTTATTATTGGATCTCAAGTTTCCCGAAATTTGCCGTATAATGCCAATATTGGTATTAAACAAAATATGGGTCATGTCATTTTATACAGAAGTTATTCTGAATAAGAAACTAGGAATGGTTGGTTGAATGAGGGTAAATTGACGTCTCCGTGATATTACTCCTCATGAGCTTTTAGTCTTTTTAACATTGTGTAAACTTTTTTTTAAAGCACATTAGCTTTCATGATTCCATTAGCTTCTGAAGGATTATATTGCCTGCATAAGTCATAGCGAAGTAGTAGTTTAGTTATCATCACAATTCACACATATCACAAATGAACAACTTTATACCAGTTTTTGTTATCCATGTTTTTCTTAGTTACCATCAGCGACCCACAGAATGAAACTATAAAATGACTTGCACAAACATACTCTAAATAACTTACTGTACATCTACAATTTGGTTTCAACTCTTGATGCAGTTTAGAAGGTGCCATTGGCAGAAATCACTAAACGAAACTCAATAGATTCTGAAAACTCAATCAACTGAAGTTCTGGAAAGATAATGAACTCATTCCTACACTCGATCTGCACTTTAGCAAATAAGAGATAAAGGGTTGTTTGGGATTACTTATTATTTCTACTTTTGTGCCCATTTACATATTCTTTCGATGAACTAATTACGTGTCTCCTAAATAGTTTATTTCAAAATACAATAAATAGTTTTTGATGAGCTTAGTCTTAAGTATAGTGTTGCAAGCAATTCTAAAAGTCGTCAAAATTAGTTCTTAGAAAGTATGGTATGTTCCTTCTTCACGAGGTATATTAGACAAGTTCTTCAGCTTGATTAAGGTTTCTCTTATGGTGATTATGTGTTCTCCAGTTACGGTTACATATCTAAATTTTTACCACGGGCCACGTCATATTAGTCTCTTATTATGTCTAACAAAAAATTAGCACAATATATTTTATCAGAATATATGGGTTGACAATTGATATCATCGTATTTAAGTGTGTGCAGGTCTCTTCTTATACCCTCTCTTGGACCACTCGGATAGTACCTAGCAACTCCTCGGCAACTTACAAGTTACAAGAACCTTTTGGTGTCACATCTAATTTGGTTAGGATATATAAAAAGTTGTAATCCACCCGATGAACATTTAATCAAATTGAGTCAATTTGGTTTATTCACGAGAGGATCTAATATGCATCTTTTGTGCACTATTGTGGTTGATCGATACACAGGAACGTCAAAAAAACTATAAGGAAACCATGGTGTATTAACTAATATGAAGACTTTTACTGCTATTGTCTCTTTGTTGAAATTGTGGTTTATCCCAAACAGCCCCCAAAGTTGGTTAATCTAATTACTTATTAGAATAACTCCTAGAAGCAAATTTAGGATGTTCCCGATTCTAGACAATTAGTTATGCAATAGCATTTAGTAGCAAAAAGGGTTGTAGATTAACTCGGTTTAAATCACAATATACAAAAGGAACTCAGCGTTTATAGGAAGAAAATATATGTCAAGCATGTCCAACCATAGAATGTTACGAAAGATTTTTATTAATAATCGGGGTCAGTGTTGCTGAGAAAGAGGATATTTTTAATGAACAAATGAATTCACAAAGAGTCGCATTTTATGGATATACTATATTGAAATTTAAAGAGTGATTTTTGTACGGGTGATGTCGTTTCTATTCTTAGCCAATCCACAAGACTAGAGATTCTAGCACTTGTGCATAGAGGGGCGAATTTGAACCTATCTGTGTGAATCGGTCAAACTAGACTACATTTGTTGCTAACAGGTCAAACATGTAAAAGTAAAAAATAGCTGATAAAGAAACAGGTCAAACAATTTGATAAGTTACATGTATCAAACTCAAGTATTAACAACTTACTAAATTATTCTGTTAAAAAGGTTGAATCATTAGCTTAATGGCATTTTTTGTAATCAAACGTTTTAATCATTTATTGGTTAATCATTTGAGATGTAATCCATCTTGCCACTTACATTTAAGAACATTATCAACCTTGAGGTAAATGTTAAAACTGTGTTTGCACCATGAAACTTTAAGCTCTTACTAAACATATATTACATATGCTTTTCATATTCAAAGATTCTCATTCAGTAAGTTATTTAAAAAACAATAAGATATATCATCACACCTATCATGATTTTGTGATCTCTAAGCTAGCCTTTTCTGATGAGCGATTAATGGGGTTCAAAACTTCTTACATTCCTCCTAAATCTGCAATGTGGATAGGCTATGATCTATGGACCTGCTGGATATGCACTTTTCGTTGCAGTTTATGCTGGTGTGGAAGTAAGTGGCTTACTCTCTTTTCTCATACTTCTATAAAGTACATATATCATCATCATTTTTTTTTTGTTCCAATTTTAGTTCTTTGAATATTTGGTCATATAGTAGTTAGGCTACACTACGTTCTTACTGCTTTACACATACAAAAAAGAACAGTTTGCATGCGAATTTATGACTTTTTTTCTTTTCTTTTGATTGTTGTTAGATACGGGTCTTTAAAGAGAGGCATACGGATAATAAGTATGCAATAAAGGTCAAAGCCAAGACGAGAAGAAAATCAAATCCATCAGAGGTTGAGAGTTTGCAGACATGCGGATAGAATGACCTATATTTGCAGCCTACTTGATCTTTATACTCTTTATGAGCTTTTATTATAACATGTTATGTTATAAGGTCCTTATTCCTAATGACCATAAACCAATGTTTGTTGTACAAACAAGATAATAAAAAACTGTTACGTTTTATAAACTCAAACATGTTAGTGTCAAGTTTCAAAAATTAATATACATATGTCGAATTTTTTTACCAATACTTCATGTATCTAATTGACAATTAAAGATACGACCACAAATGAATCAACACACAATAAGATCCCCACACAAAAAAAAGAGCTCAACCCAAACAAAAAACAGGATATCCCTTAATTGAACTTTGTTTTCTCTTCAGTTATTTGGCTATTTTGTTTGATAGAAGACATGTTTCATTAGTTTTAATTTTATATTTACAATTGCTTATACCTGTGTGACTCTTTGTAATGTCACGCTTCGTAACACACAGGTTATTAACTACTTTTTATGACGTCTCTTTAAGATACCCGTGAATTTCATGGGTCTTTTAGCTAGTTAAGATATATAATGGTAGGCCTCTTACGCATGAGAAATGTTTGATAATATTCTCAAGCGAAATGTTGGATTAAAATTGGTGTTTAATGCACTACAAGGCCTTATTGCATGTCTCCTTATGTATTAGCGAAAGTATAAGTGCCTTAGGGCAAACTATGTAAGATAGATTTCTCTATTGTGATGCAAATGCTAAAAATTAAGCATTTCATGGATGTTACTTTACTAAGGCATGCGTTTTTCATAATTTGTAGCCATGTTATATTATTTTGAGCTTATTGTTTATGCTTTATGAGTCCTTTTTTTTCTTTTTATTTTGAAAAGTTTTTACGGATGTTGAATATAATTACTTCAAAAATCGTTTAAGTACATACGATGTGAGTGAACACATTTATCCCGTTACATAGTCGGTAAAGCTAACATAACAGACACATCTACTTCTAATATAGAAGAAAACAATTAAACACTAGAATACCTTTAACTCATAAATGGCACCAAACATAAACTAACGTCTAAATTGACTACAAAGATTAATGTCCTACGCCTTACAGAATGCCTTATGTTCTTCGGTCATATGCATAATCTTTATAATTATCATACATGTCGTAGTCGTCATCCTCGCAAAAACTAGCCTAATTTCCACACCACTACCACTAGCCCGTTTAGAAGAAGAAGCCATAAACTGAGAAGTATCATCATATATGTCCTCAACATCACTATTACTATCGTCACTAACCTTTGTCGCATCCTTAACAAACATTACCATCATTTCTAGCATTCGAATTACTTGTATTCTCGAATACCTTTTCCTCTTCATTCAAAGTTGCAAACGAAATTTTAACATTGACCAAATTTATCAGAGATCGCCTGTCCCTTATTGCTAGAAGTCATGGCCATAGTAGTTTTAGAGTTTTTGAAGTCGACCCACCCTTGGAAAAAAAATAAAAAATAAAAACCCGATGTATTTTATATTTTTTTAATGTGTACTTTTTTCTTTCCCAATGTATTTTTCACGTGGATAAATGTAATTCGAGTAAAAGGAGGTTGAGTAGCCAGCAGTTGCGCAATATGGGTAGTTATTTTGGTACAATGAAAAGTAAAAAAAGTGTACTTGCAATTGGACACATGGCGATTTTTGGGTGGAGCTGTGGATTCGAGTAGTTGCGCATGATCATTTATAGATTGAGTTTAAAAATGACCATAATGGGGACTCCAAGAAAGATTTTGGCCTCTTTTTGTACTTTTCTCTTTTTTTTTTATTGGTATACATGTTTTGTGTTAAGCTGTAAAGAAACCTGTTAATATATCGACCTCAGAGAAAGCAGACTAGATCACAGACAGGAGTAACGGAATGTACGTTATCACATACTGTGATCCAGTCTCTCTCTCTGAGGTCTATAAACACTGCTGGTTTGCTTATCTTGCAAGAAAATTTCAATACGTGAGATACTTTGGTTGTAGATTTGTATGTTGCCATAAATGATTTCATTCTATGATAAGTACCTTGAATATTTATTGGATGACAAAAAATTGGTTCAAACGATCATGTTCATTTGAATTAAATTTTAGGCGAGTTGACATTTAGGTTAAACATGAAAATAAGATATTGGGTAAAGGGTACATAAAGGAAGAGATAGGCGATGATCATGTGATGGTTGTTAGTGTGAAAGTTTAGGCGTCATGTTAGAATGAGTGAATGCCAAAAGGTGCTAACCACATGTTATCTTTAGAAAGTGCCAACGTATGAGAACTTTTATGTACCAATATTTTGATATACATGTGTAATGTTTTTCAATGGTGTACGTATAATGGTTGAAATGTGGATAGAATTTCATCGCACCTAGTTATGTACCAATATTTTTATATGCATGTGTATTTTTTTTAATGGTGGTATGTGATCGATATAGTTGTCGCAAAGTTTGTATGTGTTAGTACATGAATACTTACGTAAGCATTTAGTAGTATATAAACATATAATTTTTTTTCTATTTTTTGCATAGGAAATGTAAACTAACTGGTTACTGTTGTAGTTTTGTTGGGATTTTAGGGTTTGTTCCTTATCTATATAAAGAAAAGGATTATGTTAATCATCTACTATCAAATTCTGTCTATTATCAATCTCCTACACCTTAACATTATGGCTGCTACCCCTAATTTGGATGAGTTGAAAGACAGATCTGGTTCTGATGCACTGCAAAAATGCGTCAAGTTCTTTTTTATGCAACAGATGATGGAGGAGGAAGGTTTTATCTGGAAACTTGGTGAAGAGTGCAACGATCTACGCAAGAAAATTGAAAAGGAAGAAGAGTATGTTCAAGATCTTAAGAGCTTTGGTCCATTTCATGAACTTGCTTGTGAAATCATTGACTGTATCAATGAAACGCTCAAGAGGGAGCGTGGGAGGCTGGCTGATCTGGTGGTTGTGCTGGCTAAGTCAAGGTAAAGGGATAGTCGAGAAGCAAAGGCATATCACTGTTATGGATTTCAGTGATTAGATTTTTATAGGTTTCTAGTGTTTTGTGTTGGGTTTTGGGCAGGGATGATTTTGATGGTTTCTTTGTTAGTTGGTTGATGGTAATAAGATGTATGTATGTGTAGTTTGTGTCTGGGTCAAGGGTAGTGATAAGATTTCCCGTTGAAGGTTGATGTGTAATGGGTCTATGTAGTTTGTAACTGCTTGTGTTTTTATTATTATAAGTTGTCATTTTTATGTATTATGAACTGTTTTTTGGCTCTATTCTTTAGCTTCTGTATAGTTTGAGTATTGTACTATTGTTCGTTACCATTGCATTGATTTATTTTTAGGCATGTAAATTTTTCGGCGTACGTTGTTTTTAAGGAACTCGTATAGTGGTTTAGATGTGATGCAAGGTGTCAGCGTAAACTATATAGAATAGAAAGTTGTGTTAGAGGATAAATGTTCTATGAAGATGTTGGTGTTTTTGATAATCGTACTTGTAAGATAGTGGTGCAGACGTCTACACGCTTGCAGTTGCGTTTCATTGTAACCGGTCTTTGTTTAGATGTTGTCGGTTCAGCTGTTGCTGATGGGAACATAGGTGTCGTTCTTGAATGTTTTTGTACGGGTAACTCGTTTATAGGATTTGCAGGTGGTGTGTTTGGTTTAAGTTTTTGTTGTTTTTATTTTAGAAGTAGAATTACAGTGCGTGGTTCGTGTTTTGTAAGTTGATGAGGGACTTGCGCATTGTGCGTGAGTGTCATATTCTAACATTTTGTGCTGATGTTGTGTTAAGTCTATTCATCCGCCGTCTGTTGCCTGTTCTAATCACAGGTGCGTGTCTACATACACGTGTGAAAATACATTGTTTGCAGACCATGGATTAGTTGATTGAGGGAATATTCGGTAGGGTGCGCTGCTTTTCTTGTGCTGTCATTAACAATAATACAATTTTGTTGTTGTTTGTAATGTACTGGTTATGATTTTTTGTAATGGAATCTGTGTGGCACTGCTGATAATGGATACATTTATTTGCAGCGATTCTGTACGCAATATTGTCGTTGGCTGTGGTTCTGGACTAAAGCATGTCAGTGTTTTGGTTTCGTTGTTGTTATTCATACTTGGCTTGTGCAAATATCCATTGATGTGAAGTTTTTTGTTCTTAGTTTTGTTGTTATGTATACGTCGTAATACAATAATGTTAATACAAATAAGCCGTAAAACGTTTATTTATATTTTACGATCTTCTATTTTTTGTCGATAACAAACGCAAAATCATTTTAATGAAACAAATAAAATACGTAAATAGTTTGAGCCAATAGTTTTCTAACACACTTACGTTTTCACATAAAACACTAAAACAAGTATAAGTGATTTTATGATTTAGTAATACATATGTACAACAACTAGTGTTTACATATTTGGGCAAATATATACTTAACTAAGTATATACTAAAATGGGTAAAAACTAACAAATGGTATTGACTCATAACCCATGGTATTATCCAAAACCACTTAACTAGGTTCATTGTATTCATAAGATACATTGTATCTAGTAAGTAACACATGGATCAACCCATAACCAAAAATACCCATGGGCAAAGAGGAGCGTCACACGGATCCCTAGCTTTACGCTAGACGGATCCCTTGTGGGAGGGATCCGTGGGATCCGGGGAACAGTGGCAAGTTTTGCCTATAAATAGTGAGTCATTTCTTCCTTTCATCTCACCACTCTCACACATACTTCCCCAAGTATTGTATCTCTCTAACCACTGATCCTAAGGGATCTCTCTATGTAGTTTGTCTTTTGTTTTTGTGTGATTCTCTAGGTTCCTCTTAAAGGCGAGATCACCATTTCTTGAAGTCGAGCAAGCTCAAGTCCATGAGTTGCCATGCTTCGTCATCATCAAGACTACTAGGTTCTCTTGTTGATATTTCTTTCTTCCTCCGTAGATGTGTTATGTTGAAGGCATTAGTGAAGGATGCCGAAGGAGTCAAAACGTAAGCATTAGTGAAAGATGCTTAACGTTCATGTATAGAGCATTAGTGAAGAATGCTAAAGGTGTCAAGACGAAGGCATTAGTGAAAGGTGCCAAGCGTTGTGTCAAGAAGCATTAGTGAAGAATGCTAAGGTCGTATAATCGATGAGGTGCATCGTTATACATATAGTAATAGGTGTTCTCAATGATGGTGATATCCTTGGTGGTATTGCAATAAGGAGTGGGTCTCTTTTGGGTTTAGGTGTTGTGAAATGTTGGGTAGTAGTTCCTCCATAGTAATTGAACTAGGTGCTTAGCCTAGTACCTAATAAAGGGTAGGTGACGTTGTGATAGGTGTGGTTCACCTTGGAGTGAAAGAACCCGGTGGTTAGCCTAGCACCGAATAAAGGGTAGGCGATGTTGTGATAGGTGTGGTTCACCTTGGAGTGAAAGAACCCGGTGGTTAGCCTAGTACCGGAAAAAGAGTAGGCGACATTGTTAAGGCTTCTCCGCCATAAGGAGTTGGTGTCATGTATTGTTTACGAACTCTCGAGTAGGTGACTCGGGGAGTGGAGTAGGGCAAGGAAGGTGTCCTTGTAGCCGAACCACTATAAATCCTTGTGTCGTGGTTATGTGCTTCTTACTCTTTATCTTTTATTACACGTTTATATATCTATCTATCAACGTCCAACATAAACAACCAAATAGATTAACATAAGTTGGTCTAAATGCTTTAAAACAAAGTTTTGATTAGTAAAACTATTCAACCCCCCTTCTAGTTTTCCACAATTGGCATCAGAGCTTCGTTACCAAGTTTCTTAAAGTATGTTGTACTTTAAAAACTTGATATGATCCGTGTATGTTTGAAAACTACAAAGAAGGATTTTTCAAGTCATGTTTTAAAATCATTATAATGTTTATCGTTGGACAATAATAGAATGTTCTAACATTTTCCTTGTTAAGTATCCTCCATACTTGGATTCGGGCCTACTAAGAAGATCATGAAGAAACCATATAAATATTTCTTTTCAATAAGAATGTTTAGCTTCTCACACATGGATCTGGAGACTCCAAGAAGATCACAAAAGCATGTCCTCTAAATAACTTCTTCCTTAAGAAGAATATTTAACAAAGGCATGATCGTTAATTATTAACATTTGTTGTCATCATTATTAGAATCTAAGTTGAATAATTAGTCACTATTAGTAATTACTTAAGTAGTTATCTATATCAAAGCCATCATCAAGAATAGTATTCTTCGATCAATTTGTATATACTACACTACTAACTTGTAATAATGACATTTTGGTTATTCGATAACCACAATCATTATTCATCACAAAGGGTTTATTGACACTTCATCTATGTCAATAAATATCTATGTGAAACTTCTTATATTATAATAAAATGGGATTTTATTATAATGTTTGAAAACAAATTCCCCAAGAATTATGACTAATTCGTAAAAAGGGAACCACGTCAAATAGGACTAGCATTAAATCGTCAAAACATCAATCACAAGTTTTAGAACCTAAAACATTAAAACTCTAGGCATTTTAGAACTCCCAAACCAAAGCTATCAAGGAATGCTTGAGCTGATTTTTGCTGTCATGCCGGATCCCTGGACTTAGACTAGCCGGATCCCAAATGAGAGGATCCGCGGGATCCGTGCAACAGAAGACAACTTAAGTTAAAGAATGATCACTGTGGAAGTTCCACAACTACTTTCCCCTCAAAGAATCACAAACAAAAACCTATTTACTGTTCACAGGAGCAATTTGATCATCTTTCTCAAGCATTACAATCACTTGTGTAAGTATAATCTTCACTACATTGTTGATTTAATTCCTTGATTTCTAGGATTACAATTTGCTTCATTTTTAGAGGTTGGGTTCAAATGGGTTTGTCATAATTTGTTACCACATTGTTTTCTAAGATAATCCAAATCAAAGAATTAACATTGTTAATACAAATTAAACTCATTTCTTGAATTCAATAAAAATGAATTGAGAAAAATTGTGATCAAACCCTCTAGGTTACTATTCATAATTAACACCACATTGTGGTTATATTGTTTAGGAACAATCATGCCAAACAACCGACAACAAGATTACCAAGACACCGCTCACTACATACCCATGTACCATAGGAAAGATAGACTAAGTCCGGACGATAGGAAAGCCTTTAAGATGCTTGAAAAGAGACTCTTTCACGAAGGTAGAGTTGTTGAACCATCATTTCTTGCCAATACCGACATAAGGGAACTTTTTGGAACTATTGGGTTTGATTGTTTATTGGACATAAATGAACAAATTTGCCCGGTCTTTGTACTTGAGTTCTACAAGACCATGAGAATAGTTAGAAATGAAGATGGGTCCATCTCGATTGTCTTCACCATCAATGAGCAAGAGTTTACTCTTTCACTTGTAGAGTTTGAAGAATTGTAGGGGTTCCATACCAAGATGTTTGCATGTACTCCAATGAATGGTCTTTGGAAGAACTACACACAATGGTTGATCATCATGCTATCTACCACACTTTGATCCCGGAAGCAACCACGGTGAGGGACACCGTGTTCATGCCAAGAGCATCACCATCAAGAGTCACTAGGAACTCGAAGGTGATCTATAGGGATCCTTTCCAAATGGAGCTTTCGGAAATGTTTGGATTGTAAAATTGTGTATTTAAGATACCTTTTAGGACTATCATTCCCTCTTCTTCATCATCGATTTTATCTTTCAGTTTTGCCTTTGCTTCTTCTGACATCTGAGCCATCAGCCTTTTAGGGTTTCTTTTTTTCTTCAACTTTTCTTTCTTTTGGGGGAGATGAGAGATGAGATGAGATGTATGCCCTTTTTTTTTTAGAAAAAGGTATAAAAAAGGGCCCCGGTCTTGTGGTTATTTCTAAACTCAATCTTCAAAATCTCCTTTTTATTAGGTGTTGCTCCTTATAATGATACTACTATTAAGGACTAAAAGGCTAAGCATCCCTTCAAGTCTGCTCCTTCTCTGTCGGATATACCTATTGATCATCATAACCTCATTGCATCTCCTGCTGTGGTTCTTGATATGATCCCCATGGTACATCTTGTGGTCGAGATGTTTTGCGTGTCCAACACCTTTTGGATTGTTTTAGTGGTGCTGCTGTGGCTATTTTTGATGAGTTAATTGATTCTATCACCCATGTGGTAAATCTTTTTCTTGATGGTAAATGCCCCAAGACGTTGGGTGAGTATATTGCTAGTGCTCCTCTCACACCGCTGATCAAGCCCGGAGGTGGTATCCGTCTCATTGATGTGGGGACGGTTTGGAGGCGTTTAGTCTCCAAGGTTGGTGCTTCTATGATCGTCCATTCCTTAGATGGTTATTTAAATGATCTTTAGTTTGGTGTCGGGGTACCTGGAGGGGGGAGGCTATTCTTCATGCCGTGAATAGGTTTATTGAAGACCGTGGCGGCGAAGAGGGTCTTTTGATGTTATTGGTGGATTTCAAAAACGCCTTCAATTTGGTAGACCGTGAGACCATGTTACAGGAGGTTTGACTGCGTTGTCCTGCCATTTCTCGTTGGGTGGAATTTTGTTACTCCAGCCCAGCTAGATTATATTACGGAGAACACACGTTGTGGTCGCACCATGGGGTACAACAAGGTGATCCCTTTGGACCTCTTTCTTTGCTCTAGTGTTACATCCTTTAGTATGCAAGATTAAAGACTCCTTTAATCTTTCCCTTCAAGCTTGGTATCTAGATGATGGCACTATTATCGGAGATACTTTGGTCGTGGGGAAGGTTTTAGAGCTTATTATGATGGATGGATAACGGCGCGGTCTACACCTCACATGTGTCTTTCCGCCTAATATTTCTCAACCGTTACATGGTGTTAAATTGTTGGGTGGGCCTGCTAGTGTGGACTTTGCATTTAGTAGTGAGCTTGTTATGAAAAACGTTGCTAAAACTATTGAGCTCATGGATGCTGTTGCTAAGCTTAAGGACCCCCAATGTGAGTTGTTACTCCTTCTTGCTTGTGCCCATATTTCCAAGTTATACTTTTCTATGTGCATATGTACTCTTCGGGTCTTTGAGCATGCTCACATTTCATTTGATGTGGCACTTCGTTCTTCTCTAAAGCGTATTGTCACTGCTTCTGGACCTGGTTTTGGTGATTGGCAATGGAGGCTTGCCACCTTGCCATTTGTATTCAGGGGCTTGGGATATACTCTCCATGTGATGCCTTGAACTATGCATTCCTTGCATCCAGACTCCAATCCGCCAGCTTACAGACTAAGCTACTCCGACTTTCTGGCATTGTAACTTCTGGACCTTCCTTCGAAGAGGCCTTGTGTGCTTTTAATGCGAAAATGTAAGTCGACCTCTTGAGTAACCCGGATGAGATCGCTGCCCCCAAACTCATGAAGAAATTGGAAAATATATATTTCATATGTGTTACCCAAATGGCTGAATCCACCTTTTGCCTATCTACTCGACAAATGGCACTCTAGAGATCGCAAAAGGAGGACTACACTTCAGACTGGCTTAGGGTGGTTCTGATATTTGGGTTGGGACAGATTACGAACGCCAGAACTTACCGATGTGTATTATGTTATCGGCTAGGTGTTCCCCTATTTTCTCTTCAGATGTCGTGCTCAGCCTGTTCTAAGGTTTTTACGGGAGATATTTATGGGGATCGTGTTGTATCGTGCACTGGTATTATTGGTATTAAACATCGGCACAACGTGGTGCGTGATACTTTGGTTGACATTTGTTCTCGTTCCGGGGTCTTGGTTCGTAAAGAGGTGAACATTGGGCTTTTTGGAGAAAGGGCTAAGCTTATATATTGCTTTATTCTTGGGACAGTGGCCAGGACGTATGTGTCGATTTAACCGGGACGTCTCCCTTAACGCAAACTGGTATGATTGATTTTGTGCCAGGCAGTGTGGTGACTGACGCGGGACAACATAAACGCGTCAAGTATGGGGCTAAGTGTGCGGAGATCGGGTATGGGTTCCTCCCATTCTCATTCTCCTCTCTGGGAGAACTTGAGACAGATGCGCTGACCTTATTGAAGCGGATCCAAAAGTTTTCTATAACTCAAGACATTGGAGCGCGTGCTGCTATTCATATCTTCAGTAGGATTAGCTTTGCTATTGCTAGAGTTGTGGGGGCCCAGATAGTTTCGAGGCTCCCCACTAATTTCTTGTAATCCTATTGGTTTTTTCACTTTTTCTAATAAAAGTGGTGTTATAATAATAATAATAATAATAATAATAATAATAATAATAATAATAATAATAATAATAATAATAATAATAATAATAATAATAATAATAATAATAATAATAATAATAATAATAATAATAATAATCATAATAATAAAAGTGGCGGATATATATTTCGATCGGGTTACCCAAACTGTTGAATCTATATTCCATCTTTCTCCTCGACAGATGGCGTTATGGAGTTCACTAAAGGAAGATCATACTTCAGATTGGCTTAGGGTGGCTCCGATATCTGGACTAGGACAAACTATGAATGCCAGGGCTTATCGTTGTGTGTTGTGCTATCGGTTGGGTGTTCCTCTTTTCATTGTTCATGTACCGTGTTCAGCCTGTTCTAGGGTATTTACTGGAGATATTTATGGGGATCACGTTGTTTCGTGTGCGGGTATTGTTGGCATTAAACATCGGCATAACCTTATGCGTGATGTTCTTGTTGATATATGCTCTCGGTCCGGAATTTCAGCTTGTAAGGAGGTGGATATTGGGCTTTATGGAGATAGGGACAGATCCTTACGACCGGCTGATATATTACTTTACTCTTGGGATAGTGGGCGTGATGTTTGTGTTGATCTTACGGGATCGTCGCCCTTGACGCAATATGGGATGACTGATTTTATGCCAGGGCGTGCGGTCATCGATGCCGCACAACGTAAACGTGTCAAGTACGATGCTAAATGTGCGGATATTGGATATGGGTTTCTCCCCTTTTCTTTTTCTTCTTTTGGAGAACTTGAGAATGATGCAGTAACCTTACTAAAGCGTATTCGACGATTCTCTATGACTCAAGACATTGGAGCGCGTGCTGCGGTTCATATTTTTAATAGGATTGGTTTTGCTATTGCTAGAGGTGTGGGGGCCCATTTGGTTTCTCGGCTTCCCACTAATTTTTTGTAAATCCTATGAGTTTTTAATAAAAGTGTTGATATAATAATAATAATAATAATAATAATAATAATAATAATAATAATAATAATAATAATAATAATAATAATAATAATAATAATAATAATAATAATAATAATAATAATAATAATAATAATAATAATAATAATAATAATAAACGCATCAAGTACGAGGCTAAATGCGCAGATATTGGATATGGGTTTCTCCCCTTTTCATTCTCTTCTTTTGGGGAACTGGAGAAGAATGCGATGACCTAACTAAAGCGTATTCGAAGATTCTCGGTGACTCAAGACATTGGAGCACGTGCTGCTGCTCATATTTTTAGTAGGATTAGTTTCGCTATAGCTAGAGGAGTGGGGGCCCAGTTAGTATCTCGGCTCCCTACTAATTTCTTGTAAATCCTATGATTTTCTAATAAAATGATGTTATAATAATAATAATAATAATAATAATAATAATAATAATAATAATAATAATAATAATAATAATAATAATAATAATAATAATAATAATAATAATAATAATAATAATAATAATAATAATAACTGTGATCTCTTCTTTTGTGGGTATTGATGCGACTTCGTGGGCTCCAAAGGTAGCTTTACATAATGATGTGGAGAAGAAAAAAAAGAAATATGTGTCCAAATGTGAAGACAACGGTTACAAGTTCCTACTATTTGCTTTTTCTACATTCGGGGAGCTGGACACGGAGACTTCGGATACACTTTCACGCATCAAGACTATTGTTGTTAGCCACTCAAATAATGTCAAAAGTGGTGCTTTTATTTTCCATATACTAAGTTTGTATCCAGAAAGGAGTGGGAGCCCACCTAGTATCTCGGCTTCCCACAAACTTTTTGTAAATCCTTTTGGTTTTCTAACGAAGTGATGTTTATAATGATAAAATAAATAAATAAATTAATAATAATAATAATAATAATAATAATAATAATAATAATAATAATAATAATAATAATAATAATAATGAAGTGATGTTTTATATAAAAAAAAAATAATAAATAATAATAATAATAATAATAATAATAATAATAATAATAATAATAATAATAATAATAATAATAATAATAATAATGAAGTGATGTTTTGCTATTGCTAGAGGAGTGGGGGCCCAGTTAGTCTCACGGCTCCCCACTAATTTCTTGTAATTTCCTTTGATTTTCTAATGAAGTGATGTTTTTATAATAATAATAATAATAATAATAATAATAATAATATGATGGTAGTTTGGTCATTTCAACCCTTCAAACAATCAAACTAACAGAAAACTTGGTCAAAGGACCAAACCTGATATAGTTTGCAACCAAAAAGATTGGATCCGTTAAAAAAAGGTAAAAGTACTAAACTCATTAAACCCAACTGACTACAAAGACCATTTATGAAATTAACTCTTAAATTTATTACTATGTCGTGACATTTAATGGAGGAAATTACTAATATTGCATCCATATATGTTACATATATATATATATAATATAATTATGTCATTACCAAATTTACTAATACATGCATTTAACTTTGATAAATGCAATTAATTAACTTTATTAATTGCATTTTATGTTGCAATATATTTGTTGTTGTTGTTATAAATAGCACTCCAAGGCATGGTGATCAAACGAAAAAACAAACATTATATTATGGAATACTTTCATTTCAAAACATTGGTTTTCTTAACCATCTTTTTAGTTATTCTCTCAGGTAAACTTTTTCATTATGCACGTTTTTTAATCTTTTTGCTTACAAATACTATATGATTACAAGTTTGAGTAATTCGGAAAATGAATTATGTTTGCAGTTTCGCAGTCAACTACAGTAAACCAGGGAGGAAGCTCTTCACCAGCATGCCAACCACCAGATGATAATTATTGCACAAGGCTTTGCCAAACTAAAGATGCATACTGTGTCGACGAAAAAACATGTGTTTGCCATCCTGGCGGATTACCTCCCGTCGTACCTCATCCGAACCAACCAACATATAACAATAGGTTTGTATGCGATCCTGATAGTTGCAGGCGTGTATGTGGACCTAAAGGTGGTCAGTGCAATGAAGATGGAGGATGTCAGTGCCTTAATGGATAATTGTTTGCTGATAAATATTCATGAGTCATCTTGCAATCGTTATAATGAGTAATGAAAAGTTTTGTTTTGGTATTGGTTTTACAGTGATGGGTTTAGCGAATTTGTTTCTCTTTTTGGGCTGTTAATTATACGAATGCAAATATAAGTACGTGGTTCTATACTTGTTAAAGTGGCTAAGAGTCATTATAGCTATTGAAAACAAAAAAGCACCCAATTGCGTCCAGTTTCCGTTCTCTCAACCTACACATTTCTTCCCTTTAAACACACACTAAAAAAAACATACCGATTACACACTCGATTATTCAAACCTTAGATCTAAAAACACACTCCATCGAGATCAATTAAACACCTCAACACACCATATATGGTCATTAGCATCGTTTCGATCATTAACAGTTCCATAAATGATTCGAGCTCACTGAAATTGCCTCGAGTTTTGCAAGATGGCTTCGAATTTGCCAGAATTGCCTCGAGTTTGTTGGAATTTCTTTAAGTTCACCGTATATACTTTGGATCTGTTTCGTGTTGCGGATTTTCTAAGTTCACGACTGGCATATATTCTGCAATATTTTCGGCTAACTTCTAAAATGATATTAGATGTTGAATATGTGTTTCGTCTTTTATGTAAAAAATGAAAGTTAGATGCTCACTATGTGTATAGTATGCGATAAATGACAATTGGATGTTGAACATGTTTATAATATGCGAAAAAAAATTTGCTCACAAAAAAATGCGAAAAAAAAATTAGATGCTAAATATCGTGATTAATGTGATTTTCGTCAAATTAGCTTGTTCATTTTGATGAATAGTGTAATGTTTATGTGATCAGGCAATTAAATTATGAAACGTAAAGCGTTTTCCTATTTTATTTATATTAGACTAGCAGCGTACCCGAGCAATATGGTTGCAGATACTTTGTAATTTAATTTTTCCGGCTAATAATTTATTCTATTTGTACGTTTTTTGGCAATAGCTTTATTGATTATTTTGTTCGTTTAAGAACCATAAACAATAGCAAAAGTTTAGTGAAAACTTTTCTTAGTTTGTATCACTTGTTTTTTTTTTGTTTAGTAGCTTGTTTAATTTGTACGATATGTTCTTTTAACTGTCTTTTTTTTATTTATTAAAATGAGGTTTTTAAAATATCATTAATTAGTAGCTTGCATTACTTGTATTATGTCTTTAATACTTGTATTTATCTTTAAATGAGTGTTTTAACAATGTATATTAATTATACATCAATGAATTGTAAACATTGCATGAATACTTGCATTTTTGAAAGTTAAGTTTTATAAGGTATTTAATGTTACATAAAGAGTGTTTAAATTTGTTATACATTTAGCTTATATAATTGTATTGCTGATTTTTAAAGCATTAAATGCCCCAAAAAGACTAAATGCTTTATAAGATATTAAGATATATAATGGTAGGCCTCTTACGCATGAGAAATGTTTGATAATATTCTCAAGCGAAATGTTGGATTAATATTGGTGTTTAATGCACTACAAGGCCTTATTGCATGTCTCCTTATGTATTAGCGAAAGTATAAGTGCCTTAGGGCAAACTATGTAAGATAGATTTCTCTATTGTGATGCAAATGCTAAAAATTAAGCATTTCATGGATGTTACTTTACTAAGGCATGCGTTTTTCATAATTTGTAGCCATGTTATATTATTTTGAGCTTATTGTTTATGCTTTATGAGTCCTTTTTTTCTTTTTATTTTGAAAAGTTTTTACGGATGTTGAATATAATTACTTCAAAAATCGTTTAAGGAAGAAGAGTATGTTCAAGATCTTAAGAGCTTTGGTCCATTTCATAAACTTGCTTGTGAAATCATTGACTGTATCAATGAAATGCTCAAGAGGGAGCGTGGGAGGCTGGCTGATCTGGTGGTTGTGCTGGCTAAGTCAAGGGAAAGGGATAGTCGAGAGCAAAGGCATATCACTGTTATGGATTTCAGTGATTAGATTTTTATGGGTTTCTAGTGTTTTGTGTTGGGTTTTGGGCAGGGATGATTTTGATGGTTTCTTTGTTAGTTGGTTGATGGTAATAAGATGTATGTATGTGTAGTTTGTGTCTGGGTCAAGGGTAGTGATAAGATTTCCCGTTGAAGGTTGATGTGTAATGGGTCTATGTAGTTTGTAACTGCTTGTGTTTTTATTATTATAAGTTGTCGTTTTTATGTATTATGAACTGTTTTTTGGCTCTATTCTTTAGCTTCTGTATAGTTTGAGTATTGTACTATTGTTCGTTACCATTGCATTGATTTATTTTTAGGCATGTAAATTTTTCGGCGTACGTTGTTTTTAAGGAACTCGTATAGTGGTTTAGATGTGATGCAAGGTGTCAGCGTAAACTATATAGAATAGAAAGTTGTGTTAGAGGATAAATGTTCTATGAAGATGTTGGTGTTTTTGATAATCGTACTTGTAAGATAGTGGTGCAGACGTCTACACGCTTGCAGTTGCGTTTCATTGTAACCGGTCTTTGTTTAGATGTTGTCGGTTCAGCTATTGCTGATGGGAACATAGGTGTCGTCCTTGAATGTTTTTGTACGGGTAACTCGTTTATAGGATTTGCAGGTGGTGTGTTTGGTTTAGGTTTTTGTTGTTTTTATTTTAGAAGTAGAATTACAGTGCGTGGTTCGTGTTTTGTAAGTTGATGAGGGACTTGCGCAGTGTGCGTGAGTGTCATATTCTAACATTTTGTGCTGATGTTGTGTTAAGTCTATTCATCCGCCGTCTGTTGCCTGTTCTAATCACAGGTGCGTGTCTACATACACGTGTGAAAATACATTGTTTGCAGACCATGGATTAGTTGATTGAGGGAATATTCGGTAGGGTGCGCTGCTTTTCTTGTGCTGTCATTAACAATAATACAATTTTGTTGTTGTTTGTAATGTAAATGTTATGATTTTTTGTAATGGAATCTGTGTGGCGCTGCTGATAATGGATACATTTATTTGCAGCGATTCTGTACGCAATGTTGTCGTTGGCTGTGGTTCTGGACTAAAGCATGTCAGTGTTTTGGTTTCGTTGTTGTTATTCATACTTGGCTTGTGCAAATATCCATTGATGTGAAGTTTTTTTGTTCTTAGTTTTGTTGTTATGTATACGTCGTAATACAATAATGTTAATACAAATAAGCCGTAAAAACGTTTATTTATATTTTACGATCTTCTATTTTTTGTAGATAACAAACGTAAAATCATTTTAATGAAACAAATAAAATACGTAAATAGTTTGAGCCAATAGTTTTCTAACACACTTACGTTTTCACATAAAACACTAAAACAAGTATAAGTGATTTTATGATTTAGTAATACATATGTACAACAACTAGTGTTTACATATTTGGGCAAATATATACTTAACTAAGTATATACTAAAATGGGTAAAAACTAACAAATGGTATTGACCCATAACCCATGGTATTATCCAAAACCACTTAACTAGGTTCATTGTATTCATAAGATACATTGTATCTAGTAAGTAACACATGGATCAAACCATAACCAAAAATACCCATGGGCAAAGAGGAGCGTCCCACGGATCCCTAGCTTTACGCTAGACGGATCCCTTGTGGGAGGGATCCGTGGGATCCGGGGAACAGTGGCAAGTTTTGCCTATAAATAGTGAGTCATTTCTTCCTTTCATCTCACCACTCTCACACATACTTCCCCAAGTATTGTATCTCTCTAACCACTGATCCTAAGGGATCTCTCTATGTAGTTTGTCTTTTGTTTTTATGTGATTCTCTAGGTTCCTCTTAAAGGCGAGATCACCATTTCTTGAAGTCGAGCAAGCTCAAGTCCATGAGTTGCCATGCTTCGTCATCATCAAGACTACTAGGTTCTCTTGTTGATAGTTCTTTCTTCCTCCGTAGATGTGTTATGTTGAAGGCATTAGTGAAGGATGCCGAAGGAGTCAAAACGTAAGCATTAGTGAAAGATGCTTAACGTTCATGTATAGAGCATTAATGAAGAATGCAAAAGGTGTCAAGACGAAGGCATTAGTGAAAGGTGCCAAGTGTTGTGTCAAGAAGCATTAGTGAAGAATGCTAAGGTCGTATAATCGATGAGGTGCATCGTTATACATATAGTAATAGGTGTTCTCAATGATGGTGATATCCTTGATGGTATTGCAATAAGGAGTGGGTCTCTTTTGGGTTTAGGTGTTGTGAAATGTTGGGTAGTAGTTCCTCCATAGTAATTGAACTAGGTGCTTAGCCTAGTACCTAATAAAGGGTAGGTGACGTTGTGATAGGTGTGGTTCACCTTGGAGTGAAAGAACCCGGTGGTTAGCCTAGCACCGAATAAAGGGTAGGCGATGTTGTGATAGGTGTGGTTCACCTTGGAGTGAAAGAACCCGGTGGTTAGCCTAGTACAGGAAAAAGAGTAGGCGACATTGTTAAGGCTTCTCCGCCATAAGGAGTTGGTGTCATGTAGTGTTTACGAACTCTCGAGTAGGTGACTAGGGGAGTGGAGTAGGGCAAGGAAGGTGTCCTTGTAGCCGAACCACTATAAATCCTTGTGTCGTGGTTATGTGCTTCTTACTCTTTATCTTTTATTACACGTTTATATATCTATCTATCAACGTCCAACATAAACAACCAAATAGATTAACATAAGTTGGTCTAAATGCTTTAAAACAAAGTTTTAATTGGTAAAACTATTCAACCCCCCTTCTAGTTTTCCACAATTGGCATCAGAGCTTCGTTACCAAGTTTCTTAAAGTATGTTGTACTTTAAAAACTTGATACGATCCGTGTATGTTTGAAAACTACAAAGAAGGATTTTTCAAGTCATGTTTTAAAATCATTATAATGTTTATCGTTGGACAATGATAGAATGTTCTAACATTTTCCTTGTTAAGTATCCTCCATACTTGGATTCGAGCCTACTAAGAAGATCATGAAGAAACCATATAAATATTTCTTTTCAATAAGAATGTTTTGCTTCTCACACATGGATCTGGAGACTCCAAGAAGATCACAAAAGCATGTCCTCTAAATAACTTCTTCCTTAAGAAGAATATTTAGCAAAGGTATGATCGTTAATTATTAACATTTGTTGTCATCATTATTAGAATCTAAGTTGAATAATTAGTCACTATTAGTAATTACTTAAGTAGTTATCTATATCAAAGCCATCATCAAGAATAGTACTCTTCGATCAATTTGTATATACTACACTACTAACTTGTAATAATGACATTTTGGTTATTCGATAACCACAATCATTATTCATCACAAAGGGTTTATTGACACTTCATCTATGTCAATAAATATCTATGTGAAACTTCTTATATTATAATAAAATGGGATTTTATTATAATATTTGAAAACAAATTCCCCAAGAATTATGACTAATTCGTAAAAAGGGAACCACGTCAAATAGGACTAGCATTAAATCGTCAAAACATCAATCACAAGTTTTAGAACCTAAAACATTAAAACTCTAGGCATTTTAGAACTCCCAAACCAAAGCTATCAAGGAATGCTTGAGCTGATTTTTGCTGTCATGCCGGATCCCTGGACTTAGACTAGCCGGATCCCAAATGAGAGGATCCGCGGGATCCGTGCAACAGAAGACAACTTAAGTTAAAGAATGATCACTGTGGAAGTTCCACAACTACTTTCCCCTCAAAGAATCACAAACAAAAACCTATTTACTGTTCACAGGAGCAATTTGATCATCTTTCTCAAGCATAACAATCACTTGTGTAAGTATAATCTTCTCTACATTGTTGATTTAATTCCTTGATTTCTAGGATTACAATTTGCTTCATTTTTAGAGGTTGGGTTCAAATGGGTTTGTCATAATTTGTTACCACATTGTTTTCTAAGATAATCCAAATCAAAGAATTAACATTGTTAATACAAATTAAACTCATTTCTTGAATTCAATAAAAATGAATTGAGAAAAATTATGATCAAACCCTCTAGGTTACTATTCACAATTAACACCACATTGTGGTTATATTGTTTAGGAACAATCATGCCAAACAACCGACAACAAGATTACCAAGACACCGCTCACTACATACCCATGTACCATAGGAAAGATAGACTAAGTCCGGACGATAGGAAAGCCTTTAAGATGCTTGAAAAGAGACTCTTTCACGAAGGTAGAGTTGTTGAACCATCATTTCTTGCCAATACCGACATAAGGGAAGTTTTTGGAACTATTGGGTTTGATTGTTTATTGGACATAAATGAACAAATTTGCCCGGTCTTTGTACTTGAGTTCTACAAGACCATGAGAATAGTTAGAAATGAAGATGGGTCCATCTCGATTGTCTTCACCATCAATGAGCAAGAGTTTACTCTTTCACTTGTAGAGTTTGAAGAATTGTAGGGGTTCCATACCAAGATGTTTGCATGTACTCCAATGAATGGTCTTTGGAAGAACTACACACAATGGTTGATCATCATGCTATCTACCACACTTTGATCCCGGAAGCAACCACGGTGAGGGACACCGTGTTCATGCCAAGAGCATCACCATCAAGAGTCACTAGGAACTCGAAGGTGATCTATAGGGATCCTTTCCAAATGGAGCTTTCGGAAATGTTTGGATTGTAAAATTGTGTATTTAAGATACCTTTTAGGACTATCATTCCCCCTTCTTCATCATCGATTTTATCTTTCAGATTTGCCTTTGCTTCTTCTGACATCTGAGCCATCAGCCTTTTAGGGTTTCTTTCTTTCTTCAACTTTTCTTTCTTTTGGGGGAGATGAGAGATGAGATAAGATGTATGCCCTTTTTTTTTAGAAAAAAGTATAAAAAAGGGCCCCGGTCTTGTGGTTATTTCTAAACTCAATCTTCAAAATCTCCTTTTTATTAGGTGTTGCTCCTTATAATGATACTACTATTAAGGACTAAAAGGCTAAGCATCCCTTCAAGTCTGCTCCTTCTCTGTCGGATATACCTATTGATCATCATAACCTCATTGCATCTCCTGCTGTGGTTCTTGATATGATCCCCATGGTACATCTTGTGGTCGAGATGTTTTGCGTGTCCAACACCTTTTGGATTGTTTTAGTGGTGCTGCTGTGGCTATTTTTGATGAGTTAATTGATTCTATCACCCATGTGGTAAATCTTTTTCTTGATGGTAAATGCCCCAAGACGTTGGGTGAGTATATTGCTAGTGCTCCTCTCACACCGCTGATCAAGCCAGGAGGTGGTATCCGTCTCATTGATGTGGGGACGGTTTGGAGGCGTTTAGTCTCCAAGGTTGGTGCTTCTATGATCGTCCATTCCTTAGATGGTTATTTAAATGATCTTCAGTTTGGTGTCGGGGTACCTGGAGGGGGGAGGCTATTCTTCATGCCGTGAATAGGTTTATTGAAGACCGTGGCGGCGAAGAGGGTCTTTTGATGTTATTGGTGGATTTCAAAAACGCCTTCAATTTGGTAGACCGTGAGACCATGTTACAGGAGGTTTGACTGCGTTGTCCTGCCATTTCTCGTTGGGTGGAATTTTGTTACTCCAGCCCAGCTAGATTATATTACGGAGAACACACGTTGTGGTCGCACCATGGGGTACAACAAGGTGATCCCTTTGGACCTCTTTCTTTGCTCTAGTGTTACATCCTTTAGTATGCAAGATTAGAGACTCCTTTAATCTTTCCCTTCAAGCTTGGTATCTAGATGATGGCACTATTATCGGAGATACTTTGGTCGTGGGGAAGGTTTTAGAGCTTATTATGATGGATGGATAACGGCGCGGTCTACACCTCACATGTGTCTTTCCGCCTAATATTGCTCGACCGTTACATGGTGTTAAATTGTTGGGTGGGCCTGCTAGTGTGGACTTTGCGTTTAGTAGTGAGCTTGTTATGAAAAACGTTGCTAAAACTATTGAGCTCATGGATGCTGTTGCTAAGCTTAAGGACCCCCAATGTGAGTTGTTACTCCTTCTTGCTTGTGCCCGTATTTCCAAGTTATACTTTTCTATGCGCATATGTACTCTTCGGGTCTTTGAGCATGCTCACATTTCATTTGATGTGGCACTTCGTTCTTCTCTAAAGCGTATTGTTACTGCTTCTGGACCTGGTTTTGGTGATTGGCAATGGAGGCTTGCCACCTTGCCATTTGTATTCAGGGGCTTGGGATATACTCTCCATGTGATGCCTTGAACTATGCATTCCTTGCATCCAGACTCCAATCCGCCAGCTTACAGACTAAGCTACTCTGACTTTCTGGCATTGTAACTTCTGGACCTTCCTTCGAAGAGGCCTTGTGTGCTTTTAATGCGAAAATGGAAGTCGACCTCTTGAGTAACCCAGATGAGATCGCTGCCCCCAAACTCATGAAGAAATTGGAAAATATATATTTCATATGTGTTACCCAAATGGTTGAATCCACCTTTTGCCTATCTACTCGACAAATGGCACTCTAGAGATCGCAAAAGGAGGACTACACTTCAGACTGGCTTAGGGTGGTTCTGATATTTGGGTTGGGACAGATTGTGAACGCCAGAACTTACCGGTGTGTATTATGTTATCGGCTAGGTGTTCCCCTATTTTCTCTTCAGATGTCGTGCTCAGCCTGTTCTAAGGTTTTTACGGGAGATATTTATGGGGATCGTGTTGTATCGTGCACTGGTATTATTGGTATTAAACATCAGCACAACGTGGTGCGTGATACTTTGGTTGACATTTGTTCTCGTTCCGGGGTCTTGGTTCGTAAAGAGGTGAACATTGGGCTTTTTGGAGAAAGGGCTAAGCTTATATATTGCTTTATTCTTGGGACAGTGGCCAGGACGTATGTGTCGATTTGACCGGGACGTCTCCATTAACGCAAACTGGTATGATTGATTTTGTGCCAGGCCGTGTGGTGACTTACGCGGGACAACGTAAACGCGTCAAGTATGGGGCTAAGTGTGCGGAGATCGGGTATGGGTTCCTCCCATTCTCATTCTCCTCTCTGGGAGAACTTGGGACAGATGCGCTGACCTTATTGAAGCGGATCCAAAAGTTTTCTATAACTCAAGACATTGGAGCGCGTGCTGCTATTCATAGGAAAGATAGACTAAGTCCGGACGATAGGAAAGCCTTTAAGATGCTTGAAAAGAGACTCTTTCACGAAGGTAGAGTTGTTGAACCATCATTTCTTGCCAATACCGACATAAGGGAAGTTTTTGGAACTATTGGGTTTGATTGTTTATTGGACAAAAATGAACAAATTTGCCCGGTCTTTGTACTTGAGTTCTACAAGACCATGAGAATAGTTAGAAATGAAGATGGGTCCATCTCGATTGTCTTCACCATCAATGAGCAAGAGTTTACTCTTTCACTTGTAGAGTTTGAAGAATTGTAGGGGTTCCATACCAAGATGTTTGCATGTACTCCAATGAATGGTCTTTGGAAGAACTACACACAATGGTTGATCATCATGCTATCTACCACACTTTGATCCCCGGAAGCAACCACGGTGAGGGACACCGTGTTCATGCCAAGAGCATCACCATCAAGAGTCACTAGGAACTCAAAGGTGATCTATAGGGATCCTTTCCAAATGGAGCTTTCGGAAATGTTTGGATTGTATAGGAAATGGGAGAATGTGGTGAGGGAGAATGTGGTGTGTCTAGTAGGAAACAAGGATCACCCCAACGCATGTCTAAGCTTCATGATCTATTGCATAGTGACCGAGACTCGTTTCAACGTCGCTTACTACATGATCAAAAGAATGGAAAGTGTAAGAAGCATGGACAAAATGGTGCTCCCATATGCGATGCTCCTAACCCGTCTTGCCAAATTCATCTTTGCATTAGATCCTTCTCCGCAATCCTATGATCATAGCTTTTGCAATAAAGTTATGGTATCATTAACCGAGGGTAGAACGACAAGGTTTATGGTGGAAGGGAAGAGGCCTCACCCACCCACGAATTCCTCGGATGAAAGAGAGAGGCAAGGAGGAGGTGAGGGTAGTAGCAACCCACTCGAAAATACCGATCTTGACCCCTTGGACTACATTAACCAATTGCCAAACATTCCTAATGCATCACCCGGATGGCAACAAACCATGGGAATCTTCAAGTGCTTTGCCAATTTCTTGAGGAAAAAGAAGTAAAGATGGTATGATAAAGAGTGGAGGACGGGTGAAGACGGGAAGGAGAGGAGAAATGAGGTAAGGTCATAGGACCTTAATTTGCAAAGAACAATTTCAAACAATGGTTTGTAAAACTTAAACAATGCTTGTAGAATGTAGGTCTTGCCATATCTTGGCACTAAACAATTTTAACTTAGGAACTTGAAGAATGAGATTTTACGACCCCTTGAGTGGTTGTCGTCACTCATTTTAGGAACTTTTAGCTCTTTCTAATTTGCTATGCCTTATATTTGTTGTGTTCTTGCATTTAGTCCCGATATAAACAACTAGGAGAAGCATTTGCTAAAAAGTGCAAAGTTGAACATTTACTAAAAGCCTTCTGATCTGCAGTAGGTGGATCCCAACGTTATAACTGGCTAGATCCCTCCCAGAAGGGAACCGTGGGATCCGTGACCACTGATGTACAATTCAGACTTGATTACATCAAAATAGCTCACTAGATCACATCACACTAGCCAAACATAAGATTTTAGAACCAACTAAGTCTTCCACAAAAACTTGAAAGCTTCACACTTACTCATAGCTTATTTAGGATCATATTCAAAATGTTGTTGATTTATCAACTCATTAAAACTCACCATATTTCCGCTCCAACGCTCACACATTACTTCTCACATATCATAACTTTTAGTTTGAGACACTTTTCAATTTTAGCAAATTGATTGTAGTCACCATTTACTCAAAAATAAGCTTAAGAATAGTTTTTCATTTTTCCCTATTTTTTAAGATTTTACTAAATTTTCCTTGAGTCATCATCTGACTTATAGGACTAGTTACCACCATTTTCCATTTAAAATAAAATGGAATTCTTGTCAAACACTTAGTTGGACTACCTAAAGTCAAATTTTCTTACCCAAAACCATCATTAAGCACCATCACTCCTTATGGTTGAGCATTTAAGATATCCATCAGTTAAAGACTTCAAAATTAAGTCAAAACCTTGAAATCCATAGATAATAAACCTTACAAAAGCATAAACATTTCACCTAGAACCTGTCTGACAGACGGATCCCTGGTTTATAACCAGACGGATCCCTACTTAGAGGGATCTATTAAGGTTTTAAAATGTACCTTTTTGAGGGGTCGTTTAAGCCCTTATTTGATCACTTTTGTATCCGTTATTACTTAATATCGTTCCTTTTCACTTTTTAGGTATCTTGAAGGCAAAATGCTGGAATGACACTTATTCGGACGAAAAGGCGCGAATATACGAAGAAAATGGCCAAAGTCAAGAATCGAGACACTCAGGCTGCTGGAACTGAAGGGGACGGCGTCAGGTGTTAACTGCGACGCCGTCGCATCACTTTTGTGACGGCTCAATAGCCAAATTGCTTATTTACAAGTGACGGTGTCAGGCTTTAAAAGAGTAGGTCGTCGCAACTCAAACGACCTAGATTTGAAGGGGACGGCGTCAGAGATTGAAGGGGACGGTGTCACAAGCATAAGGTGACGCCGTCGCAAGACTAACGTGGCCAAGACGAAACCCTAATGACGGCGACCCGACGGCGTCACAAATCAAAGGGTGACGCCGTCGCGAATGTAATCTTATATATAGAATCCGAATTTTTTAGTTTTCAGTGTGTAGTCTTTTGGAGTAAAAACCTAAACCGAACCAAGGCTGTCTTGTACAGTATTTTAGGGTTCTAAACCCTATCTTACACCAAGATAAGTGTTTTACTTCATTAATTCAATTATGTCTTCAATTACTTGTGTGTATGCTTGCATGTTTCCATGTCCGGCTAATTTACTTGTGTGTTTGCTTAAGGAATATGAAACTTAATTATTGAATATTGATTGGTTGTCTCTTATCTTAATTGTTAATGATCTAGTAATGCGATAGGTCATTCGTTGTGTAGTTAATGCTTGATTAATCTTTGTGAACCTTAGACTATAACACCTAGAGTAGTTGTAGGCTAAACCATCCAAAGAGTACCTTAGAGTTAGAGTTTATAAATCCTAGAGATTTTGTAGACGAGACCCTTTGGTAGTTTCAAAGAGTTAGGGATAAACGCATACCCTACGACCTTAGACACACAACGCGATTAAGAATAAGGACGTGACAATTCAACCATCAATAGGAGATAATTAAGGAGTAATACAACCTAAGTAAACACATCTTTAAATCATCATACGAGCACACAATAATTAGACATAGACTACCCTCACCTTAGTTAATTAGATAGTAGAGTAATCGGTAGAAATACCAACCCCCCAAATCCAAACCCCGAGATTCGTACTTTTCCATTTCCTAAAAAACATAAAAAGATAAAAAATAATCTTCCTCAACCCCAACCTTAGCGTAGTAACTTCTCACTAGCATTCCTATTCCCCTAGAGAACGATATCAATCCCCGTGGCTTACCCTAATACTACACTACAACGATTAGGTTCACTGCCTAGGGTGTTGAAAAACTTGCTCGACGAAAAGGAAGTTCCTTTGACCCCGAACGTGCTATGTAAGCGTATCAAGTTTTTGGCGCCGCTGCCGGGGAATAGAATAGCTAGTTAGTAGTCCACCTCGTTTAGGTTTCTTTGCTTGATTCCTATCAAGTAAATTTTTTTCCCTTTTTTAGCTTTCTCGTAGTCTATCCCCCTTCTTCGTGACCTTTGTTCGTAGAACCTATCACTCACCATGATACGTGTCTTCCGCCGAAGATTCTTCACACTACCCGTTCCCAATACCGAAATTGAGAACGCAATCCCACAAAACCCTTCACCCGTTCACCACTTTGGAAATCACCTAGGGCATAATGATATAAATTGGCAACAACAAAGTCCTTTTTATGACTCAGATTCCGATGAGGAATTTGAGTATGGTGAGGCACTTGACAACGGGGAGGTCATTAATGAAGTTAGTTTTGAAATGGAAGAAGACCCCTCCGAATTGAGAAAGATGGTCCCTTTAACATGCAATTCCCTTGAAAAATAGGACTAGAAGGGTTCGATGCTTACTTGAATTCGTTCTTGCCTTTAAACTTAATCTCAAGGGACCTATACAATATAATAAAGGTCAATGAGTTAACTTATCAAGGGAACAATGTTGTTGAAGCAGTCACTCATTTGCATGTGTTTGTTGGAAGTTTTGCTTATTTGGTAGAATTCATGGTCTTAGAAAACTTAGGAGAATTTATTGATGAGGACCTCACTCAAGTAATTTTTGGAAAACCTTTCAAGAGAATGGCTAGGTTGAATGAACGGATGATTGATGGTCTAATTACATTCTCTAATGAAATTGAAGACTTTATCTACCAAATGCCACGTGCTCATCCTAGGTTTAAACACAAGGATATTGAGGCGTGTAATAGAATGACCCTTATTCCATTGCTTAGTGAAAGGGATAAGAAAAGTGGACTTAGCTACCCATATGAGAAAACTAAGAGGTATTACAAAAAATGCCTAGAGTTGGGAGATGATTACAAAAAGAATGAGAGAACATTGGAATGGATTAGGTATGAGCACGTAAGCGTGCACGAGACCACGTAGGGGCACGACTACGAGTCTAGCTACAAGACTCATAAATAAAGAAAAACGCTTCGTGGGAGGCAACCCATGCTTAATTGTTTGCTTGTTTGTGTCATATATCTTTTATTGATTGCCTTTTCTCATGTTTAAATTTGTAAAAATGCTTTATTTTGTTTTTAACCTCGTCTTAATCACATATAAAGGTATTTTACATAAAGGATAAGTGTAGGGAGGATTACACACGTTTTCAAAAGAAACGTAAACATGAGAATTTCAATCAATCCCCGTGGCTTACCCTAATACTACACTACAACGATTAGGTTCACTGCCTAGGGTGTTGAAAAACTTGCTCGACGAAAAGGAAGTTCCTTTGACCCCGAACGCGCTGTGTAAGCGTATCAGGATCCGCGGGATCCGTGGCTGTAGAAAGCCTTAATCAGCTTCCCTCTTCAATTTTAAGCCACCTTTTGGTTATCTAACCACTTTTAGCCTTCATTTATTATCCCTAGAGCTGATCAATATCCTAAGTGCATGCTTAATCCTCTTAGTGGCCAAGAATTTAATTCCCTAATTCAAATTATCCTTTATAAACCAAACATCCTTAAGGTTAAGGCACCACTCTCTCTTATCTCTAAAAAATCAGCAACTAGAAGCTCTTTTAGCATCACTATCATCACCATGACTAAGGCTCTTAGCAACAACTCTTCAACCAAAGGATCATCTAAAAGAAAGGGTAAAATGATCCATAAAATCTCATCCACCGAATCATCTCCCATTAGAGATAATAATGCTAGAATCCCACATCATCAAACTCATCCAACAAATGCTAAGAGAACCGCAAGGATTAGCATCAAACCTTTCGGACTAGAAAAAGGATCATCTAGTTCAAAACCAAACGTGTCTAGTTCTAGCAAGCCATCAAAACCCTTATTCCTTGAGCATGGACTACACTCCTTGAATGAGCCTCTTCCTCACCCAAACATTTACTCATTGGATCATTCACCACCAAGAACCTCTCATTCACCAACCTTTACATTGAATAGGGAACCACCAACAACACCAACTAGTCCATCATGGGAGATAAGGAACAATCAAGTACTTGATCATATGGAAGAATTTCCATTACCACCCTCATTTTTAGAACCTCATCCCATTTCTCAAAATGAAGACCCACAATCACACATAGAGCCTCCTCAAAATATCCATTTCCCTCCGGTTCCAAACCAAGACAATAATTGTCCAAATTGTCTAATCACTCAAGGAATTGTTCAAGAAGCACGAAATGAGATACATTTCATGTTTAATCATCTTCTTGCAAATTTGGATCAAATCAACAAGTCCACTCATCCCTAGACTTAAGCACATTGTCGCGTTTTAAGTCTAGTAACTAGTTAGTATTAGTAGTATTTGTATGGCTAGATCATTCTCTTAGTTTTAGAGATTTGTTTGATTATCTCTTGTTTTTATTGAATGAATACTTATATGCCATGATTATTTTGTGTGTTGTGCTTGCTAAATTATACACATATCTCATCTCTTCATTAGCATTGTTTGGCATATCTTCATTGCTGAAGAAACTGTCACCAGACAGCCGGATCCCTAGAAATGGCCTAGACGGATCCCTCCATGAAGGGAACCGTGGGATCCGTGGTTCAGAAGCACAAATTACTACTAACTTGAGTTTCATTTGCAGGAAATTATGCACTATACTCTTGTTTTCTAACTTTTATTGTAACACCCCAACCCGACAAGGGTAGAAGTGTCACATTCTGGTGTCATATCAGAACATACAAATAAACTCTTACAAGCGAAAGCCTTAAGACTAACATAACAAGTCATTTAAACAAAAGATTTATAAGGAAAATTACAAAATCTAGAATGTCTAAAATAAACCGAAATTTCAAAAGAATAGCCCGCCAAAATAAGTCCAACTAGAAAGGTAACTAGGGTTGGTCCACTCAGATAATCCAACTCTCAGCCCATCAAAGCCCATCTTCAACCTAACACCTGCCGCAGGAAAAGAAATGCGGCTGAGCTTAAAAAGCCCAGTGAACAGATATAACAAAGCGAAAGCTAAATAAAAACTGAAATGCAAAATGAAACAAAGGAACGGATAACAAGTCGCAGCGAAATGAGAGTAATGAGTCAATGAGGATCCTGCAGAACACAATTATACAGATATCCAAAACGAACATATAACAAGGAGAACGAAGCAAAGCAAAGCATCGATGACATATATACATGCACATACAAACCAAGCGTACAAGTACTGAAACAATAGCAAGCATAGCAGACGTCATATCCACACAACATATACAACATACAATCAATTCAGGAAATCAGAAGACATACAAGCCAAACAGATATCTACAGGAAAGCGGAAGCAATTAATTAATAAGTGAGCATGGCAATTCACACAGGTCAAAACCCTTAGTCAAAAACATAACCAGTATCATAACAGCAGAAATACTAACAGAGTCAAAACATGGCAGTCACACGTAACAAGTAGGAAATACAGTATGAGCATAATAATTAAATGAATTAAAGACATAGCAGAGCAACTAAACAACTAACGAGTCAGACGTCACAAGTTGAACCGTTTACCCAATCAAACCGTAGCATAGACAGAAATGTAAACATGGCAGGTCAACAATAAGCCGATAAGGACACAACGAATAGTCACAGTCCACGAGATTAACTTACGAAGCACACAATATAAATAAACAAAACTATCGATTACACATTAGCATGGTCAATAAACAAACGCAAAGGTTCACGTAACAATGAGATCACATATCATCAGATGAAAATAGGTAACTCAAATAACCGCATATTAATCACATCATAGCAGGATAATCAGTAGTCACATAAAACGTAAATAGCATAAACAATCCAATAAACATATAATAACCCGGTACGTGAATGGAACGATAGTCTGAAGTAACGAAATGAGAGTGTAATAGATCAAAGCAATGGAACATATATATCTTGGTAGTAAAGTGAGTCATATAAGGGTATTGGGTAAAGGACAGTCAATTCAGAATATGATGCAGTGGGGAATCCAGAAGGTACAATATAGGTATATCAAAAGTGTAAGGGTTGTCAGAAATCTATCCCGAGCCAACAAAACAAACCATATCAATAGTGGCAATAGCAGCCAAGTAACCAATAGTAACCATTGTATTCGGAGGGGTGACCTCGGAATACCAAACCAATAGGAGGGGAGACCTCAGTAACCAGTGGAGTAGCTAGCTCCCAAAATGTGAGGGGGTGTATTGCACACACGCACCGCATCACCAAAACAAATCATATCATAACAAATTCAAATCAAAACAAATCTAGGATGCATCCATACGCCCCCTGCAAAACAAATAGTGGCCATACAATATATCTGAAGCGCGCATAATCAATACAAATATGGGGACGGTGTGGAACATCACTCATCCACACTGGAGTCATGCCATTGGTGCATCAATGACACGGACATGGAACCCCCATGCCTAGTTAATGGCTCGGGTATCAACTGACAGGTCAAAGTGTACAATATAGAGTTCAATCAATATCAAAGGTCCAATATTAGCAGTTCACAAATCAAATCAATAGTCTAATATCAATGGTTCAATTATCAAAGGTTCAAATAGCAAAGGATCAATATCAAGGGTTCAATAGCAAAGGTCAATGTCAAAGGTTCAATATCAAAGCAAAGGTTCAATATCAATATGGCAAGAGATCAAAGATGCAAAGAGATCATGAGAAACCTTATGAGAAAGGTCAGAATATCTGTACCTTAACGCCGATGAAAGGAAAGCAAACGAATGAATGAACACAAAGATACAACGCCGCGTCTTCTTCAATGAATCTACACGGATTACGGTTCGTACAATATTTATTAGCTCATTTAAGTCATAACGGATTTATTGCTTATATGAATCGTATTAATATCTTTAGAGCTTTTAAGCGTATTTTTATTTTAGTAATGGACCGAAATAAAATACTTTAAGGTAATAATCATTAATTAGCCAAATTAAAAGGTTACAAATAATAAATGGTAAACTTAAAGGTTTAATATGATAAATAATCTATTTATGGGCTTTATATGACAATTATAAAGTTAGGGGTTTGCATGCGTCACTTACCAAAGATTAAAGTTCGAAGTATAAAATATTTACACATTTACTTGTATAAATAAAGAAGAAATGAAGACAAAGACTCAAGTAAAAGATTACATAAGTTTAAGGGCCTAAAGTTGCAATTTGGCAAAGTTTATTATTATATATATGCCATATTCATCAATTGGAGGAAGCATCTTTTGGGTTTTAGCTGTACGACAAAAGAAAGAAAGAAAAGATATAAAATATAATCACAATGGTCATATGCAAATTTTAAAATATGCTTCGTATTTAATTATTCATGTATATGTTCGATTAATATTCAAGCTCGCTCACGGTTCAAATGACTAACATTTACGATATAAAAACCATGCATTATGATGAATCTCCGACTCGTCTTCCCCGAACCCTTTTTAAAATACTAAACGACACACTAATGAATCCCGCGATCACCCTCAAAGTTACCCCACAAGACCATTCTTATACCATTTTCATTTGATAACCATTCACTCTTTTGATACCTACGCCTTTTAGAAACAGTTTGCACCATATTCTCCTTGAACTCCATTTGACCCACAACCCATGCACACACACACGCATATTTAACAAGTTAAGACTTCACATAAAATCATACTTAAACAGACCTTATTTATGATCTTCTTCCCGAAACAAATACACACGCCCCTCATTTATTTCTTTAAGATTGAAATTCAGTTTCTTAGATCGTATATCAATGAGCAGATTGATGTCTAACAATGACCAAATCAAACGCATAATATAACAAAATAAATGCTCTCAAAACAGAAATGGATATCAACATATATATATATTGCATATCTATGATTTTATGTAGCGAGTTTCTTAGACTTGTTTTAACATTTTATACGGCACATATATTGCAAGGATCATGCGCATGGAAAGGACTTGTCATGACCAGATTCACGATGAAAAGGAGACGAGACGAGGGTCATGTTGTTACCTCTTGTAGCGTGTCAATGAGGAGCAGAAAACAATGGCCGAAACAATAAACCAAGGCACCCTTTGTGCTTCTATTATCCACGACAGCAGCAGCAGTAACCCACAACCAAAACCAAGCAAACCTTCGTATCAATACCCAATATTTCAGCAGATTAAGACCCCGTACAAGGCTCCTTTGTGTCTCCTTGTGTGTCGAATGAAACAGAATGGAAGAGGGTGTTTTTGCCGTAACTTTTATGGAGGAGTCTAGGGTTTGTGTGTGATTTGAATGTGATTTGGTAAGTTAGAAAAATAAGCTGTGAATGGAATATATGGGGTAATGGTTGCCGAACAAATGGGGAGATCAAAACAGAAATATGACTTCCCAAAACACAAAAATAGTGGGCTTTTATTTAAGTGTAGTGTTTTGTATTTCTTGAATATTTTTCGGCCCATGCAACTTTAGCAACGTGTGATATATATTTAGACATAAGGTGTGTCGGTTTATTTTTATCTTGCACAAGTTAATTATTTCTAAGTTAGGTTAAAGACATTTTAATGAGCATGGAATATTACACGCATTTTATAGATATTAAATTAGAGGGGTAAAATCATCTTTTCACAGGTTTTAGATTCTTAGGGTTTTACAACTCTTCCCCTCTAAAAAGAAAATTTTCGTCCTCGAAAATTGAAGTCGCAGAAGTACACAGAGACATACAAGTTCAAGGCAGATGTAGCAGTCCATAGTCTCACACAGATTATAACGATTCCGGTTCCAAAGCATACAGAACTTACACATATCAGATGTCGGTGGGAGTTTCGCAAGGAGGTACAGAATTTCAGACGAACATGAGGAGTGTCAAATAACGGATATAAGCCTTATTCCATTCACGTACCAACCCCAGGCATTTCCCAAGATGTCGTACGATTTCAATAAGTTCAGATTATATGATCTCGGTATTATCACGTTGATCAGGCGTCATAATACTTGCATCACATAACAAGTTCTTATTGTCATCATATTCTGCCTCGGGTCATGACAAACCACATAACCAATATCACATCAAAACAGATAACATACAGATAACAAGTAACATACCAAAACAAGCCAGATCCCATACATACAACATATACCACATCAAACAACTTACCATATCACCAAAGAAGAAGGCCACCAACTTGCTCGAATCGGTTCCTCATGACTCATTACTGACGATCCAAAAAGAAAACTGAGATATTACCAAAATGCTAACCGATTAAAACTTCACAATTCAAAACCGAGCTCTGAACAAATCAAAGAAAAGCAATACCGATCAAAATCACTTAACAAAATGTCAAACCGCCTCAAAACGCGTGACAAACAAATCGGAGTAACGCAAGTCGCGCCCAAATCATATGAAGTAGATGAACCTTCTCAGCCACCGGTTGAATCTTGTCTCCGTCTTTTGCGTCTTTGGTTGATCCGTCTAGCTTCCTCCAACAGCATCCTGATGTCTCCAGCAGCACGGCAGTCGGGTGTGGCTTCTGCTTCATGAACCTCTCCAGCTCAGGGACTGTTGCAGCAACACAGGGTCGGCATCATCTTCTTTGGTTCCACGGTTAGTCTCCATCTAACGATCGACAAACGGACGAGCGAAAACAAAATAACAAATTTCGATGCGAACAGAGGAGGGCCAACTCAGTGAAGACAACAGAATATCGAAGTCAAATCTGAACGACAGTCAAAAGGAATCGAAAGATATCTGAACAGACGGAAACCTAATGTCTACCCAATCCTCACAGGTCATAGCCTAAGCTCTAAGGGTCCTAAAACCTGGGCTCTGATACCATAATTGTAACACCCCAACCCAACAAGGGTAGAAGTGTCACATTCTGGTGTCATATCAGAACATACAAATAAACTCTTACAAGCGAAAGCCTTAAGACTAACATAACAAGTCATTTAAACAAAAGATTTATAAGGAAAATTACAAAATCTAGAATGTCTAAAATAAACCGAAATTTCAAAAGAATAGCCCGCCAAAATAAGTCCAACTAGAAAGGTAACTAGGGTTGGTCCACTCAGATAATCCAACTCTCAGCCCATCAAAGCCCATCTTCAACCTAACACCTGCCGCAGGAAAAGAAATGCGGCTGAGCTTAAAAAGCCCAGTGAACAGATATAACAAAGCGAAAGCTAAATAAAAACTGAAATGCAAAATGAAACAAAGGAACGGATAACAAGTCGCAGCGAAATGAGAGTAATGAGTCAATGAGGATCCTGCAGAACACAATTATACAGATATCCAAAACGAACATATAACAAGGAGAACGAAGCAAAGCAAAGCATCGATGACATATATACATGCACATACAAACCAAGCGTACAAGTACTGAAACAATAGCAAGCATAGCAGACGTCATATCCACACAACATATACAACATACAATCAATTCAGGAAATCAGAAGACATACAAGCCAAACAGATATCTACAGGAAAGCGGAAGCAATTAATTAATAAGTGAGCATGGCAATTCACACAGGTCAAAACCCTTAGTCAAAAACATAACCAGTATCATAACAGCAGAAATACTAACAGAGTCAAAACATGGCAGTCACACGTAACAAGTAGGAAATACAGTATGAGCATAATAATTAAATGAATTAAAGACATAGCAGAGCAACTAAACAACTAACGAGTCAGACGTCACAAGTTGAACCGTTTACCCAATCAAACCGTAGCATAGACAGAAATGTAAACATGGCAGGTCAACAATAAGCCGATAAGGACACAACGAATAGTCACAGTCCACGAGATTAACTTACGAAGCACACAATATAAATAAACAAAACTATCGATTACACATTAGCATGGTCAATAAACAAACGCAAAGGTTCACGTAACAATGAGATCACATATCATCAGATGAAAATAGGTAACTCAAATAACCGCATATTAATCACATCATAGCAGGATAATCAGTAGTCACATAAAACGTAAATAGCATAAACAATCCAATAAACATATAATAACCCGGTACGTGAATGGAACGATAGTCTGAAGTAACGAAATGAGAGTGTAATAGATCAAAGCAATGGAACATATATATCTTGGTAGTAAAGTGAGTCATATAAGGGTATTGGGTAAAGGACAGTCAATTCAGAATATGATGCAGTGGGGAATCCAGAAGGTACAATATAGGTATATCAAAAGTGTAAGGGTTGTCAGAAATCTATCCCGAGCCAACAAAACAAACCATATCAATAGTGGCAATAGCAGCCAAGTAACCAATAGTAACCATTGTATTCGGAGGGGTGACCTCGGAATACCAAACCAATAGGAGGGGAGACCTCAGTAACCAGTGGAGTAGCTAGCTCCCAAAATGTGAGGGGGTGTATTGCACACACGCACCGCATCACCAAAACAAATCATATCATAACAAATTCAAATCAAAACAAATCTAGGATGCATCCATACGCCCCCTGCAAAACAAATAGTGGCCATACAATATATCTGAAGCGCGCATAATCAATACAAATATGGGGACGGTGTGGAACATCACTCATCCACACTGGAGTCATGCCATTGGTGCATCAATGACACGGACATGGAACCCCCATGCCTAGTTAATGGCTCGGGTATCAACTGACAGGTCAAAGTGTACAATATAGAGTTCAATCAATATCAAAGGTCCAATATTAGCAGTTCACAAATCAAATCAATAGTCTAATATCAATGGTTCAATTATCAAAGGTTCAAATAGCAAAGGATCAATATCAAGGGTTCAATAGCAAAGGTCAATGTCAAAGGTTCAATATCAAAGCAAAGGTTCAATATCAATATGGCAAGAGATCAAAGATGCAAAGAGATCATGAGAAACCTTATGAGAAAGGTCAGAATATCTGTACCTTAACGCCGATGAAAGGAAAGCAAACGAATGAATGAACACAAAGATACAACGCCGCGTCTTCTTCAATGAATCTACACGGATTACGGTTCGTACAATATTTATTAGCTCATTTAAGTCATAACGGATTTATTGCTTATATGAATCGTATTAATATCTTTAGAGCTTTTAAGCGTATTTTTATTTTAGTAATGGACCGAAATAAAATACTTTAAGGTAATAATCATTAATTAGCCAAATTAAAAGGTTACAAATAATAAATGGTAAACTTAAAGGTTTAATATGATAAATAATCTATTTATGGGCTTTATATGACAATTATAAAGTTAGGGGTTTGCATGCGTCACTTACCAAAGATTAAAGTTCGAAGTATAAAATATTTACACATTTACTTGTATAAATAAAGAAGAAATGAAGACAAAGACTCAAGTAAAAGATTACATAAGTTTAAGGGCCTAAAGTTGCAATTTGGCAAAGTTTATTATTATATATATGCCATATTCATCAATTGGAGGAAGCATCTTTTGGGTTTTAGCTGTACGACAAAAGAAAGAAAGAAAAGATATAAAATATAATCACAATGGTCATATGCAAATTTTAAAATATGCTTCGTATTTAATTATTCATGTATATGTTCGATTAATATTCAAGCTCGCTCACGGTTCAAATGACTAACATTTACGATATAAAAACCATGCATTATGATGAATCTCCGACTCGTCTTCCCCGAACCCTTTTTAAAATACTAAACGACACACTAATGAATCCCGCGATCACCCTCAAAGTTACCCCACAAGACCATTCTTATACCATTTTCATTTGATAACCATTCACTCTTTTGATACCTACGCCTTTTAGAAACAGTTTGCACCATATTCTCCTTGAACTCCATTTGACCCACAACCCATGCACACACACACGCATATTTAACAAGTTAAGACTTCACATAAAATCATACTTAAACAGACCTTATTTATGATCTTCTTCCCGAAACAAATACACACGCCCCTCATTTATTTCTTTAAGATTGAAATTCAGTTTCTTAGATCGTATATCAATGAGCAGATTGATGTCTAACAATGACCAAATCAAACGCATAATATAACAAAATAAATGCTCTCAAAACAGAAATGGATATCAACATATATATATATTGCATATCTATGATTTTATGTAGCGAGTTTCTTAGACTTGTTTTAACATTTTATACGGCACATATATTGCAAGGATCATGCGCATGGAAAGGACTTGTCATGACCAGATTCACGATGAAAAGGAGACGAGACGAGGGTCATGTTGTTACCTCTTGTAGCGTGTCAATGAGGAGCAGAAAACAATGGCCGAAACAATAAACCAAGGCACCCTTTGTGCTTCTATTATCCACGACAGCAGCAGCAGTAACCCACAACCAAAACCAAGCAAACCTTCGTATCAATACCCAATATTTCAGCAGATTAAGACCCCGTACAAGGCTCCTTTGTGTCTCCTTGTGTGTCGAATGAAACAGAATGGAAGAGGGTGTTTTTGCCGTAACTTTTATGGAGGAGTCTAGGGTTTGTGTGTGATTTGAATGTGATTTGGTAAGTTAGAAAAATAAGCTGTGAATGGAATATATGGGGTAATGGTTGCCGAACAAATGGGGAGATCAAAACAGAAATATGACTTCCCAAAACACAAAAATAGTGGGCTTTTATTTAAGTGTAGTGTTTTGTATTTCTTGAATATTTTTCGGCCCATGCAACTTTAGCAACGTGTGATATATATTTAGACATAAGGTGTGTCGGTTTATTTTTATCTTGCACAAGTTAATTATTTCTAAGTTAGGTTAAAGACATTTTAATGAGCATGGAATATTACACGCATTTTATAGATATTAAATTAGAGGGGTAAAATCATCTTTTCACAGGTTTTAGATTCTTAGGGTTTTACAACTCTTCCCCTCTAAAAAGAAAATTTTCGTCCTCGAAAATTGAAGTCGCAGAAGTACACAGAGACATACAAGTTCAAGGCAGATGTAGCAGTCCATAGTCTCACACAGATTATAACGATTCCGGTTCCAAAGCATACAGAACTTACACATATCAGATGTCGGTGGGAGTTTCGCAAGGAGGTACAGAATTTCAGACGAACATGAGGAGTGTCAAATAACGGATATAAGCCTTATTCCATTCACGTACCAACCCCAGGCATTTCCCAAGATGTCGTACGATTTCAATAAGTTCAGATTATATGATCTCGGTATTATCACGTTGATCAGGCGTCATAATACTTGCATCACATAACAAGTTCTTATTGTCATCATATTCTGCCTCGGGTCATGACAAACCACATAACCAATATCACATCAAAACAGATAACATACAGATAACAAGTAACATACCAAAACAAGCCAGATCCCATACATACAACATATACCACATCAAACAACTTACCATATCACCAAAGAAGAAGGCCACCAACTTGCTCGAATCGGTTCCTCATGACTCATTACTGACGATCCAAAAAGAAAACTGAGATATTACCAAAATGCTAACCGATTAAAACTTCACAATTCAAAACCGAGCTCTGAACAAATCAAAGAAAAGCAATACCGATCAAAATCACTTAACAAAATGTCAAACCGCCTCAAAACGCGTGACAAACAAATCGGAGTAACGCAAGTCGCGCCCAAATCATATGAAGTAGATGAACCTTCTCAGCCACCGGTTGAATCTTGTCTCCGTCTTTTGCGTCTTTGGTTGATCCGTCTAGCTTCCTCCAACAGCATCCTGATGTCTCCAGCAGCACGGCAGTCGGGTGTGGCTTCTGCTTCATGAACCTCTCCAGCTCAGGGACTGTTGCAGCAACACAGGGTCGGCATCATCTTCTTTGGTTCCACGGTTAGTCTCCATCTAACGATCGACAAACGGACGAGCGAAAACAAAATAACAAATTTCGATGCGAACAGAGGAGGGCCAACTCAGTGAAGACAACAGAATATCGAAGTCAAATCTGAACGACAGTCAAAAGGAATCGAAAGATATCTGAACAGACGGAAACCTAATGTCTACCCAATCCTCACAGGTCATAGCCTAAGCTCTAAGGGTCCTAAAACCTGGGCTCTGATACCATAATTGTAACACCCCAACCCAACAAGGGTAGAAGTGTCACATTCTGGTGTCATATCAGAACATACAAATAAACTCTTACAAGCGAAAGCCTTAAGACTAACATAACAAGTCATTTAAACAAAAGATTTATAAGGAAAATTACAAAATCTAGAATGTCTAAAATAAACCGAAATTTCAAAAGAATAGCCCGCCAAAATAAGTCCAACTAGAAAGGTAACTAGGGTTGGTCCACTCAGATAATCCAACTCTCAGCCCATCAAAGCCCATCTTCAACCTAACACCTGCCGCAGGAAAAGAAATGCGGCTGAGCTTAAAAAGCCCAGTGAACAGATATAACAAAGCGAAAGCTAAATAAAAACTGAAATGCAAAATGAAACAAAGGAACGGATAACAAGTCGCAGCGAAATGAGAGTAATGAGTCAATGAGGATCCTGCAGAACACAATTATACAGATATCCAAAACGAACATATAACAAGGAGAACGAAGCAAAGCAAAGCATCGATGACATATATACATGCACATACAAACCAAGCGTACAAGTACTGAAACAATAGCAAGCATAGCAGACGTCATATCCACACAACATATACAACATACAATCAATTCAGGAAATCAGAAGACATACAAGCCAAACAGATATCTACAGGAAAGCGGAAGCAATTAATTAATAAGTGAGCATGGCAATTCACACAGGTCAAAACCCTTAGTCAAAAACATAACCAGTATCATAACAGCAGAAATACTAACAGAGTCAAAACATGGCAGTCACACGTAACAAGTAGGAAATACAGTATGAGCATAATAATTAAATGAATTAAAGACATAGCAGAGCAACTAAACAACTAACGAGTCAGACGTCACAAGTTGAACCGTTTACCCAATCAAACCGTAGCATAGACAGAAATGTAAACATGGCAGGTCAACAATAAGCCGATAAGGACACAACGAATAGTCACAGTCCACGAGATTAACTTACGAAGCACACAATATAAATAAACAAAACTATCGATTACACATTAGCATGGTCAATAAACAAACGCAAAGGTTCACGTAACAATGAGATCACATATCATCAGATGAAAATAGGTAACTCAAATAACCGCATATTAATCACATCATAGCAGGATAATCAGTAGTCACATAAAACGTAAATAGCATAAACAATCCAATAAACATATAATAACCCGGTACGTGAATGGAACGATAGTCTGAAGTAACGAAATGAGAGTGTAATAGATCAAAGCAATGGAACATATATATCTTGGTAGTAAAGTGAGTCATATAAGGGTATTGGGTAAAGGACAGTCAATTCAGAATATGATGCAGTGGGGAATCCAGAAGGTACAATATAGGTATATCAAAAGTGTAAGGGTTGTCAGAAATCTATCCCGAGCCAACAAAACAAACCATATCAATAGTGGCAATAGCAGCCAAGTAACCAATAGTAACCATTGTATTCGGAGGGGTGACCTCGGAATACCAAACCAATAGGAGGGGAGACCTCAGTAACCAGTGGAGTAGCTAGCTCCCAAAATGTGAGGGGGTGTATTGCACACACGCACCGCATCACCAAAACAAATCATATCATAACAAATTCAAATCAAAACAAATCTAGGATGCATCCATACGCCCCCTGCAAAACAAATAGTGGCCATACAATATATCTGAAGCGCGCATAATCAATAAAAATATGGGGACGGTGTGGAACATCACTCATCCACACTGGAGTCATGCCATTGGTGCATCAATGACACGGACATGGAACCCCCATGCCTAGTTAATGGCTCGGGTATCAACTGACAGGTCAAAGTGTACAATATAGAGTTCAATCAATATCAAAGGTCCAATATTAGCAGTTCACAAATCAAATCAATAGTCTAATATCAATGGTTCAATTATCAAAGGTTCAAATAGCAAAGGATCAATATCAAGGGTTCAATAGCAAAGGTCAATGTCAAAGGTTCAATATCAAAGCAAAGGTTCAATATCAATATGGCAAGAGATCAAAGATGCAAAGAGATCATGAGAAACCTTATGAGAAAGGTCAGAATATCTGTACCTTAACGCCGATGAAAGGAAAGCAAACGAATGAATGAACACAAAGATACAACGCCGCGTCTTCTTCAATGAATCTACACGGATTACGGTTCGTACAATATTTATTAGCTCATTTAAGTCATAACGGATTTATTGCTTATATGAATCGTATTAATATCTTTAGAGCTTTTAAGCGTATTTTTATTTTAGTAATGGACCGAAATAAAATACTTTAAGGTAATAATCATTAATTAGCCAAATTAAAAGGTTACAAATAATAAATGGTAAACTTAAAGGTTTAATATGATAAATAATCTATTTATGGGCTTTATATGACAATTATAAAGTTAGGGGTTTGCATGCGTCACTTACCAAAGATTAAAGTTCGAAGTATAAAATATTTACACATTTACTTGTATAAATAAAGAAGAAATGAAGACAAAGACTCAAGTAAAAGATTACATAAGTTTAAGGGCCTAAAGTTGCAATTTGGCAAAGTTTATTATTATATATATGCCATATTCATCAATTGGAGGAAGCATCTTTTGGGTTTTAGCTGTACGACAAAAGAAAGAAAGAAAAGATATAAAATATAATCACAATGGTCATATGCAAATTTTAAAATATGCTTCGTATTTAATTATTCATGTATATGTTCGATTAATATTCAAGCTCGCTCACGGTTCAAATGACTAACATTTACGATATAAAAACCATGCATTATGATGAATCTCCGACTCGTCTTCCCCGAACCCTTTTTAAAATACTAAACGACACACTAATGAATCCCGCGATCACCCTCAAAGTTACCCCACAAGACCATTCTTATACCATTTTCATTTGATAACCATTCACTCTTTTGATACCTACGCCTTTTAGAAACAGTTTGCACCATATTCTCCTTGAACTCCATTTGACCCACAACCCATGCACACACACACGCATATTTAACAAGTTAAGACTTCACATAAAATCATACTTAAACAGACCTTATTTATGATCTTCTTCCCGAAACAAATACACACGCCCCTCATTTATTTCTTTAAGATTGAAATTCAGTTTCTTAGATCGTATATCAATGAGCAGATTGATGTCTAACAATGACCAAATCAAACGCATAATATAACAAAATAAATGCTCTCAAAACAGAAATGGATATCAACATATATATATATTGCATATCTATGATTTTATGTAGCGAGTTTCTTAGACTTGTTTTAACATTTTATACGGCACATATATTGCAAGGATCATGCGCATGGAAAGGACTTGTCATGACCAGATTCACGATGAAAAGGAGACGAGACGAGGGTCATGTTGTTACCTCTTGTAGCGTGTCAATGAGGAGCAGAAAACAATGGCCGAAACAATAAACCAAGGCACCCTTTGTGCTTCTATTATCCACGACAGCAGCAGCAGTAACCCACAACCAAAACCAAGCAAACCTTCGTATCAATACCCAATATTTCAGCAGATTAAGACCCCGTACAAGGCTCCTTTGTGTCTCCTTGTGTGTCGAATGAAACAGAATGGAAGAGGGTGTTTTTGCCGTAACTTTTATGGAGGAGTCTAGGGTTTGTGTGTGATTTGAATGTGATTTGGTAAGTTAGAAAAATAAGCTGTGAATGGAATATATGGGGTAATGGTTGCCGAACAAATGGGGAGATCAAAACAGAAATATGACTTCCCAAAACACAAAAATAGTGGGCTTTTATTTAAGTGTAGTGTTTTGTATTTCTTGAATATTTTTCGGCCCATGCAACTTTAGCAACGTGTGATATATATTTAGACATAAGGTGTGTCGGTTTATTTTTATCTTGCACAAGTTAATTATTTCTAAGTTAGGTTAAAGACATTTTAATGAGCATGGAATATTACACGCATTTTATAGATATTAAATTAGAGGGGTAAAATCATCTTTTCACAGGTTTTAGATTCTTAGGGTTTTACAACTCTTCCCCTCTAAAAAGAAAATTTTCGTCCTCGAAAATTGAAGTCGCAGAAGTACACAGAGACATACAAGTTCAAGGCAGATGTAGCAGTCCATAGTCTCACACAGATTATAACGATTCCGGTTCCAAAGCATACAGAACTTACACATATCAGATGTCGGTGGGAGTTTCGCAAGGAGGTACAGAATTTCAGACGAACATGAGGAGTGTCAAATAACGGATATAAGCCTTATTCCATTCACGTACCAACCCCAGGCATTTCCCAAGATGTCGTACGATTTCAATAAGTTCAGATTATATGATCTCGGTATTATCACGTTGATCAGGCGTCATAATACTTGCATCACATAACAAGTTCTTATTGTCATCATATTCTGCCTCGGGTCATGACAAACCACATAACCAATATCACATCAAAACAGATAACATACAGATAACAAGTAACATACCAAAACAAGCCAGATCCCATACATACAACATATACCACATCAAACAACTTACCATATCACCAAAGAAGAAGGCCACCAACTTGCTCGAATCGGTTCCTCATGACTCATTACTGACGATCCAAAAAGAAAACTGAGATATTACCAAAATGCTAACCGATTAAAACTTCACAATTCAAAACCGAGCTCTGAACAAATCAAAGAAAAGCAATACCGATCAAAATCACTTAACAAAATGTCAAACCGCCTCAAAACGCGTGACAAACAAATCGGAGTAACGCAAGTCGCGCCCAAATCATATGAAGTAGATGAACCTTCTCAGCCACCGGTTGAATCTTGTCTCCGTCTTTTGCGTCTTTGGTTGATCCGTCTAGCTTCCTCCAACAGCATCCTGATGTCTCCAGCAGCACGGCAGTCGGGTGTGGCTTCTGCTTCATGAACCTCTCCAGCTCAGGGACTGTTGCAGCAACACAGGGTCGGCATCATCTTCTTTGGTTCCACGGTTAGTCTCCATCTAACGATCGACAAACGGACGAGCGAAAACAAAATAACAAATTTCGATGCGAACAGAGGAGGGCCAACTCAGTGAAGACAACAGAATATCGAAGTCAAATCTGAACGACAGTCAAAAGGAATCGAAAGATATCTGAACAGACGGAAACCTAATGTCTACCCAATCCTCACAGGTCATAGCCTAAGCTCTAAGGGTCCTAAAACCTGGGCTCTGATACCATAATTGTAACACCCCAACCCAACAAGGGTAGAAGTGTCACATTCTGGTGTCATATCAGAACATACAAATAAACTCTTACAAGCGAAAGCCTTAAGACTAACATAACAAGTCATTTAAACAAAAGATTTATAAGGAAAATTACAAAATCTAGAATGTCTAAAATAAACCGAAATTTCAAAAGAATAGCCCGCCAAAATAAGTCCAACTAGAAAGGTAACTAGGGTTGGTCCACTCAGATAATCCAACTCTCAGCCCATCAAAGCCCATCTTCAACCTAACACCTGCCGCAGGAAAAGAAATGCGGCTGAGCTTAAAAAGCCCAGTGAACAGATATAACAAAGCGAAAGCTAAATAAAAACTGAAATGCAAAATGAAACAAAGGAACGGATAACAAGTCGCAGCGAAATGAGAGTAATGAGTCAATGAGGATCCTGCAGAACACAATTATACAGATATCCAAAACGAACATATAACAAGGAGAACGAAGCAAAGCAAAGCATCGATGACATATATACATGCACATACAAACCAAGCGTACAAGTACTGAAACAATAGCAAGCATAGCAGACGTCATATCCACACAACATATACAACATACAATCAATTCAGGAAATCAGAAGACATACAAGCCAAACAGATATCTACAGGAAAGCGGAAGCAATTAATTAATAAGTGAGCATGGCAATTCACACAGGTCAAAACCCTTAGTCAAAAACATAACCAGTATCATAACAGCAGAAATACTAACAGAGTCAAAACATGGCAGTCACACGTAACAAGTAGGAAATACAGTATGAGCATAATAATTAAATGAATTAAAGACATAGCAGAGCAACTAAACAACTAACGAGTCAGACGTCACAAGTTGAACCGTTTACCCAATCAAACCGTAGCATAGACAGAAATGTAAACATGGCAGGTCAACAATAAGCCGATAAGGACACAACGAATAGTCACAGTCCACGAGATTAACTTACGAAGCACACAATATAAATAAACAAAACTATCGATTACACATTAGCATGGTCAATAAACAAACGCAAAGGTTCACGTAACAATGAGATCACATATCATCAGATGAAAATAGGTAACTCAAATAACCGCATATTAATCACATCATAGCAGGATAATCAGTAGTCACATAAAACGTAAATAGCATAAACAATCCAATAAACATATAATAACCCGGTACGTGAATGGAACGATAGTCTGAAGTAACGAAATGAGAGTGTAATAGATCAAAGCAATGGAACATATATATCTTGGTAGTAAAGTGAGTCATATAAGGGTATTGGGTAAAGGACAGTCAATTCAGAATATGATGCAGTGGGGAATCCAGAAGGTACAATATAGGTATATCAAAAGTGTAAGGGTTGTCAGAAATCTATCCCGAGCCAACAAAACAAACCATATCAATAGTGGCAATAGCAGCCAAGTAACCAATAGTAACCATTGTATTCGGAGGGGTGACCTCGGAATACCAAACCAATAGGAGGGGAGACCTCAGTAACCAGTGGAGTAGCTAGCTCCCAAAATGTGAGGGGGTGTATTGCACACACGCACCGCATCACCAAAACAAATCATATCATAACAAATTCAAATCAAAACAAATCTAGGATGCATCCATACGCCCCCTGCAAAACAAATAGTGGCCATACAATATATCTGAAGCGCGCATAATCAATACAAATATGGGGACGGTGTGGAACATCACTCATCCACACTGGAGTCATGCCATTGGTGCATCAATGACACGGACATGGAACCCCCATGCCTAGTTAATGGCTCGGGTATCAACTGACAGGTCAAAGTGTACAATATAGAGTTCAATCAATATCAAAGGTCCAATATTAGCAGTTCACAAATCAAATCAATAGTCTAATATCAATGGTTCAATTATCAAAGGTTCAAATAGCAAAGGATCAATATCAAGGGTTCAATAGCAAAGGTCAATGTCAAAGGTTCAATATCAAAGCAAAGGTTCAATATCAATATGGCAAGAGATCAAAGATGCAAAGAGATCATGAGAAACCTTATGAGAAAGGTCAGAATATCTGTACCTTAACGCCGATGAAAGGAAAGCAAACGAATGAATGAACACAAAGATACAACGCCGCGTCTTCTTCAATGAATCTACACGGATTACGGTTCGTACAATATTTATTAGCTCATTTAAGTCATAACGGATTTATTGCTTATATGAATCGTATTAATATCTTTAGAGCTTTTAAGCGTATTTTTATTTTAGTAATGGACCGAAATAAAATACTTTAAGGTAATAATCATTAATTAGCCAAATTAAAAGGTTACAAATAATAAATGGTAAACTTAAAGGTTTAATATGATAAATAATCTATTTATGGGCTTTATATGACAATTATAAAGTTAGGGGTTTGCATGCGTCACTTACCAAAGATTAAAGTTCGAAGTATAAAATATTTACACATTTACTTGTATAAATAAAGAAGAAATGAAGACAAAGACTCAAGTAAAAGATTACATAAGTTTAAGGGCCTAAAGTTGCAATTTGGCAAAGTTTATTATTATATATATGCCATATTCATCAATTGGAGGAAGCATCTTTTGGGTTTTAGCTGTACGACAAAAGAAAGAAAGAAAAGATATAAAATATAATCACAATGGTCATATGCAAATTTTAAAATATGCTTCGTATTTAATTATTCATGTATATGTTCGATTAATATTCAAGCTCGCTCACGGTTCAAATGACTAACATTTACGATATAAAAACCATGCATTATGATGAATCTCCGACTCGTCTTCCCCGAACCCTTTTTAAAATACTAAACGACACACTAATGAATCCCGCGATCACCCTCAAAGTTACCCCACAAGACCATTCTTATACCATTTTCATTTGATAACCATTCACTCTTTTGATACCTACGCCTTTTAGAAACAGTTTGCACCATATTCTCCTTGAACTCCATTTGACCCACAACCCATGCACACACACACGCATATTTAACAAGTTAAGACTTCACATAAAATCATACTTAAACAGACCTTATTTATGATCTTCTTCCCGAAACAAATACACACGCCCCTCATTTATTTCTTTAAGATTGAAATTCAGTTTCTTAGATCGTATATCAATGAGCAGATTGATGTCTAACAATGACCAAATCAAACGCATAATATAACAAAATAAATGCTCTCAAAACAGAAATGGATATCAACATATATATATATTGCATATCTATGATTTTATGTAGCGAGTTTCTTAGACTTGTTTTAACATTTTATACGGCACATATATTGCAAGGATCATGCGCATGGAAAGGACTTGTCATGACCAGATTCACGATGAAAAGGAGACGAGACGAGGGTCATGTTGTTACCTCTTGTAGCGTGTCAATGAGGAGCAGAAAACAATGGCCGAAACAATAAACCAAGGCACCCTTTGTGCTTCTATTATCCACGACAGCAGCAGCAGTAACCCACAACCAAAACCAAGCAAACCTTCGTATCAATACCCAATATTTCAGCAGATTAAGACCCCGTACAAGGCTCCTTTGTGTCTCCTTGTGTGTCGAATGAAACAGAATGGAAGAGGGTGTTTTTGCCGTAACTTTTATGGAGGAGTCTAGGGTTTGTGTGTGATTTGAATGTGATTTGGTAAGTTAGAAAAATAAGTTGTGAATGGAATATATGGGGTAATGGTTGCCGAACAAATGGGGAGATCAAAACAGAAATATGACTTCCCAAAACACAAAAATAGTGGGCTTTTATTTAAGTGTAGTGTTTTGTATTTCTTGAATATTTTTCGGCCCATGCAACTTTAGCAACGTGTGATATATATTTAGACATAAGGTGTGTCGGTTTATTTTTATCTTGCACAAGTTAATTATTTCTAAGTTAGGTTAAAGACATTTTAATGAGCATGGAATATTACACGCATTTTATAGATATTAAATTAGAGGGGTAAAATCATCTTTTCACAGGTTTTAGATTCTTAGGGTTTTACATTTATTTTGTAGATTTTCAAAATACACACGAAGATTTTGACACCATAAAGCTAGGGGGAGCTTTGTGTCAAACGATATTGCAAAATCATTTGCAACTTAATCCTATTTTGGATTATATTTCATGACACCCCATTGCAACATTTCAATCTTCAAGGGGGAGCATTTTTCGTCACAAAGACGAACCATTTGCAAACGTATTTGCAACACACTAGTTTATTTACTTTATGTACTTGACGCCCTCGCAAAGGGATGGACTTGTCAAGGGGGAGTTAAGACGAGAACTATTCCCGTCACTTGCTCTCTTTACATTTTTTTCTTAAAAACTTTGTGTTAGTTTCTTTTCGACGCTCTTTTTGTTTCGACAAAAAAGGGGAGAAGAGAGTAAAAACTCCAATTCAAGCTTTTACGAATTTTAGTTTTTCTTTAAAATAATTTTATGTTTTGTCATCAACAAAAAGGGGGAGATTGTTAATACAAATAAGCCGTAAAAACGTTTATTTATATTTTACGATCTTCTAATGTTTTGTCGATAACAAACGTAAAATCATTTTAATAAAACAAATAAAATACGTAAATAGTTTGAGCCAATAGTTTTCTAACACACTTACGTTTTCATATAAAACACTAAAACAAGTATAAGTGATTTTATGATTTAGTAATAAATATGTACAACAACTAGTGTTTACATATTTGGGTAAATATATACTTAACTAAGTATATACTAAAATGGGTAAAACTAACAAATGGTATTGACCTATAACCCATGGTATTATCCAAAACCACTTAACTAGGTTCATTGTATTCATAAGATACATTGTATCTAGTAAGTAACCCATGGATCAACCTATAACCCATGACCCATAACTAAAAATACCCATGGGCAAAGAGGAGTGTCCCACGGATCCCTAGCTTTACCCTAGACGGATCCCTTGTGGGAGGGATCCGTGGGAACCGGGGAACAGTGGCAAGTTTTGCCTATAAATAGTGAGCCATTTCTTCCTTTCATCTCGCCACTCTCACACATACTTTCCCCAAGTACTGTATCTCTCTAACTACTGATACCAAGGGATCTCTCTATGTAGTTTGTCTTTTGTTTTTGTGTGATTCTCTAGGTTTCTCTTAAAGGCGAGATCATCACTTCTTGAAGTCGAGCAAGCTCAAGTCCATGAGTTGCCATGCTTCGTCATCATCAAGAGTACTGAGGTTCTCTTGTTGATAGTTCTTTCTTCCTCAGTAGATGTGTTGTGTTGAAGGCATTAGTGAAGGATGCCGAAGGAGTCAAGACATAAGCATTAGTGAAAGATGTTTAACGTTCGTGTATAGAGCATTAGTGAAGAATGCTAAAGGTGTTAAGACGAAGGCATTAGTGAAAGGTGCCAAGCGTTGTGTCAAGAAGCATTAGTGAAGAATGCTAAGGTCGTATAATCGATGAGGTGCATCGTTATACATATAGTAATAGGTGTTCTCAAGGATGGTGATATCCTTGATGGTATTGTAATAAGGAGTGGGTCTCCTTTGGGTTTAGGTGTTTGTGAAATGTTGGGTAGTAGTTCCTCCATAGTAATGGAACTAGGTGCTTAGCCTAGTACCTAATAAAGGGTAGGCGACGTTGTGATAGGTGTGGTTCACCTTGGAGTGAAAGAACCCGGTGGTTAGCCTAGCACCGAATAAAGGGTAGGCGATGTTGTGATAGGTGTGGTTCACCTTGGAGTGAAAGAACCCGGTGGTTAGCCTAGTACCGGAAAAAGAGTAGGCGACGTTGTGAAGGCTTCTCCGCCATAAGGAGTTGGTGTCGTGTAGTGTTTACGAATTCTCGAGTGGGTGACTCGGGGAGTGGAGTAGGGCAAGGAAGGTGTCCTTGTAATCGAACCACTATAAATCCTTGTGTCGTGGTTATGTGCTTCTTACTCTTTATCTTTTATTACACGTTTATATATATCTATCTATCAACGTCCAACATAAACAACCAAATAGATTAACATAAGTTGGTCTAAATGCTTTAAAACGAAGTTTTAATTGGTAAAACTATTCAACCCCCTTCTAGTTTTCCACAAATAATTCAGTATTTCAAGATATAAGTTTTAGTATTGTACCTGTAGTCAGGTTGTTGGATCATGGTTGGTAGCTGTGGTTGTTCATTTGCAACCTTGGTTGGCACATTTTTTCGGCATGTGTTGTATTTATAAAAGAAAACCCATAACATAAAAGAAAACCCAGATTCTTTACAATTGGAATGAACATCAAATTATAATCACAAGAAATACATCATCTAATATTTATATACATTAACAATCTAATAAAAAAAAACCCAGATTATATTAACGACTATATTTTTTTGTAAATAAAACTTTCATTTACATATAATGCTATCATTTCATGTTAACTTCTTGAAATTTAACAACAATAATTATTTACGGGCATTTACATTAAGAATTTGGATTGCGATCACCTGGAAGTAGATGTAAATAGATATGTAGGCTTAATAATGTTAGGAAAAGTGAAATAAGAAGATTGAAGAAAAACACATTAGGCCTCTAAACTCCAAAAGATTGTTAAATGGAGTATACGTTTACAAATTAACCAAAAACACACCTGAAAATGAGAACTACATTTTATTAAAGAACCTTAAATTTACTCAAGATGCTTGAAACCTCCTATACCATTTGGTTTCAGAAATCAGAATATTATTGTAAAAGATTAGATGTTTAAGCATATATAAAATGTTAATTATATAAAGAAAATAAAAATGTTTACGGGTTGGCAGGACAGACCCAAACGTGTCTTGTATAGTATATATAGTACCATCTAAATTATAGTAAAAGTTACTGTTATGTTTTTCTTTTTATTAGTGTGACTTTATAATGCCTTCTGCAGGTTTCATGACCTATCAGAATTTGATGATGACAAAAGGAGTTGTCGCAGACGCTTGGCTGGGCATAATGAATACAGGCGTAAAAGCACCTATGAAAACTATATTTGCTATCATGCGCTCTCTCTCTTCTGTTTGACTATTGACTTGATTATCTATTGGTGTTGTTGTGTAAGTGAAAATGAAGAACTTAATAAATTAGGACATCTAATGGAGTTCATTTGAAAGTAGATTTATGATTATGTAAGGCTGGCCCCAGAAGAGAGTCACGATCGATTGGGAGGATCGATCCCCACTCGATCATGTTATTGTGGGAGGTGTCGATCGGGGCTTTTTTTTATCAACTCGATCGTGTATATGATCGAAACAAACACACACATAAAAACAACACTCTCACCTTTTAATTAATTTTATTAAAGGTCGTCTTTACTGGGGCACTCAATCGCCTGAAGGTCGCTGGAAAGATAAAGCTGACGTGACAGGAAAAATGAGGGGGATTGAGGCTCCTTACTGAAAAGAAAATACAATATTAGTGCTGTGTAGCAAAGCTAGTATGTTTAACAGAAGCAACAGGTTCTACTCATATTCCCTACTCGAAATGCAACAAAATTCAATAATACTATTGAAGCGGAAAACCAAACTTTTTGCTATGGGAGGTCATTGTTTCTAATCCACATTTGTTGAAAAATGAAAATGATGTTTTTTGGGTGTAAAAAATATGGCTTTCATTTTGATGTTCTTGATAATTGTTTAAAATTAAATATAAATTTAATACTAGAAATTAAAGGGGAAGGTGATGAATAGTGTTTCAGAAGTTAAGTCTTCATTTTTAAATTTAGCCATTGAAACGAGTGAAATGGCGATAATACCCATAGTGACGTGTCACTTAACAAGGAAAACTAACAAAAGTTATTGAACAGTGCGTCTCGGTGGCTATTTTGCAAAAATATAAAATATTAATGTCGTTTTTGCAACACTTTTTGTCTCATTGTCATCCTTGCGTATTTGAGTTACTTTAGAGACTATTTTGCAATTTACTCTTATCTTTATTTGCAACATGCACACAATAACACAAGTCAAAGTTTAACACCGTGTCACGTTAGCTTTAACATTTCACATTAACATCTCCAAAAAAACACCCACAATCATAACATTCTCAAGTTAAACTTTAACACTCTAACAATTTACAAAAATAACCCCTCATTTAAGGGCATAAATGAAAAAAGAAAAGAAAAAAAAAAAATAAAGCAAATAATGGGCGTTGGTGTGTTAACACTGGCCCTTTAACACCGGAATAACAGCGACCCTCCAATGGTTAACACCGAATAACGCCGGTCTCGGCGTTATTGATGGACATGCTCTAATGCTCTAATTTGAAAGATGATGAAATTTGTCAATTTGTGTAAACCACAAGGACTAGTCTTGTAGTTAAATCTTTAATTAATGGTGGTACACCCGACCAAAATTAGAAAACAAAAACATAGGAGCCGTCTTGTTTTGTTACAGATCTCTCAATGGAGGGAGTTTGCACCATCAAACGCACTAATGAAGTCGTCAGAGGTACAATTAATGTTTTTTTAGTCATGTTTTTGGTCCTACAATTAGTTTTTTTTAATAAAAAATAACCCGACATTATTATAGTGTTAGTAAAAGATTAACTTTTTAAGATTTTTTAATACTCTTTGCCAAGGTTGTTTGTTAAAGCTTATTTATGGGCTTACAGTTTACCACTTATGTATCATAAGCTCAATTTTTAGGCTTTTTTTTTTTTGAAAATTTTGATAAGCTAAAACCAATGGAGCTTGTGAAACCGAAAATAGGTAAGCTCATAAGCCCAAAAATAAGCTTAAACCAGGGGTGTTTGTTTCGGCTTATATAGCTTATTTGCTTTTCGGCTTATGATTCATAAGCTCACTTCTTTTGGAACTATTCGGCTTATATAAGTTTATTTATTATGTCATATAAGCCGTAAAGTTTCAAAATAAGCCAGAAGTGAGCTTATGAGTAAAACCAAATTACGGGTTTTTTTTGTCACTTATGGGCTTATATAAGCTTATTAGGATTTAACAAGCTTAGATAAGCCAATAAGTTTCAAAATAAGCCCGGAAGTGGAGCTTATGAAATATAAGGCGAAGTAAGATAAGCTCATAAGCCCACATATATTCTTTATCTGAGAGATTATATGTATGAGTTTTTATAGAACGGGATGCTGTGTGGATGGAATATTCCGAGAACGGGGATCCTCCGTATGAGCGTCTGGCTCGTATTGAGAGTGTTACTGTTCCTGATGTCAATGGAAACCAGATGGTTAAATTTAGAATGTTATATCGTCCAGAGGAGACAGTTGCAGGGAGAAAACCGTTTCATGGAAAGCAGGAATTATTCTTGACAGACCACTATCATACTCAGAGCTCTAATACAATTCTACGCAAGTGTTTTGTTCATCCCTTCTTGGCTTACGTTAAACTTAAGGAGGTTTTTCCTCCAGAAGATTACTATTTTCGTTTGGAGTACGAGCATGAAACTGGATGGTTCTCGCCTGACATCATCGAGGTGTAGGTTTTACATCCTTCTCCTTTGTTGTTGATTCTGAATTAAATCCTTTTTTTTTGCTTCCAATTAATGATTCACGACTCTCTTATGAAGGTATTGCAAATGCCTGATGCCGTTTAACCCCGATGAATATATGATAAAGTGTCAATCTTGCAAAGACTGGTAAATGTTTTTTCCTTATGCCATATGATAGTATAATATGAGAATGCGATATTCAGTTTGGTTAGTTTATATCCTTCTTTCGTCTGTCTGTAGGTATCACCCTGCTTGCATAAATATGACCGCTGATCAGGCAAAGCAACTGGCTGATAACTTTACATGTGACCGTGAGGAATGCTCGGTTGCGTCTGCATCTGCTAACCTGATAATCTGATATGGTAAGAGACCGCCAAATGTTAATAGATTTAGTTTATTTTTCTTGTGTATCGTAGTAGTGCAATTTGGATAAGGTACTTTCGTTAAGGGCACCCACTATTTCTGCATAGCTTGCTTAGTTTGTCGTTTTGGTGGGTTGCTTTTTTTCCTTATTTCAAGCCATTTCTTTCCCCGTTTAATTTTCCATACCATTGATCACCGCAAGTGCCCAAAACATTCTTATTGCTAAATGGATGCTTACTCATGCTTGTCCAACGAGTTTTTTTTTTTTTTTTTTTTTGGTAGCAAGTGAGTGATACTCACGTTCAACTTCGACGTTTTCCTTTTCTTAGATCGAACATTATCAGCAGTTTTATAAGATATCAAAGTCGGCCAATAGTTGCCCACTGGTTTTATAAGATATGTAGTTGCTATGCATGTCACCACAATAGCTGTCTTGAAAACAACTGATAATGATTATTGTATGTTTTTTCAGGTAGGAACAGGAGCCGGCAAGGAAGTGATTTCTATGGGTGTAATCAAGTAGGCTTGTACCTTGCGGTTTGGTTGCTGTACAGTATGGATTAATCTTGCTCAAAAGTATCGTGATGGAAAAGTTGATGATTAGAACTTGTAGTTTAAACTAAATTCTAATATCTAACTCGTAGAGATATGTGTTCTAGACGTGTAAGGTTTTATTGACCATGGTATCAACCAAGTTAGTCTTGCGGGTTTTGTTGGCTGTGATTTTGGTGCACTAAGGTTATGTTTACAATGGTTAGTTGATATGAAAGGAAGTGTTTGTTGATATGTTCGAGGAAAGGAAAAGGAAAGTATTATTGAGTTGGGGAAAGTTCAAATTACATCCTTTTTAGTTGTTAATGTCAAATGTTTTTAAAAGGGTATATTAACTTCTTCCAATCTTCCTCTTCACTTCCCTTTCCTCTCTTAAAAAAAAAAAAAAAAAAAAAAAAAAAAAAAAAAAAAAAATCCCTTATCTTTTCTTTCCTCTCAAATTTTAACTCGGGAACTGAGTGTTAAGGATAACCATAGTAAACCCATTAGAATGGTTGTCAACAGTTAGATAAGATCCAAACTACATGTTAGCAACTTCTAAATAAAGAAAACGGTATCATGTGAGAATCCATGCAAGCAGTTAGATAAGCTTGTAAGTTGTAACGCCATGGTTTTAGTAGGACCAGGGGATGGATGATGGTCTGTGGGTCTGACCTCACCGAGTCCTTGTGGTGGAGCATTGCAACCACATCCCTCATGATTGGGCGCTTGCTATGATGTGGATATGCAAGTTCATGATTCACACCCAATAGAATGCTGGATTTCCCAGCACCATGAAGAAGCAATCTCAAGTTTCCATTAGGATATTAATTGTAAAACACAATTATTATCGTCTGATTTGGACCCAAAGGAACGATGTTTTTATGTCTGACTGAACTCAAGTGTCTCATTTTCAGACCTAAAAAGCCCCCTCAGATTGCGCTGCTGGCCAAATCTTTGTGACCGCGAGTGTTTCTCTGTTTATAATGTCCTAACACAACTTCTGAACTTCCCACCCTGATAATGTCCTAACTCGTCAGGTTTCAAACAATATCTTCAATCGACACATTCATCTTATGGTGAAATGTCAATTCCAACAAGGTAAATAAAAAGTAAGGGCTCCTGATCTGTCTGCACAATACAATCCTTCATTCCTCAACCAACACATTCTGCATTGATAGTCTCACTGATGCAGGCTCAAGCGCGGCTTAAGAAAGTTTTCAAAGCTTGAATACTTTTGAAAGATAAGCTTGTCTCGAGCTCAAAAAAAATTATTAACCAAAACTTGAATATAATACTTATTACCACACATATACACTGGCCTTTTAAGGTCGATAAAAGTTCAAGTTGTGTTATTAATGTGAACTTGGCTTGTTATATGTTCAGACGAACTCGATGAAGTTTGACTTGGTCAAGTTTGAATTGAGTTCGATATTGATTTTATCACTAAAAGATCGACTAGTTTTCAGCCCTAGTTCAAGCATTTACAGTTCTGTGTTAATATCCTTTCTCTTTTCTTCTGGCTACATAAACCTGAAGTGAAGGGTGAAATCAAAAGTATTATTGTAGAAGCGGGTGATTCTGTGCATTCCACTCCAACTCGCTATAATGGCAATCTCGACACGTTTACTTAGTAATGGGTCGGTTTGAGTATGCTCTGTCTCTAACGGGTCAAAAAGGTAAATTGAAACCTTTGCTTAAAAGATTGGCTATTGTTTATTATTCAAATATTGGGTTGTCACATAATAACATAATGTCTGTCATATATTCAACACATCAATTATTTTCTACAAAAATACATTTTCAAACAACCCATTCTGCCACTTCTTTTGCAACCTAATAAGCTACAAAGGAAGGGTGTTGATGTTTAGGCCTTAGCATGTGGTTCTTGCTTATAGTAGTCGAATACACAACCCACCTGGTGCTTGAGACGCAACCTGCCTTTGAGGACACATATATAGTTTAGCACAAAGCTTTTATTGCCTTTAAACTCTTATCTAAACTCTTATCAGTAAGATCCAAAACTAAATGTTAGTACCTTTAACTTCCAGATAAAGAAAAAGGAATCATGTGAGAATCCATACAAGCAGTTAGATAACCTTGTAAGACCAAGGTTTAAGTAGGACCAGGGTATGGATGATGAGCTGTGGGTCTGACCTTATCGAGTTCTCGTGGTGGAGCTCCTTGAGCATTGCAACCACATCCTTCATGATTGGGCAGTCGCCATGATGTGGGCGGATGCATGGTAACAACCCTGCTGGTATCTACAACATTTTGTGCATCTAGGGTCGACTGGCCTCATAGTTTAGGATCACAAATGTCCACCCGGTACCTCTTGTTATGCAAGTGGCATCAAAACCACTGGACCAAGTGTGCACACTCTCTGGTAAAGTTGAGTCTAGGGGATGCCTGGCGGCCATCGCCTCCAAAAGCTGTAAAGGTCCTCTTTTCAATGATCTGTCATGCCGAAGGATGTTCTGCGTTGATTATAAAGCATGCAAGCAAAGATCGGTTTTCAGGGAAATTATAACAACTGAAAATTAATAACAAAAATAGATAACTTTAAGTTGCCTACCTGGTAGCTGAGATCTCCGGATCTGCTTTGAAAGACCATTTTGGGCATTGGTTACAAATCTTGCGAGTCAAAAGTCTGCAAGACAAGGTTGTAAGTTAGGACCCAATAGCACGTTTAAGACTTTAAGATCTCCATGAATGATGGCAGTCATGCAATCATGATAATGCCTGAACCACAAACAATAGAACGCCGGACCTAACCTCCCGTTTGGCTCCTTTCCCAGCATTATGAAGAAGCCATTTCAGACCTCAAAGCCTCCTCAGACTGCTAGGGTGGCCACATCTTCGTTACCGCGAGTGTTTCTCCATTTATACTCCTCGCTCTATACACAACTCCTGAACTTTCCACCCCGATGACGTTCTAACTCGTCAGGTTTCAAACAATATCTTAAACCGAAACATTCGTCTTATGGTGAACTGTCATTTCCCATGTTTCAAGGTCATGTTATATATATGTTAGCCAAATGTGTTTGAACCAAAATGTAAGTTCCTAGTAGGACCAGTATCGCCCCTATACCTACTTCACCAGAAACTTAAAGAGCCGGATTTCAAGCAGTACTTTCTGGAGGCAGGTTACGGAAAAACTGTGAGTACACAAAGTCGACAGTTGATCTCATTATGTAAAAGGTCACAGCTTGTTAATCTGGTCAACCTTAACGAACTCGGTTGGGAATTTGTCTAATTTGTTTCAGTAATACCCCGGAAAACCATTCTTCCCGATACCCAGCAGCTGCAACTTACATAAAGAACAAATCTGCATCGGTGTTTCTCCAATTAGTTTGGTTATTCTCCAAATTAAGTTTCATTAATTCGGTCAACAAACCCGTGAGCTGGCTACTGGACATGTCTGTGAACTGTAAACTTATAGGAGGTGGCTAAGGGATAACAAGAGCTTGTGTTTGCATTGGGACAAAGACTTTGTAAACGTTAAGAGTATACTGGTTAACCAATAGTTGTAGCTCTTGAAGCTTTAACAGCCCTCGAAAGCTCAGTCAAATCGTTAGTTAACAAGTTGTCCGATGAATTTATGACATTTTCTTTATGTACGATGTAAATTGCAGTTTCGAATTAGTTAGTCTACAGTGCAGCAGTTAGTACTACTTAGGGGTGTTTGGAATGCGATAATCTGTTTCAAACATGTTCATGTTGCTTTTAATTGGTCAAACATGTTCATGTTGCTTTTAATTGGCCTGATTATTCTGCGTAACTATGTCAACGGGTACAAAGTAACTTTTATGGCTTTGTACTCTATTGTTCGATAAGCCTCGGTGGTTATGGTATCTATATGGAAAAAAATGTCATATACTTTTTCAAATTAATTTAGCATACATTTCTTCTAATAAGTGTTAGGTATATGTTTTTGAGCTGTAAATGAATTAAGTTGGCAAGCCCCTAGAAGCTTTCTTTCGATTCAATAAGCAAGTTGATGAAAGTCTGAAACTAATTAATGAAGACAATGAAGTATGAACCAAACCAAATGACTTCAAATTTGTTTTATCACAAAAATGTGACCTTGTTGACTCTTGGTAGACATGTACACGAAATCTTAGAACTTCAAGATTCAAAATTTCAATCTAGTTGATTTTTGGATTTATATGTAAATCCCGGATTCCATAGACCACCCCTGAATACCCATGAAGCCAGGAGACACTAGACGGGATGACCCTTACTGATCCTAAAACGGTCGAGCCTATGGAACCAAATTTAGGCTTATGACACCATCCCAATATGAGAAGTTAACTATTCGGCCCTGATGAATGTAACCTATGTAATATTAACTCATTAAACGACCTTGGACTAGGGTCGTCACGCTAGTCGTGAGAAACACAAACATTTTTGTGTTCTTATTTCTGAATGATTCTACCTTTATGTTTCCATTGTTATCGTGCATGTGATACCAAACTGAGTTGACAAAAAAACATAAACGCGTAAGGTCTCTTATATCTTCCCAATAATCATTCAACGGTTCGCAGGACTTTAATCGTAACAATGTTTAAAATCAAACCATATGATCAAGAATTAGTCCAAAGGGCAAAGACATGGGTTATAACCAAAACCAAGTCTAAGTTTGACTAGAGAAATAGTCAAAGTCAAGTTTCTTGTTCTAGTTACATTATTATTACCTTCCCAGAACCCAACAAAACAGCCAAACACAAATCATATATAAGTAAGATCTCATATCAAAAAAACAAAAAAGAACAAACACAATCCAAAAATCACAATCTTTGTCTCTGAAAACCTTTGACAATTTACCTTGTCAAAAATAGAAAGTCAAACACCTGCATTAGTACTTTTGCAAAAATTTCAAGAAAGAAAAAGCAAACATGGGTTCATTTTATAACTCCTTAAGTAACTTTGTTTCAAATGAAAACAAAAATGAAGAAGTGAATTGGGGCTTGTTTAACTTCAACAATGGTTTGGAAAGTCAAACTCAGTTTTTGGATTCTCCTTCTTTTGCCTTTAATTTTAATGTAAGTTTTTTTTTTTTTTTTTTTTTTTTTTTTTTTTTTTTTCAGTATTATTGGATTAATGGGTATTTTCTGTTTTTTGTTTAATGTGATTATGTTTTGGTGTTGCACAGGTTATGTCATCTTCAGGAAGTCATTATGGTTTGGATTTTAAGGAGGAAAAAACAAATGTTTTTGGAAACATAATGGTATGCACATTTTTATGTCTTCTGTGTTTTCACATAAATTTATTTCAAAATAGAAATACAAATTAATTATATTTATTTTTTGAGCAAAGAATACAAAATAATTGACATGTCATAAGTTTGGATATTTTGACTTATATAATCTCAAGTCCAAACCTTTTGGAAGGGACAAAAAATGGTTTCCTCATTGTTTTTTGACTTTATTTTGTCAAGTGGTCTATTGTTTTTAGAGTTAATTGCATAAATCGTCCCTGAACTTTGGTCAAATTGCATGTTTCGTCCCAACTATTTCGAAAGTGCATAAATCGTCCCCGTGAGAAACCTTTGAGTAAACTTTCGTCCCTGCTTGGGACGAAACATGCAATTTGGCACTTTTGAAACATGCAATTTTCGTCCCAATCAGGGACGAAAATTTGCTCAAAGGTTTCCCACATAGATGATTTCTGCACTTTCTTAATAGTTGGGACGAAACATGCAATTTGGCCAAAGTACAAGGATGATTTATGCAATTTATTCTTGTTTTTATTTGATTTTATCTGCTAAGGATTGTGTGTTCTAGTGAAATGTAGTTCATAGTATTTAAATTTGTTTTCTTGTTGTGTATGGAACAGGAGGAATCTATTAAAAGTGAAGTTCTAGATTGGAATGTCGAAAATCGACCCCAAGAAATTGACTTCTCAATGGAAGCTAACAAAATAGAACAAGAATTAGTACAATATCCTCAAACCGGTAACAGTTTGGATCTAATTCAAGCTACTAAGGAGCAAAACAGATTCGAAGACGGATATAAGTGGAGAAAATACGGTCAAAAACAAGTAAAAGGAAGCAAAAAACCGCGAGGTTACTTCAAGTGTAGTTATCCTAATTGTCCAGCAAAGAAGAAAGTTGAGAAGGATTTAAATGGTTATATCACCGAGATTATTTACAAAGGAAAACATAATCATCCAATGCCTCATAACAAGAAGAGGTCGTCTTTGAACTCGTTCCAAGACACAATATTTAATAATTCGGTTGAAAAAACACATGTGGAGCTTCTGTCTCAAACTTCCTTGGGAGATGACGAGTATGATCAAGACTCTTCGTTTAGTAAATCTGGAAATGAACGTGAGAACGAGCCCAATGCTAAGAGATGGTAAGCGTTCGTCCCTTTTTAGTATCTAAATCACCAATAATGAGTCAAATTATAACAACATCTCTTTTGCAGGAAAAGAGATGAGGCCGAGAGTAAAGCTATTCAAGAACCGAAGATAGTTATTGAAACCAAAAGCGAGATTGATATACTTGATGACGGATACAAATGGAGAAAATACGGGCAAAAAGTAGTTAAGGGAAACCCAAATCCTAGAAACTACTACAAATGCACAAACGTAGGTTGTCCTGTGCGAAAGCTAGTAGAACGAGCTTCGCATGATTTACAATCTGTGATCACGACCTATGAAGGCAAACATAACCATGGTGTGCCTATGCCACGTGGTAGTAGTTATTTAACCAACCAACCAACAACGTCTTACACCACCACGACTAGCAACAACTACGTGTCCATGACATCTAGGGAATTGCCAAACTACTCAAATGACACGACTAGCAACAATGGCGTGCCTATGAACTACTTGGATAATGTTCATAGCGTGAGGAGTTTGAGCAATAACACTGGTCATAATTCTCATATGTCGCGTACATTAGAGCACACTAAAAACTATGACATGTTTGAAAGTATGTACCCGAATCAAGATTGGGAGCGAGAGTTCTTATCAGCAGCTAAGAAAGAACCCGAAAATGACTTCATCTACAACTCATTTTAGACTAGAATTAGGATAGATGTATTATGGTGTACTATACAATGTAGAGATTTTAAAAGTACTAAAAAGTAGCCTATTTCAGACAGTAATACACTCAAAAAGTTGAGCAAATATATATACCACTTTGGACTCGCGATAGCAAAATGTCTTGCTAACGCGAGTACAAAGTGGTATAAAAAGTTATCCACTCCATCAGATGTTTAGATGTGTGGTATGAATATAATTATCTAGGTTTTTAGACTTGAACTCATGCAAGAATCAGTTTTTAGTGTTGGTATGTGGTAATTTTACCTATGTTTAATAAATATCAAATAACTAGTTTCCAGTAATCATGTTGTCGTATATGTTATAACATGTACATCAAACGTGATTATTAAAATTTCCTCTCGAGGTGTAGTGCTCTTTTTACAAATTTCATATTGTAGTTTAGGCTTTATCTAGTTTGAGTCTGTGTACCGGTGGATTCAAACCATGTAGATTAGTCGACCAAAATGTCAGAAATCATAGTTACCCAAAAAAACAATATAACGGCGGTCAATGACCACAAGTGTGAATGGCCATGACCATGAGTGGTCGACTTTACACCAACGCCATGGCCATGAGTGGTGGAGGTGTATAGGAGATGGTTTAGTGGTGTAGACTACCAAAGGTGGTGCAACATGTCTGTATGAATGGAGGGTTATATTGTGACGTATATGTTGGGTTTTACTAATCATAACAATTACATAAACAAGTAAACATCATCAAAGCATGCAGCAGAAGTAATAGGAATAATATATGTAAATTAATTAACCGAATAAGAATGTGCGTATCTTTTAGCAAATCAAGAAACACACGATAATGTGAACGATGAACAAAAACCCAAACCCTAGCTTAGGGTTTAACAATATTCGACCCAAAGAAGTCGACCACCAAGAAATCTCACAAACACAAATGTATTTGTCCTTCGTTCTTGTACACACGTACTAATATCGAATTGAAGTGAAAGACTAGGTTCTTGATCACAAACAAACCAAACACTTGTTCTTGAGTTGGAAAAATCGAAACCCTTGAGAGGGGTTGGTGTACGATCGGCCAACACAAGAAAGAGGGAAAGAGGAAGAGAAATTAGGTTTGCAAGTCACCAAGATTATGTTATGAATGAATACAAGGGTTTGTATATATAGGTAACCAATCTTGGAGAACAAGTTTGTGTGGGATTGGGATTGGGTTTGGGAACCCAATACCGATCGGCCTAGAACCCAAGAGGGTTTCTAGATCCTTCCCGACTACTAATTTCAACTCTAGTCCCTTTAGTTTACATTTAACGACCGTTAGCCAAACTTCGTTAAATATTAACTATCGTTAAGTATTTATTTCGTGACAAATAATTAATAATAATAACATTTATATATATTAATTATTTAACATCAATTCTCATACGTGATGTGTGCAATCCCGAAGTCTCGAGTTCGAATCCGGTCATACGTACATTAAAATATCCATAAAACCTTTCAGCTCCCACTTGGATATTACTTAATATAGTAATGACATTGGTTTAGTCTAGCCTAACACGCCAATGCCCCCAGATCGAATCGAGTATGGTATCCTGGAAAACCATTTAATGATTCATCATTTTTACTTATCCTTTTGCTACCAATACTACATTAACTATTAATATGGATCAAGTCATTTCATAAGTTAATATTCTGTTTCTCGTTATATCTGATTGAGCAAGATTACCAAATCATCTGAACGTATTCCAGATTGATCTTGGGTATGGCCATACAAACATCTTGTCAACCCTACGAGGGGCCCAAAATAGTATTATGCTTTGAAACAAATCCAAATGAACAAATTCTCTTGACTACAAACATAACTCATGAACTTTGTAACACTTCTGAAAATAGCCCTTATAACTACCTGTTACGGACAGCGTTAGACTATCTTACACAAGTGCACTACATTCATAACAGTTATTTGGTATCTCAAGTCTGAGGATAAACATTTCATGATTTACTTAATGACAAAGATCCATAAGTATAATCATGTAAAGTTGGGATCTGTCCTATATTCAATTCATTGAATATCATGTGAATCTGGTATGTCCCACGCATCAATATACTTTAAGTATATTCTACCAAAACTCATATTTGTCTTAATTCAATGACATTCCCACATCATTGATTGACAACGGACTATTTAGAATAACATAAGTCATTCACGGATTAAACATGCAAATATAGGACATAATATTAAGAAAATGAAAAATAAACATAAACAACTATTTTTTTTCCATTAAAATAATATTTGTTCATAACATCCTTTATCCAAATACTAATCACAGATCTGCATGAAACTACTAGATAAACGAAGTCCTATCCCATCAGCATGGTCAGTAAGTTTTTCTTTTGGCAAAGGCTTCGTAAAGGGATCAGCTAGATTATCATCTGTATGAACTTTGAGTGGATTGATTTCACCTATTTCGACTTGTTCTCGAACATAGTGATATCGTCGAGGAAAATGTCTGGTGCCCTTCATAACTCCAGGCTCATTGGCAAATGTTATTGCAGCAGAGTTGTCACAATACACATTTAAAGGTAATTCGATTGAGGGCATTACTCCGAGTCCCGAAATGAATTTCCTAATCCAAACAGCTTCCATCGCAGCTTCCGAAGCAACTATGTACTCAGCTTCTGTAATAGACATCGCAGTCGTTGTCTGCTTCTTGCTCTTCCAGTCAACTGCTCCTCCATTAATGACAAAGACATATCCCGTTTGAGACTTCTTATCATCTTTATCAGTTTGGAAAGACGCATCGCAAAAACCTGTAACATCAAGTTCTGCATCTAGATTCCCACCATACACTAGAAACATTTCTTTAGTAGCCCTTAGATACTTAAGAATGTTCTTAACAGCATGCCAGTGTTTCACACCTGGATTCTGTTGATATCGACTGGTGATATTTTGTGCAAACGCTACATCAGGCCTTGTACATCTCACAGCATACATGATAGATCCTACAGTCGAAGCATAAGGAACTTTTCTCATGTGTGCCACCTCTTCAGGTGTTGACGCGCATAGTTCCCTACTTAAGCCATGTTCAGCTTGCATCGGCAAATATCCCTTCTTGGAATTATGCATATTGAATCTCTTCAATATTTTATCGATGTAAGTACTTTGGCTTAGTCCAATCAACCGCCTTGATCTATCTCGGTAGATCTTGATTCCCAGAATAAATGTTGCTTCCCCTAAATCCTTCATAGAAAAGCACTTTCCAAGATAAGACTTTACATCTTGCAAACTTGGAATGTCTTTTCCCATGATCAATACGTCATCGACATATAAGATAAGGAAAATAACATTACTCCCACTAGCTTTGTGATATACACATGGATCATCAAGATTTGTGAAACCAAATTTCTTGATTTCTTCATCAAACTTCTTGTTTCATTGCCTTGATGCTTGCTTCAACCCATTAATGGATCTTTGAAGTTTGCATACACGCTTTGGAAATTTTGGATTCACAAACCCTTCAGGCTGCGCCATATAGATGTCCTCATCTAGGCGACCGTTTAAGAAGGCAGTTTTGACATCCATTTGCCATATCTCATAGTCATAGTATGCAGCTATGGCTATAAGAATCCTAATAGCTCTAATGTCTGCTACAGGAGAAAATGTCTCCTCGTAGTCTATCCCAAAAGTTTGAGTAAACCCTTGAGCTACAAGACGAGCCTTATAGGTGTGTACATTGCCATCCATGTCAGTCTTTATCTTATAGAGCTACTTACTTTCAACCACCTTAGCATTTTGAGGTAACTCAACCTCTATCCAGACTTCGTTATCTCTCATGGATTGCATTTCCCCATTCATTGCGACTTGCCATTTATCCTTTTCAGGAATCATCATAGCAGCCTTATAGTTAGCAGGTTCACCAAGATCCCCTAACATATTTTCCCCATCTTCTACGTTAAGACATAGACGCTCAGGTGCACGCGTAGCCCTTGCGGATCTACGAATGGGAACCACTTCAACTTCAGGTGGAACACTCAGACTTTCAGGTTCTACTTGAGGTTGGCTAGTATTTTCAGAAGGTGATGTATCTTCTTGATCATCTTCCAGATCATAAACTCTCCCACTGAATTCATGAGATATGAGATCCCTTTCAAGGAAATCTCCATACCTAGCAACAATTACTTTGTTTTCAGGTGGAAAGTAAAAGTAGTAACCCATAGTTTCCTTTGGGTATCCTACGAAGATACACTTAACAGATCTTTGTTGTAGCTTATCAGCTGAGTCACGTTTAATAAACGCCTCACAACCCCAGACCTTTAAGTAAGACAAGTTGGGAGCTTTCCCATACCACACTTCATAAGGAGTCTTATCAACCTTCTTAGTTGGAACCATATTCAAAATGGGAACAGCAGTTTCTAAAGCATAATCCCAAAAGGATAAGGGAAGAGTTGTAAGATTAAACATTGATCGCACCATGTCCAACAATGTACGATTTCTTCTCTCATATACACCATTTTGTTGTGGAGTATATGGAGAAGTGAGTTGCTGGACAATCCCACACTCAGCAAGATAATCTTTAAACTCTTGGCTTAAATACTCACCACCTCTATCGGATCGAAGAGCTTTAATCTTCTTTTCTAGTTGCAGTTCTACTTCACTCTTGAAAACCTTAAATGTTTCAAAGACTTCATGTTTATGTTTAAGTAAATAAACATAACCATAACGACTGAAATCATCAGTAAAGGTTAAGAAGTAGCTAGCACCCTTCCTTGACACATGTCTTAGTGGTCCACATACGTCAGTATGTATCACACCAAGAAGATCAGAAGCCCTTTCTAAACTATTTGTAAAAGGTTTCTTGGTCATCTTCCCAGATATGCAAGATTCGCATTTATCAAATGATTCATCATTGATGTCTTGCAAAAGCCCATCGTGTTGCAGCTTTTGCATGCGTTTCTTGCCTATGTGAGCAAGTCTACAATGCCAAAGATATGAAGAATCCAAATCACTTTTGATTCTTTTCTTATTGATGCTAAAAACAGAATTATTTTTATCAATCACATTATCATGCAAATCAATTTCAAACACACCATTTACTGGAATAACATTAAAGTAAAAAACACCATTTAAAGAAACCGAAATTCCATAATCAGTAAATGTATGAATAAAACCAATATCTTTCAACAAGGAAACAGAAACGACACCCCTAACAATAGAAGGCGCGTAATGACAATCGTTCAAAGACAGTACTAAACCCGAAGGTAAAACTAAATCAAACGTGCCTATAGCTTCAACGACTGCATGTGCTCCATTACCCGCGTGCAGGTATTGTTGTCCATAGGCGAGCTTCCTTGCGCCTCTAAGTCCCTGCAGTGTATTACAAATGTGAATACCACATCCAGTATCATATACCCAGGAATTTATTTTATGAGGAAAAGCAAATAATTCTATCATCAAAAGAGTACCTAAAGTACTAGCAACAGTGCCAGTATTTTTATACCTCTTAGTACGCAACTCATCAAGGTAGAGCGGACAGTTCCTCTTCCAGTGTTCTACCTTAGTGCAGTGATGACAAGCCTGATCCTTTTTAGGATTCTCACGCTTTTTGGGAGGGTACTTCTTGGGTTCTTGTTGATAAGACATAACTTGTTTTCCCTTATCAACTTTACCCTTACATTTCCCTTTCTTGTTCGCTAGCGGCTTATTAGGCTTAGAAATCCTACCCTTTTGGATGGTAAGTACCGTAGGTGTAGGATCCTTCTTGGGCAAACCTTTCTCGTAGTCAATGAGCATTGCATGTACCTCAATAATTGTCTTCCCCGTGCAATGCATATTGTAATTGCGCACGAAACCATCAAACTCCTTGTTAAGGGATCTGTTGATAAGGCCAATTTGTATGTCATTAGGGTAGACGTAATTGAGTCTCCCGAGCTGGTCCATGTAACTCATCATTTCCAGACAGTGGGCGCTCACAGGTTTCCCATCCCCTTGCTTGCAACTGTGTAGGGCATCTATCAAATCATACAGCTCTACAGTCACAGGCTTTTCAAACAACCAAATAAGTTCAGCGAGCATGAGGTGAGGGAAGTAATTCTCAAACTGTTTTTGCAAGTTTGGAGCCATACTTCCAAGCATAATGCAGACGACCTCATTATGTCTATCATACTCTGTTTGCCATGCAGCTCGTGCTTCAGCAGTAGCATCAGCTGCAGGTTCAGGAGGACAAGGCATGTTCAAATAATCTAGTCTTTTGGCAACCCTCCAGACAATTCTGAGTTGCTGATACCAATAATTGAAATTTGCGCTGCCAGTCAATTTCTCTCGATCAAACATAGATTTGAACGACGAGGTTAGTGCAGTAGATTCAGCTTGAGCCATTTCTACAGAAAATAAAAGTTCAAAAGTTAGTACTTTCGATAAATAAACATTCAAGAAAATAAAATACCCTTTGGTCAATATTCATATTAACCATAGAATTTTCCTTGAATTTAGGACCCTCATTATCATAGTTTCACCACATCAGTTGATTTGCTAGTGGTGAAAGTATAGAATAGGTAATTGCTGAAAAACAATAATTGACAAACAAATTTTCAATTCCTAGAAAATATGGGATTTACAATTTTGCCAAAACAATTATGCAAAACGTAAGTATGTTTTATCCCATCTTATGCCTTAAGTTATAGGTCTCACTAAATAACTTAATTAAGTTGTCTAATTTAGAAACTGCAAATTATTTAAGCTGAGGTTTAACACAACATAAAGATTCACCTTGTTATCGTAATCTAGCTCAAGGTCTCACATAACTAAATTACAACTTCAAGTGTTTCATATCATTAGATGGCATAAACTTAAATTTAAATGGTACAATTTTTGACGTGTAATCAAAACTTATGTATAAAGAAGCATGCATACAACTTTATAACATAAAATTTTTGAAAAAAACTTACTAATATTTCAATTGCTAAGATTAAATTCTAAAAAGTTTTAATCGATGCGTTGAGAAACTTACAACTTTGCACTAAGATGCTTCGTACATAGAATGGTTATACTAGGTAGCTCCAATCGAACGCACAGGGGGCAGAGGACCCGGTAAGCGCTGAAGCATAACCTTAGACATCCTTTCAGTGTGACTGTGTGCACTTCTTTAAACCCCCTTTCGAGTTTGTTCTAGTGGGTGAGCCGTTCTAACCATTTAGTACAGTCGCATCAATCGATTAAAAGTTCAAGATTTAATACTTAGAAAAACAAATCAATTTCGCCATTATTTAGTCCATTTAATTTTCTATTCATAAAAAACCCTTTTTGCTTACTAACATGTCATACAATATATAAACAAAAAAGCACTTTAATACAAATTAAACAAACTCAAATAATATAAACATATAACTAAACAATTTAACATATGTAAAACAATTAGCCACATGCATAATTATTTCGATAAACGCCAATAAACAATTCTAGGCGTAAATAATGCATACATCAACTAGGGCTTTCAACTACTAGGTAGATGAGCCACATGCATCGACAAGTCGATTGCGTAAGCCAAAGTCAATAGTATACCAAATAGCACATAACGAATTTTTATTAGATATATTGAGGTCTTCCCCAATTCAATAATTATCAAACTAATAAACATGTGTATATCACTAAACAATTTAATCAAAACAATAATCCATAGCAAAACATGCATGTTCCACCATGGATTCCTCATAACAATTATAACCCAAGATACGCATAATACATGACACATAACAATTATTCATTAAAACCACATAAAATATACATGCAATCCTAGGGTTTCTACAAGTTTTACAAAATTAAAACCTAATTACATAAAATTAGGGTAATCGACCCATAATTAAAAAAAATAGGGTTTCAAATTAAAAACCCTAGAAACCAATAAAAGCATGTGAAAATCATAAAGATTCAATTTTTATGTGTTTTGGTAATTAATTACATCATATTAACGGCTCGTGATGCCACTGTTGGGTTTTACTAATCATAACAATTACATAAACAAGTAAACATCATCAAAGCATGCAGCGGAAGTAATAGGAATAATATATGTAAATTAATTAACCGAATAAGAATGTGCGTACCTTTTAGCAAATCAAGAAACACACGATAATGTGAACGATGAACAAAAACCCAAACCCTAGCTTAGGGTTTAACAATATTCGACCCAAAGAAGTCGACCACCAAGAAATCTCACAAACACAAATGTATTTGTCCTTTGTTCTTGTACACACGTACTAATATCGAATTGAAGTGAAAGACTAGGTTCTTGATCACAAACAAACCAAACACTTGTTCTTGAGTTGGAAATATCGAAACCCTTGAGAGGGGTTGGTGTACGATCGGCCAACACAAGAAAGAGGGAAAGCGGAAGAGAAATTAGGTTTGCAAGTCACCAAGATTAGGTTATGAATGAATACAAGGGTTTGTATATATAGGTAACCAATCTTGGAGAACAAGTTTGTGTGGGATTGGGTTTGGGAACTCAATACCGATCGGCCTAGAACCCAAGAGGGTTTCTAGATCCTTCCCGACTACTAATTTCAACTCTAGTCCGCTTAGTTTACATTTAACGACCGTTAGCCAAACTTCGTTAAATATTAACTATCGTTAAGTATTTATTTCGTGACAAATAATTAATAATAATAACATTTATATATATTAATTATTTAACATCAATTCTCATACGTAATGTGTGCAATCCCGAAGTCTCGAGTTCGAATCCGGTCATACGTATATTAAAATATCCATAAAACCTTTCAGTATATTTGTATTTAAGTAAGGTAGTTTCATTTGTTTGATTTGGTAGTCTTTACTACGACTGTTTGGTGGTTGATTTAGTTAAGGAAATAAATGTTAAGGTGGCATTTGTAGGTCTTGTGACCATCACACCTAGGATTGGGTTTTTGTACTTGAGACTCAAATTCAAACGTCAGAATCATCAACTTTAAAGTCGGTGAAAAGAAGGTTTTCATGAAATAAGTTCTAGGTTCGATCTCAACTTACTTCCGTTTAACAGTGAAAAGTTCAACATTATCTGAACCGCGGTTATTGTGAGATTGTGAGTACATAGAAAATGTAGCAAGTAAACTGTCTAAAACTTTCACCTTGTGATACTAAAATACCGCATCTATACTACTTATAATGCACGAAGGCACCTCACTCTTAATTTTAAGACGTACAAGAAATTAAGCATGGTTTACAACACTTTAATGCACCCAATTTTCAGAATTACAACAGAGTAAGCATATTGTACAACAAAATAAAGCGTGGTGTCATTTTAAAACCAAAATTCTATCAAACAACATTAATGCTATTAAAAAAACCCCTTCACCAAAAATTACAACCAATTAAGCACAATGTACAATAGCTGCAACCAACTTTCAGATTTACAACAAAATAAGCATAGTGTACAACAAAATAAGCATGATGTAATTTTCAGACTTATTTTCAGACTTACAACATTAATGCTATTAAAGTGGTCAATGTTATTAATGACTATAATGACTACTACTTAAAGAAAGAAACATAGTGTACAACACTTTAATGCACATAATTTTCAGACGTACAGGACAAGAAGCATAATGTACAACAAAACACGACATTAATGCTATTTAATGTAGTCAATTATTTAACTGGTCAATAAATACAATTAATACAGTTATTAAAACACCCCTTACATAAGAAATACAGATTATCAAGCATATTGTACAACCAAATTAAACACAATTCCTGCATTAAATTTCACTACTACAAATAATAAAGCACATTATACAAATATTCAAGCCCGAACGGGCAACGGGCCAAATGGGCTTGAGCCCGAACGGGCGCGGACCAAACGGGCTCGAGCCCGAGCAGACACGGGCCAACGGGTTCGAGCCTGAACGGGCACGGGCTATACTAAATTCTTAGTATCCGTAAATTTATTGTTAAAAAAACATATTCAACTAAAATACATTATTAATCAAAAGATTTTATTTCAGGGTACCCGCAGCTGCAACGCGCGGGTACCCTGCTAGTGTAATATGATTACTGGACAAACACAACAAATTTTTTTTAGACTGTGATTCTTTTATGTTGATATGAACATGACTAGTAATATTTTCTTACAAACAGAACAGTGTTGTCTGTAACATTACCGGTCATGTTCATATTAAATTGATAGATCTCGATTTTTTCTTTATTTTTTGAAAACAATATATTAGAAATTGTTGTTATTAAACACTCCTTCATCTTCCTATTTCTTCATAAATCCCCCTTCAAATTCTAAAACCCCACAAAACCCATTTTCACCACTTACCAATTCAATCACAAATTTTTTAAAAACAATCTGTTCTAAAACTAAACATTTCAATTCCAATATCCAATCTTCATATCTTCATTTACAAACTTTAATTTATAACAATCTAAAAGGCATCTTATTTTTTGTATTTTAGAACAATGCACATAACGTGTTCGACGAAATGCTAAGCTAGAATCTTACCCAAACAACCATGAACCCTTTTCGGGCATCGTTAAAATCATCGTTACATGGCAATGCTAGTGACAAAACCTCATTTAAGAAACAATCTCACATGTGGGTACAAATCATGCACAAAACAAGTGCAGGACGAAGGCCGAGAAAGAAAGTTTATCATAGAGAACACGAGCTAGATAAAGCGATAGACCTGCAAAAGAAACCGGGTGTAATTTTGAAGCTGAAATCGATAATACAAGGGAGAAAGGATAAGTGTTTGCTTCTTAGGGACCTTGAGAAAGAAGTTGGTTTTGTTCAGAAATGGAACTTTATATCTGTTATTGAGAAGTACCCGGCGATTTTTTATGTGAGTAGTGGACATAAAAAAGCGCCTGCGGTTATGCTTAGTGAAAAAGCGGAAAAGATTGCTGCTGAGGAAGGGGAAGTTAATGAGCTGATGGAGCCGATTTTGGTTAATAATTTGAGGAAGCTGTTGATGTTGTCGGTTGAGTGTAGGCTTCCGCTTGAAACGATTGATTTTGTGCATGCTGAGTTGGGTTTGCCTAGTGATTTTAAGGAGTCTTTGATTCCTAAGTTTCCGGAGTTTTTTAGTGTGAAAGATGTGCATGGGAGAAGCTGTCTTGAATTGGGAATTTGGGATTCGTCGCTAGCTGTTACTGCTCGTGAAGAAAGGTATATGGAAGAAAGAATATTGGACACTTCTGGGAACGTGAAACGCGCCAGGATTTCAAAAGACGGAAACTTTTCTGGCCCGTATGCATTTCATTTGAAATTCCCGGCTGGGTTTAGACCAAACATGAGTTATCTTCAAGAACTCGAAAAATGGCAGAAAATGGATTTTCCTTCACCTTACTTAAACGCTAAAAGATTCGAAGTTTCTGATCCAAAGGCGCGAAAGAGGGTGGTGGCAGTGCTTCACGAGCTTCTAAGTTTGACTATGGAGAAACGCTTGACTTCTGCTCAATTGGATGCGTTTCATTCAGAACTGCGGTTACCAGCCCGATTGTTGCTTTGTTTAATCAAGCATCATGGTATGTTTTACATTACTAATAAGGGTGCAAAGAGTACTGTTTTTCTTAAAGAAGCTTATGATGGGTCAAGATTAGTTGATAAATGTCCCATTTTGAAATTTAGGGATAAGTTCATAGCACTCACTGGTAGACGAGATAGTGAACCTTCATCTTGCGCTACATGAACATGAACTTCAAAAAAATGAATTTGTAATCGTTTTACCTTCTTTACGTGTGATTCTAGTTCATATATCTTTTTCGGCCATATAACAGAAACGCGTATTGTTTCAATGTATGTGCTAAAACGCCAACAGTATCGGATTTGGTATGAACCTTATTCAATGAATACTACAGATTTCCATCAATTCAGCCATGTCGAAAATGATTCAAGATCAGAAATTCATAATGGAATTTTCACTCTTTGTAGTTTGGTTATCTTTTATGTTTCTATAATTTTGGTGGTCCAGTTATAGCAAGTAGCACATGAGATTTAAGTACATGATGTAAACTGTAAAGGTCTTTTGTCCTTGGACTCATTAATTAATACACCACCAAGTCTAACTTTTGGACTTAACCAGATATAGAACTAGACAATTGGGCCTACTTATTAAAGGTCCCATACATTGAACCATTTCTTTGATAGATACTTTCTTATTAAAGTTAAAACAATCAAACTCATACATAACTTGATTAACCATCTCAAATTTAAGGCCTTAAAAATATTTACACATGACATATTGATCATCCATTACATTGCATCAATTAGGCTAAACAAACTTCGTTTGGGATGTAACTTTTTTGTTGAAATTTTTTAAATTGCGAAAAGTGATATATAATTTTTTGTGTTTGCGGCCTCTCTTTGCTAAAAAAATCATCACTTTCATGTCAGTGTCATATCATCTTTCAACATGCTACCAAATCCACCACCAAACGAATGTGATGGTTACCACCAAACCAAAAATATAGAAATATCTCACTTTATACAAACATACCTCACATTATATCTAACAAATACACACACACAAAAGGAGTGAAAAATTGTTTAGTGGTGCAAACTACCAGACGAGTGCAAAAAGCGATGGTATGGAGCACGGTTAACAGGTGGTACTATAGGGTTCGCGTGTAGTGAGTGACACCACCAGGTGGTCAACTCACCATAATGCTATGTCTTAGTGTATATTATACACTGAGACCTTGAATTGTGATCAAAATTATATATGAAAAGATATAATCACAACTTTTTGTGACTAAAACATAGAATAATTTCGTAGTTTTAGAGTAGTGACGATGATTTTAAAATTTTGACTAACTTGCGTTTTTAACTAGAAGGACGTGATAAATACATTATTCTTTATTTCATACAAGTAGTGATATATGCATAAATATTTATGCATATATCATATCCCTTGATTATTTTCTCGTTTTTCGCATTTACCCCTTAATTATGACCACATGCTTGAGTCTGTGTTTTAAACACATAATTAAGCCTTAGGGTATGTTTGGCGCAATGAGCTGGGGCTGGGGCTAGGGCTGGTGCTAGGGCTTGGGCTGGAGCTAGGGCTTTTATAATAAGCCGAAGTTGAAATTTGTATTTTTGTAAACTTGTTTGGCAAATGGGCTGGGGCTGGGGCTTATTATTGCAAAATTACTAAAAATGATATAATTAAATGAGTTTTATGGTATATGTTAGATATTTTTGTGGGTAAATATGTAATTTATAGTTCATAAGCCTCGGGCTAAAGTTTTTAGCCCCTTTTTTGGGGCTAAAGTTGTAAGCCCCTTCAAGGGCTTATGATTTTATAAGCCCGCATAGAGGTGCAACTAAAAACCGGTTTTCAAAAAAACCGGACGACAAAACCGGAACCGGTTTTCATCAAAACCGGTTTTTACAAAACCGAAACCGGTTTTAGTAAACCGAACCGGTTGTACCGGTTTTAAGTTTTTCCAGCGGACCGGTTTTTTACCGGTTCTAAAACTGGGTAAAACCGGTTTTTTGAAAAAACCGGTTAAAACCGATTTTTTTTTTTTTTTTTTTTTTTTTTTTTGGTCGAAAACCGCTAAAAACCGGTTTAAACCGGTTAAACCGGTTTTAAAAACCGGTCAACGCAAAGTCAAACTAGCCGTTGGATTTGAATACCGGCGAAAACCGGTCAAAACCGGTTTTAAAAACCGGTTTTAACCGGTTTTCGCCGGTTTTTAAAACCGGTCAGCTGGAAATTTGGTACTGTAGCACAGTAGACGTTGGAGCATGTTTATTACCGTTTTTTCTTGTCTTTTTTTTGATTTTTTGAGTACTTTGAAGCTAGAACTTGTAGTATAAATATGTGTTTTGGGTTGAGGCTTAAAACACATCAAATCTCTCTTTAATCTCTCTATTATCTCTAATTTCTTTATAATGGAAAACACACAATCACAACAAGCTTCCACTAATCCTCCCTCCGTTGGGTCTTCCCGGTCACGAAAACATTACACACAAGATGATGTTCTTCATGTTAAACCAACCGCACGAAATCCGGAGGTTTTTAATCATATGGATTTGTGTGTTATGAAGGATGGGACGGAAAAGGCGCGTTGCAAAAAATGTTTGAACTTTTATGCTTCCGGGGCTAACACTACACTAAGGGGTCATATAACCAAATGTTCCGCGGTACCTCAAAATGCCGACGGTACTATTGGTGAGGATGGTCAAATTTGTGTATATGATAATGATGCGCTTCAAAGAGATTTTGCGGGGTGGGTCATTCAATATACTTATCCATTCAACCTCTTCGACAACGCCAAGCTTACGGCCATCATCAAAAAGAGGCTACACGGGCGGTATAAACAAGTAAGTCGTACTAAACTTAGAAGTGATGCTTTTAAATTATGGGAAACGGCTAAAAATGATATTATTAATGGTTTTCATGATTATAAATATGGTGTTTCTATAACTACGGATGTTTGGACCGCACTACATGGTTCGGCAAATTCTTATCTCGCCGTTACGGCTCATTGGTTTAATCCCGAATCTTGGTTATTAATGAAACGGACAATTGCTTTTAAACTATTTGGTTATCCACATACGGGATCTAATTTAAGAAAAATTTTACATGACACTTTAATTGAATATAATTTAGATGATAAAGTTTTTACGATTTCACTAGATAATGCATCTAATAATACTAGAGCTATGGAATTGTTAAAATTACGTATAAAACCCATTTTAGATGGTGCTTTTTTTCATTCCCGTTGTGTTGCTCATGTTATAAATTTATCCGTTCAAGCGGCATTAAAAATATGTGAGAGATTACGTTTGGTATTTAGGGGTATCTTAACAAATATATATCGCTCGTGTAATGAACGACAAATTAACTATAAACGTTTTCGTAAACAATGTGGTGAACCATGGCTAGGACCGAAATTAGATACACCTACTAGGTGGAATTCTACTTGCGTTATGTTTGAAAATATATTACGACAACGTTCTACTTTAGATGCTTTTAATGAATTACTTGTTGATAAAAACCGTTCTACTTCGATAGATGAGCAAGATTGGGATCGACTAAATGATTTAACTATTTTTTTACAAGTTTTTAAAGAGGCAACAACTATAGTATCGGGTGTTTATTACCCAACTAGCCCATTAGTTTTAAATCAAGTTTATGCTATGACGGAAAAATTAGACGAATTAAAAGACTCACCTACTCAAATGTTTAGAAAAATGGTTAAAGTTATAAAAAAGAGATTTATAAAATATTTTGCTAGTTTACCTTTGGTTTATACTTGTTCCGCCGCACTTAATCCATGTTTAAATGTTGGAGGCGTAGAATTTTTAATAAGAAGAATAATGGAAAATTTAGAATTATCTTTTGGGTTGGACGGTGAAGATCCCAACTATATAGAATCTCAAGTTTTTAAATTTAATGATTATTTTAAAAAATTGTTTGAAATTTATGCAACAAAATATGGTCAACAACCAAACCCAATTCTCGACCCAATGCGGGCCGGTTCGTCCCGAATGACAAGGGACATTAACATAAACCTTTATAATACTTTACGTGAAGACGCTACAAAGCGTCAACGATCATCGGCCCCGACAATCGAGTTGGGACAATATATGGCTACAAACTTTTTAACAACTTTAAGTCCCGATGAGTTTGCAAACTTTGACATTTTGGCTTGGTGGAAAGAAAGGGAAATCCAATTTCCAATTTTAGCCGCTATGGCTCGTGACTTATTAGCGGTCCAAGCTTCGACGGTAGCTTCCGAATCGGCCTTTTCTCATAGTGGTCGAATTATATCGGATAGAAGGACAAAACTTAGCCCCGAATCCATGGAAGTATGTGTATGTTTGAAAGATTATATGGACGGAGTAGATAGGGTACAACATCAAACATCGTTGGAAGGTTCGATTGAAGAAGTTGAAGAAACTATAGCACAAGAAGAAGATGACATGGGGATATCACCTCCGGCTACCGAATTAGATGAAGGTGAATTTGAACCATTTGATGTTGAAGAGTTAGATGTAGAAGAATTTTTGGATGATTTAATTTCTTGAGTATACACGGGTGATGGCAATGCCGAAGCTCGATATACTTGAGTATACTAATATGTTTTTGGGTGATGGCCATGCCGAAGCTCGAAATGTATTAGTATTTATTTATTTTTAGTTCTATAATTGTATTGTTTAAATAAAAGTTATGATTGTATTCGAAATGTATTAGTATTTTATAGTTTTAGTTGTATGATTGTATTATTTAAATAAAAGTTATGATTGTATTCGAAATGTATTAAATGTTTTAAATTCCGAAAAAAACCGAACCGGTAAAATACCGATAAAAAACGGATCCGAACATTTAAAACCGAAAAAACCGAACCGGTAAAAAACCGATAAAAAACCGATTCCGAACATTTGAAACCGAAAAAAACCGATTCCGAACATTTAAAACCGAAAAAAACCGATTCCGGAAAAACCGAAAAAACCGAAACTGATTTTTGGCAAAACCGGTTTTTTAAAAACCGGTTTTTGGAAAACCGAAAACCGGTAAAAACCGGTTTTTGTGCACCTCTAAGCCCGCATGACAAACGAGACTTATTTTATAAGCCGACTTATTTTAGAAGCCCAAGCCCCATAAGCCTTCATAAGCCCGCTGCCAAACACAGCCTTAATGATCATCCCAATCTATATCGCTTAGATTAGATTTTATTTGTCAACATAAAATAAATATGAAGCTTAGGTTACAAGCTTCGAAAACCTTGTATTCATGTGTCTAAATTTTACTCATTGTATTACTATTTGAGCATCTCCGATATAAATAAATGTTTACTACCGTTTATTTAATCATGAAAACCACCATTAGTTGGATATATTATAATCATTGTATTACTATTTGAGCATCTCCGATATAAATAAATGTTTAAAGTTTTGAGTTCATTATCAACCTATAACTCACGCAATCAATTTTTTAATAGGTTAACTTATAGGTCGATGTGTATCAAAATATGATAAAAACAATGTCATTTTCAAGCTTTTACACTGACGTAGGTTGAGCGTCGGTCAAAAACCAACCCGAACCGATAAAATCGAAAACCAAAATTCATAAAAAAACCTAAATCGAAACCGAACTGACGGGCCGTCGGGTCGGTTTGGTTTTGTGTCGGCCCGTCAGTTCGGTTCGGTTTAGGCGCATTTAGGTATATTTTTGTCGGTTTTGGGCCAGACCAGACCAAACCGAACTGACCCGAAACCGAAAACATGTAAAACATGAAACCGAAACCGAACCGACGGGCTATCGGGTCGGCTCGGTTTTTGTCGGTTTTGTCGGTCCGGTTCGATTTTTGACCTTTTATGCTTAGCCATACACAGATGCATCAACCTTTTTTCAACTCTTTTACTTTAATCTTTTTTTTGCGAGATTGCGTATATTGTTGTATCTTCAACTTCCCTATTAAAACCGCTCTTAACATGCATTGTGTAGTGTATCAGAGTTACGTACGTTTCATAGTTTTTGGAGTCGTGTGGCAGAGCTTTCAATATGTATAGGTTTGTTATGAACTTTTAAGGTCGGTTGATCTGAGAGTATTATTGGCGTCGGTGTATCTTTACTAGCATCTTGGTAGTGTCTTCTATATTAGAATAAAAATAATTGATTTTCAGAAGAAAATAAAAAGTTCATATAGTTAAGTTTCTATAAGACTTGTCGTTATGATTAACCAAATGATTGATCGGTCGTTTCAAAGGGACGACCCCCACCCCCCGCCCCTCCCTTTTTGTTTTTGCGTGGTTCGCTCGGCCAAGCGACTGGACTTGTGCATATAGTTGTGTGTGTTTTATTAAATCATTGTTGGGGGTGTTAGTTTTTTCATACTTATTAATGTAACTAATTTTTACATATTATTAAATGTAAATAAATTAATAAAAGTTTACAAGTTTTTAAAAATCTAAAGTAAAAAGTGTGTAAATTGAACTAATTTTTTGTAATGAATATTTAATTAGTTGAGTAGCGTAATTGTTCTCCTATTTTTAAATTGTGTATTTATTGTCCCATAACAATAGTTAGTAGGATGATTAATCTTTTCTTAAATTAACTTCCTTTTTTAAATTGTGTATTTATTGATTTTATTCATACGTGTCATAGTGAAGTTGACTATGTTCGGTGGCAATATAAACCCTGAACTTTCTGACAAAAAGTGAAAGTTTCTAGAGTGATGAATGTGCATGTGACTTGTACACTCAATCCAATGTGCATGATGAATTCCTTTGCTTAAAAAATGGTCTATTCATCTTAATGCAAGATCCAAATATTACGCAAATCTTTAATGCACTCTCGAATACTCTATTTAATTTTTGGATTTTGACATTGATATTATTTAAAAAGTTTTTTAACTTATGTCACGAGAGCATCTTTTTGAAAGCAATAATTAAACATAACTATTTTTTAAATTAAATTCATTTCATATAAAATGATGTTACACTTCATAAATAAATAAAAATTATGAAAAGTAATAATATTAACTTACATCTAGTTATGATAATATTAGTTTATTAAATATTTTAAACATGTATCACCGTCAAATATTGTAAAAAATCTATTTTTAAATCAATTATATATAAGATAAAAACAAATTAGTAAAACCGTAAAAAGAAAAAAGCACTATCTTAAAAAAACTATGGGCATCTTATTATATACTAGACGAGTACTCGTGCATAACAACGAAATTTTATATCGACAAATATAGGTAGCAATTTTTGACCCGACACGAAACGCGACATGAAACTGACACGCAAATTAACATATTCGGGTTGAGTTTAATAATAGATTTCGGGTCGGGTTTGAACTCCCGTTTATTAAGCAAGTCAATTTCAGGTTGGAAATAAATTAAGTGAGTCGACTAACCAACCTGTTTAAGCATTTTTACTTAAATTAAATTCTATTTATATTTTATTATACTGGTTAAATGAGACAAACGAGTTGTCTCGCAAACCCGTAAGTTAATTAATTAGTTTCAACATTTTTTTTATTAGTTTAATTTTTTAAGTTAAGTTTTCACTTTTTATTTTTTGTGATTTTTTCTATATATATAGCATAGATACCCACTCTTGTTGCGTCCAAGCATGTATCAATCACAATTATGGTTGAAAAAGAAAGTTGTTATCATCATTTGGATTAATCGATATGCTTTTAAAAAGGTTGCATCAAGATTTCAAACAAAATACTCATGTTACATATGCACATAGCTAATCAAGGCTGTGATTGGTAATTGGTGATTGCTAGAAACTTATATATTCCTTCGGCGAATATTAATAGATGAGGTGTAAAGCTAAGCACAATAACATAATAATCAATCTTTCTATTCTTTCTTTTTCTTTTAATCAATTATGAGGTTTGCATGTTACATAATCAAACGGGTGAATACAAATTTTAATGGAAAACCAACTATCACACCAATCCAAAACACTATGTGTGAGAGAGAAAAAGAAGAAGGGTGGCAAGAGGTTGGAAAAAAAGGAAGACAAAGGGACGGCAACAAAGGTAGGCATGAGGGTGAGAAGGGGAAGGAGGTAGTTAAGTTTTTCGTGTCTAATATCCCAGAAGGGTGTCGTCCATGGGACTTAGCCTCCTCTCTGGAGGGTTATGGTATTATAGTAGGGGTTATATTGCTAGGAAGAGAAACGCCCAAGGGGTCAGGTTTGGTTTCGTAAGCTTTAAAGGAGTGAAGGACATCAGAGATCTTGAAAGGAAATTGAAAGGGGTGAAGGTGGGAAGATCGACTTTGGAAATCAATATAGCGAGGTATGCAGCTGAAAATGAGAAGGCAGGGGTTGGTAAGGTGAATCTCCCCACGAGTAAAACTAAGGCTAGTGGTGTCGGAAACATTGGCATTGGCATTCAAGACAGGAGACCTTTCGCTAGTGTTGGCTTTCAAGACAGGAGACCTTTCGCTAGTGTTGTCAAAGGAGTTGTGGGTAATATATTGACAGGGAAGGAGATCCGTATCGATCCTACTGTCAACGAAATGGTTAGCTCCCATGATAAGTCTTTGGTGGCAAGGTGTGGGAATTTCCATACTCTCTCTAACCTAGGGGAGTTATTGGGTACCTTAGGCTTATCTATCTCTAGCTTCCAATATCTTGGAGGGTTGTCAGTCCTCCTGATGTGCAATAGTCAAGAGAAGGTGGAGGATTTCATGCGTAAAAAAGAGACGTGGAAAGAGTGGTTCAATAAGGTGGATGTTTGGAGGGGTCAATCTATCCCGTACGAACGGTTGGCGTGGGTTGGTATCTATGGGGTTCCGCTTCACTTAGCTTCTCCATCGACTTTCAACAAAATCGGTGAAAACTTTGGAAAGGTGGTTTCTCCCTCCGGGATAAAACTGGACTACTCCAACAGGTCCGTAGAAGGCATTGGCATCCTTGTGGGTGATGGGAAAGAAATTAAAGAGGTTGTGTCTTTAACATGGAGGGACAAGAAGTACCAAGTGTGGATTGTGGAGAAGTTAATCGATTGGCATCCTAGCTGTGTGATTAACTTTTCTGGTGGGTCTTCACCGGAAGGGGGTGGTAATCTTAGTCCCAGGTGCTCCACTGCGGAACCATACGAGATGGAAGAAGGTGAAGTGGAGAAAGAAGGTGGGGGGTCGATGCATGGGGAAAAGAGGTTAGATGAAAGGTTTGTGCATGGGGAGAATGAGGCATTTAAGAATACGGCGCACATGCAAAAGGAAATTAATATTGAAGACAGGTTTAAAGATGGGGGTCAGCCTAATTCTTTCTCTTTCACCTCTGAAGCACGTGGGGAGAAGGAAAAGGTTTTACTAAATAAAGAGAATGAAGCCTGGTCACATTTCAATATTGGGCTTTCTCCTAGGCCAAGAAAGAGGCCCAGGGAATCCGATCCTTTTTCTTTAGATGTTATTTTGGGCATTAAGGATAAAGAGCCCACTGAAAAGGAAACTGGGACTGAGGTTAATAGTCCTTTGACTAAAGTTCCATATAACAGAGGAGTCTTATCTAGTAGTCTGGATCTCAATTCTCCTCCTATCGCTCCTGTGGTGTGCCCCCTTCCTGCTGACGCCAGTCTCGGGATCGGGATGGGGTCTCAACGTGTTGGTAGTGAACATGAGATAGAGGTCAACACTGCTGTTTCGGAGACATTGGAGATGGGGAAGTTAGTGGGAGTAGACCTATCCGCGGATCACAATAGGATCAGAGGAGTTGTTTTGGAGGAAGGTAATAATCCCGTTTATCAATGAATTATATGTCCATTAATATTAGAGGAACAGGGGGGGAGAGAAAGTCCAGCTGGATTAGGAAATTAATTTCCAATGAAAAGGTCTCTTTCTTAGCTATGCAAGAAACCCAAAGTAGTAATTTAAATGATTCGGTGATTAAAAGTTTCTGGGGGAAATCAGTTTGTGAATTTGAAGTGGTGGAACCTTCCGGCAGGTCGGGGGGTATGGTTAGCATATGGGATCCTTCGGTTTTCAAGAAGAGGGACGTGTTTAAATGTAACAATTTCCTCATGGTTAGAGGTACGGTTAAAGGCTACAACGAGGTGGTGTCGATTGTTAATATTTACGCGCCTCAAAATAGGAGAGACAAGATGAGAGTTTGGGATGATTTAAAGGTTTTGTTAGATGGTAGTAACGGGTTATGGATCTTGATTGGTGATTTCAATGCGGTGAGGTCTTGCGAGGAAAGAAAGGGGTCTAAGTTTAAGAAGAGGTGTGCGAGTGACTTTAATGAGTTTATTGGTTCCTCTGACCTTCATGAATACCCGATGAAAGGAAGCAAGTTTACTTTCTTTAAGGATGATGAAAGGGGAAAGAAATTTAGCAAAATTGATCGTTGTTTAGTTAACAGGGGTTTCGTGGATTTATGGTCGGATGCCTGCTTTAGGTCTCTCCCCCGTTTATGGTCGGATCATAATCCGATCCTTTTGACCATATCGGACTCTAATTTCGGGCCTAAGCCATTCCGTGCGTTCAACTCTTGGCTCGAGTATCCCGAGTGTGGTGAAGTGGTTTCCAAAGCGTTGAATGAATTCTCTTTTGATGGTGATCCGGATGTGAGATTGGTAAAAAAATTTAAGTGGTTACGGTTTAAATTAAAAGAATGGCGAGATGAAATGGTTCATAAAGAAAGCGAAGAGTTGGACTTATGTAGGAAAGAGTTAGAGGAGTTAGATTTAACGATGGAATCAGAGGACCTCCTGGAAGATGAAGAGTGGGCGAGGAATGAATGCAGAAGGAGAATCGATGAAATTGAAGCTCGAAAAACCAAAGATCTTAAGCAGCGGTCAAGGAACAGATGGGCTAAGGAAGGGGATGGAAACAACCGGTTTTTCCATGGCTTGATTAATAATAGGCGAGTTAGCAACGCTATTCATGGTCTAACAATTGGTGATGAATGGGTGGATAAACCGAAGGTAATAAAGAGGCAGGTGTACAACTTTTTTAAGGAGAAATTCAGTGAGGAATGGAAGGAGAGACCGCATTTGGATTGTGATAATGTTAAGAAACTTTCAGAAGAGGATGCTAACTCCCTGGTCAGAAGATTCACTAAGGAGGAGATTAAAAAGGCAGTTTTTGAGTGCGGTGAAGACCGGGCTCCTGGCCCGGATGGTATCTCCTTTAAATACATCAAAAGATTCTGGAATTTTTTCGAGAAGGATTTCAGTGATCTCTGTGATTTTTTCTTTGAAGGCAGGGGATTAAACAGAGGATGCAACGCGGCTTTTATCACTTTGATTCCTAAAGTCAAGGATCCGGGTCACCTTAATGAGTATAGACCCATAACTCTGGTGGGGGTTACGAGTAAAATCATCTCGAGAGTCTTGGCCAATAGACTCAAAAAGGTGTTAAGTCCGTTGATTTCTATTAACCAATCGGCTTTTTTGAGTGACAGGCTTATTTTGGATGGCCCATTGATTCTTAATGAGGTTATTTCATGGGCAAAGAAAAACCAGAGAAAAATGTTCATATTCAAGGTTGATTTTAATAAAGCCTATGATAACGTCAATTGGAGATTTCTTATGTCGGTGATGGCTCAAATGGGTTTCCCTGATTTGTGGTGCAAGTGGATCTATGGAATCCTCTCTTCGGCCAGATCATCGGTTCTAGTTAACGGTTCCCCCACCTTTGAATTCCAGTGTCGTAAAGGCATGAGACAAGGGGACCCCATCTCGCCTTTTTTGTTTTTGATTGTCATGGAGGCTTTATCGTGTATGATGAAGAAGGCGGAGATAAGTGGGTCGTTTCGGGGGGTTTCCTTGCCTAACGGGGGTCCGGTTTTCTCTCACCTTCTTTATGCGGACGATTGCACCTTCCTGGGAGATTGGTCCGAGCTTAATGTTAAAAAGATTAATTTAATTCTTCGGTGTTTTTACATTTGTTCAGGTCTGAAGATAAATTTGAATAAATCCCATCTCTTTGGAGTGGGGGTGGACGATGCGGAGATTTCTAGAGTTGCTAGGAGCATGTCATGCTTATCAGGGGTTACCCCTTTTGATTACCTGGGAATCCGGGTTGGTGGTAGAATGAATCGTGTGGCGAGCTGGGATTTTCTTTTCGATATCTTCAGAGCTAGACTTTCGCGTTGGAAAGCCTCTAATTTGTCGATTGGGGGGAGACTCATTTTAATCAAAGCTGTTTTAGAAAACCTCCCGACTTATTACCTATCCCTGTTCAAAGCTCCAATTAAGGTTCTAAATGGCCTTGAAAGCATTATTAAGAAGTTCCTATGGGGTGGGTCGACGGAGGTCAAGAAGATTCATTGGGTAGCGTGGGATCGGGTCGCCTCCCCGGTTAATGTAGGGGGGCTTGGCTTATGTAATCTTTTGGATACTAATATCGCTCTGCTCTCCAAGTGGGTTTGGCGTTATAGGAATGAGCCTGACAGTTTATGGAGAAAGGTTGTGGACGCTATCCACGGGACAAAAAGGTGCTGGTCTTCTCTTCCCGTTTGCAATGCTATTCCGGGGGTGTGGAAGTCTATTGTCAATACGATAGCTAAGGTTAGTGTCGCTAATGTCAATCTCAATCAGTTATTTAGAGGTGAGGTGGGAAACGGGAGAGATATTAGATTTTGGCTCGACCCTTGGATTTGTGATTTGCCTTTGAAAGATGTCGTTCCGATAGCTTTTAAACTCGATAAAGACAAAAGGTGTATGGTAAGTGATAAGTATAATTGGGCCCTTGATCGTTTTGATGAAACTGGGGGGATGTCTATTGGTCCTTTGTCTAGTCTCGAAGCTGATGATAGACGGAAGCTTAGAGGTCTTCTGGAAGGCCGGTCTTTAAGCAATCAGTTGGACAAATGGAGCTGGACAGGTAGGGGGTCTAAAGGTTATAGTGTTAAGGCTGTAAAAGTTTTTCTTTCTAGTGAGAATGATTACAGCAACAGATTTGTTTTCAAGTGGTCCAAGTGGGTGACAAGGAAGTGTAATATCCTAATGTGGAGGTTGGGGTTGTGTCGGCTGCCCACCTCAGATCAACTTTGGCTTCGGAACTGTGCTGTTGGCTGTTCGTTGTGTAGCTTATGCAGGACCGAAGAGGAGTCAGTGGATCATATTTTTAGTTCGTGTGAGGTCGCTTTGGAGGTTTGGAATAGAGTGGAGAAATGGTGCAGATTACCTCCCCTGTTCTTGTTTTCTCGGCTTGACATCTTCAGCCTTCACGAAGCTGGAGGTCTGAAGGGGAGGAAAAAAGAAATTCTGAAAGGTATTGTGTTCTCGACATGCTGGTGCCTTTGGATTGCTAGGAATAAGAACCGGTTTGACAATGCCAATCTCGATAGCCGGAAAATCTTTCAAGATATTAAATCTATTAGCTTCCTTTGGTTTAGTAATAGATCTAATAGTTGTAACATAGAATGGAAGGATTGGTACTCTTTTAACCTCTTGTAATCAGGTTGTTTCCTGCCCGTTGCGCTCCCTGATTTGGGGAGTTGCGTGTTTCTTGTGTATGATAGTCAAATTTCAAAAAAAAAAAAAAAAAAAAACAAATTTTAATGTACAGGTGTCGTAAAATGACTTCTAAGATGTCATATAGTGCGATGTCACCACTATTAAAACTTTTGAAGTATTTTAATTCACATAAGAAAACTATTAAAGTATGATTTAATGTTGTAAATAACACTCTTCAACTCAGTGTAATTTAATGTTGTAAAGTATAATTTAATGGTGTAAATAACACTCTTCAAATCAGTGTGTTAAGTCATCTCCCATGTTAATTTTTCTTTAATGGTATCCAATTTTGTAGTGAATGATACTCTTCAAATCAATGTGTTTGAGAAAATAAGGTTTTCTTCTAGTCAAATGTGATTATTTTAATCAATGTACTTTTATTTCATTTTTTAATGACAAATTTTGGAATCTACACTAGATATCTCACATATAATACTAGTTATAGTACCCGTACATGCACGGGGTTTTGACAAAAAAAATTATTCTGTATTAATCTTGAATATTGTGTCTTTAAAGGTTATTGCATATAATTATATAGTTATAAGTTTTATGCACGCACGAAATTTACACATAAATCAAATTTATTTTAACATTTTAGTTCAGTATATACATATATAAGAATTTGCCCATGAAAATTGTGATATAAGTACAACTAATACTTATGCACGCGTTTTTCATTATGCATTAATATCCATTAAAATTTGGTAAAATATTTTGTAAAAATTTTTGTTACGTAACTCAAGTTTAATTCTATTTAGTTGATAAATATGTTGATGTTGTTATTTAAATTCTATTTTGTTGTACACATGATGCAAATAATAATTACACGGGTCATTGTTATTATAAGTACAATATCGTATATTTATTTTTATATTAAAGTAACCCGTGCTTTCAATTTGATAATTATATTCCCGTTTTCAGTAATTTAGCCGTACTTAAAATGTAAACTCGTGTCCACATGGGTTAAACTTTTAAAAATGAAATAAATGACTCCTTATTGGACGTATAAAGTAAAAAAGTTGATACTTATGATCTTATGCAAATTTATATGTTGTTAATTTAAAACAACATATTTTTAAAGATATAAGTTATGAAGGGTATAAAGTATAACGGGGTATTTGTTTATAATCCAAAATTATTAAAAAACATGGAGACTTATAATATTACACTTAACTCTATATAATTTTTAAAAATTTAACCACTAAAGTTTTATTAATTACCTCATCTTTTTTGTAAGTTTTTGTTTTCATAAATTTGACACCTATATTTTTGTGTGTTTTTTTTATCAACCAAATTTCTCCATCAAATTTATTAAAGTTTGACCAAAATCAATTTAATTTTAACTTTTATTAACCAATCACATCACACGATTTTGATTACGTGACGAAATCGAGCTCTCCTATTGGGCCAATTATTTTTTCAATAAAAATGAATTGACAAAATCACTACGAAATGATGTAATTTCTTTATTATATAAAAGATTTCACATATATATTGCCGACACTTGAACTTATTTCATATTTGTTTGTGAGTTATTTAGTCATTCGATAATATAATATAGATTTATAGAGAAATAAAATTAAAATGAGTAGGGTGAGAATAAATAATAATCGCACATTTTAGATGCACCTACAAACATAAATGTATCTTCTTTTAAATTACTCCCTCTTATTTGAAATGTGTGACCGAAAATTCTTCTCGTTTTTCTCATTTTAAAAATTTCTTCTCAATACGATATATCTTTTATTTGGGATTCATTGATGTAGAAAGAATAAATTGTAATTTAACCGATTTGAATATGAATTATCCTTTTTTTTTAAATGCAAAAAGTTGACACGAACTCAAAAACATATACATGAGTCATGAGAGATCCTTTTGAATGTACATAGACAATCGCTAACATGGAAATTACGCACTCGGATGATGCCTTTTTATAAATCCGATACACACCATTCGAGTCACTGTAAATGTTATTTAGAGCACGATAGACTATGAATGCAATATAGATTGAACGAGTGTGGAAACCGCGCGATGCTGCGGGATTGGCTTAAAAGGACTTACTTTGTAGCGACACTTAAACCTCAGGGACTGTTTTTGCCAAGTTGTGAAACTTTGCATTTAATGTTTGGACCTACTTTGCAACGACACTTAAACCTCAGGGGCTGTTTTTGCCAAGTTGTGAATCTTTGCATTTAATGTTTGGACTTACTTTGCAGCGCCACTTGAACATCAGGGGCTATTCTTGCCAATTTGAGAAACTTTGCATTAAATGCATGTTTTGCAAAAAAGGGTCCTCCCTTTTAGTATATATATAAATAACATGACTCATAAACAATATTAGATTTTTTTTTAAAAAGTTTTGAAAGCATACTAGATATAACGAAAAATAAAAATAAAAATAAAAAATATGTACTTACACTACAGAATTTACAAAGGATTTTTTAAAACATGCCCTCAAGGCACATGTTTTGAATCAATACAAAAGTAAAGTTTCACTAAATTAAATTCATAACCATGCTTAATTCAGGAAATTTATAAGATTAACTAATATGATTTAAATGTGTTTTTTGATTTATAAGGAAAGTTTGAATTTAAAATATTTTACTTAACATATGCATAGGGCACATTTTAGAAATTCCCAATTTACAATACTCAAGAATTTTTGAATTCTATTAAATACTAATCTTTTTAGCAGTGTTTAAGATTTTTGATAGTTTTGTCATCTTGATACCTGAGCATCATATAACAAAGCACGAAGAAAATCTTGCAATGCAAGGTGCAAAGAGATTTAAAAAAAAAAAAAAAAAAAAAAAAAACTCGTTAAACTGTCGCAAAAATATTGTTTAATCTCACGAATTTGACAATGTAGGGAAAAAAAAATTAAAATAATGTATTCTAGTGTATTAAATATTTGGGTATTTAACAAAAAAAATTTAACAAATATAATACTCAATTTCACTAAAGCAGGTCTAACGAATGTAAAATGTAAATAGTCATAATACTCTAAAAAAAATGGTAAGATTTTCAATAAAAGCTTTGTTAAATATAGGGGAAATTCCATATTTAATTATATGACATGTTTCATAAAATACATACAGTATATTTCTGGAAACGATAATAAAACAATCTAATGATAAGTCGTTTAAATTTCTCAGTTGGCTTAAACTTCATTAGAAACATATTTGAGGATGGTCAACTAGCGTTTAAAAATGGTCACAAGAATATTTCTATCAAACTGAGTACATTCAAGTTAAATACTCGTCTTTTGGTCAAAAAAATGTATTCTTCTTAATTTCTATAAGTAAAATTGAAACTATATAATAACTTTTAATTTGAAATGTAGGTCGAGTAAGACCGTCGATCAAACCGAAACAGATCGAACCAAGCATATATCAGTCCGGTCCTCAAGTCAACTATTTTCATCAATTTGGGTCTTTTGTCCGGCTTGGTCCGGTCCAGTTTTACACAAAACTCATCAATATGCGTTATTAGACTGGACCGATCGAAGAACCAAACTAAACCGAACCTAACATATTTCGGTCTGATCTTCAATCCGAAGTTTTGAGCCAAATTCCTTTTCAGTCGAGTCCGAATTTTGTCGGTTCGGTTCGATTTTTTTAACCTTGCTAATGAGATTGACTCAAAGTATACATCATCATCCAAAACTCAAAAAATAAAAAAATTGGATAACATTTTCTAGAAGTATAAAACCAAAAAGAAGACAAGATTCCAATCACCATCCTTCTTTCTTACTTTCTTCCTTTCCAACGTTCACATAATTACACACACTAAAAACACACACACACACACTAAACGCGTAATAGCCACCACCACCACCTTCATCTTCATCACCCCAATTTCAAACCCTAAAAACCCACAAATCATCAAAATTAAACCAAACCAATGAGTTTTAACAAAATCTAAAACAAACCCATTTCAAATGACATGTTATTACACACAACCCATCTTTCAATTTCGATTTCCCCCAAATTTTATCAAAACCCTAATCGGAGCTAACCACACCTCGGCCCGTTTCTGTAGCCGCTAAAAACCCAATTCGACCCGACCCATTTCGATTCGACCATGGATCTTCAGACCCATAAACGCAATTTGCTCCAAAACGCTGTCGTTCGGTTTCTGCTTTTCTCTGTTGTGGTTCTAGGGTTACGTTTTGCTTATGTTGTTGTTATCAGAGGTGAATCTTGTGATTCTGGAGATGGGTTTTGTTTTTTTAATGAAAAGATTCTGGCCGGAAGCTTGGCCGGAAAGTCGGTCGGAAGTTCGTCGGCGGTGATGACGTCATCATCGCCGGAGTTTCATAAAAGAGTTATGTTTTATATAAATGTGTTTCAGGATCTGATAGTTGATGGGGTTTTGACTACTGGGTCAACGGCGCTGGTTTTGACTTCTCCGGCGAGTTTTCCGGCGGGTGATGACGTGTACGCTTTGAAAGAGATCGGAGTTGAGAAAGTTGAAAAAGTTGTCACCGGAAAAAAAATGAAAAATTTTGGTGAAAGTGGCAAAAAATATGATTTTGTGTTTTCCGGCGAGTTTTCCGGCGATGTTCCGGCGAGTTTGCCGGCGGAGGTATGCCGGAGTTTGAAAATGGGAGGTTATTTCGTTGTTCATACTTTTGGTGGTAATGATAGTTATAGTCTCAATTCTTTTATTAGTTTATTCAATTGTTGTAAATTCGTTCATTTGCGTCGTTTCGATGGTTTTGATAGTACTAAAAAAATACATGAAATTGTTTTGAAAAAAGTTAATGATGGTGGAAATGTTAAGAAGAAAACGGATGATGGGAAATGCGCGGTTTCGGGGGAGAAGTATGATATAGTTAAAAAGGCGGAGCCTTTGATTATGAAAGAGCCGTTAAAACCTTGGATTGCGTTAAAGAGGAATATTGAGAATGTTAAGTATTTGAGTTCGATGGTTGATATTAGTTTTAAGAGGAGGTATGTTTACGTGGATGTGGGGTCGAGGAGTTACGGGTCGAGTATAGTTAGTTGGTTTAAGAAACAATATCCAAAGCAAAACAAGACGTTTCATGTTTACGCGGTTGAAGCTGATAAGCATTTTCATGATCAGTATAAGGGGAAAAAGGGGGTGACTTTGTTGCCGTATGCTGCGTGGGTTAAGAACGAGAGTTTGGTTTTCGAGATTAATCAGACGCCGGGTGATGAGAATGTGGAGAAAGGGAGAGGGATGGGGAGGATTCAACCGGTTGAGTCGGGTGGTGGGATTGTGAATTCGGTTGATGAGATACAAGGGTTTGATTTTGCTGAGTGGTTGAAGGATACGGTGACTGAGCAGGATTTTGTTGTGATGAAAATGGATGTTGAAGGGACAGAATTTGATTTGATACCGAGGTTGATTGAAACTGGAGCGATTTGTTTGGTTGATGAGGTTTTTCTTGAGTGTCATTATAATCGGTGGCAGAAATGTTGCCCCGGGGTCAGGAGTCCGAAGTATCAGAAGAGTTACGGGCAATGTATGGATCTGTTTAAACAATTGAGACAACTTGGAGTACTTGTTCATCAATGGTGGTGACCGGTAACACTATATACCTATACTTGTTTTTTCGTTTTTATAGATACTTGAAAAAATGTTGTATTTTTAGGTCGTTTTCGTTTGTATCCATTTAGATTTGGCTCGAAGAGGAGTCTTTCATTTCCACATATCGATTGATAATACTATTCATTGAGTTTAATTGTGGCGGTTTTTGGTCTTGAGTGAGTTTTGCGTGCAGTGATACATTGTTTTACCTCAAATATTCTAGCGTTTGCATGATCAGATTTGTCACCTATTAGCTACTAATCCTGTTGCAGCATATATTTTTTGCATTAGAATCTATCCTTCTTTAGATACTCTAATTTCTTAATGAAAGCGGGCCTTAGAGTTTAGAGTAGGATTAGCGAAATAGTATGTGTAGGTACAAGCTTTTAAATAATGTGAAACAATCGGAACTATCTCAAGAATGTTCATAACTAAGCAGTCTCTAAAGGAACCATATTCTGTTCCTCTTTAAAGCTGAACTGTGATATAGGTAGTTGTTGCTCTACTTGATTTGGGCTGGTCCCCATGAAACTCTTTATTATGACCCTTTTGAAAACGCAACACCAATATTCAAAAGTGATGTGCCTTGCATAAATATCTGGTTTCTGGTTGGGGCAGCATGCAACTTGCTTTGCAATTTTAGGGATTGTGTTTAAACATACCCCAAGGTAGATGGATATCTTTTGCTTTAAGATAGGAACCTAAAATTAACCGGCATTTGGCCTGGTGGACATATGTGTGTAGGTGTATGCGTTATCATTTTCATCTTAATAAAAAAGATCTTTTTGTAAAACGGTGTTTAGATTACATTGTAGGCTGTCTTGTGCTGGCTGATTAGCGCCACAAAGGTTGTATTGGCTTTGCAAGATGTGATAGATTATCTTTTCCGTGTTGCTTGTGTTTATTTAAAGTTTGTGGGGACTCTAAATCTTTTCCATGTTGCTTGTGTCTATTTCAAGTTTGTGGGTACCTTACAAGTCCCTGTATGTATGGACAAATTTCAAGGATAAGCTGAGATAGGTTGGTTGACCATGGACATTTTAAGCTACAATTTTGTGTTTTCGATTTGAGAACTTTAATTACCTGAACGCCGAGTTTAACCCTACAAGTTTATCGTACCACTTTATCGAATCAGATTGTTTACAAGCTGTATGCTATATATACACCGCGAGGGGTGCATTTGTACAAACTTTTTTTTTATAAATCTATAACGTGCGTAGTATTCTTGTGATAAGAGTGGAAGAACGACTTATGAACGTATCATGTATCATGCATAATCTCGATGTGTAGTATTCTTGTGATAGAGTGGACGAATGACTTATGAACGTATCATGTATCATGCGTAATCTCGATGTGGCAAGGTACCTCATCGGGTGATTGACAATGTTCTATCCAGATGGGACTCGTAAAAGCTTATCGCTTATCTTTTCATAAGCTCAAGCTCCAATATGCCACCCGTGAACACTAAGCGACTTGTGGAAGCTTATCTTTACACATGCTCGAGCTCTAATGAATGTCTAATACCAAAGTAACATGTAATTTTCCAAGCTAAGTTGAACATATGTACAGACGTACAGTTACCCTTTCTTTGCTTTTAGCTTTTTGATTTATTGAAAGATGATTTATGCACCAAAATAATCAAAGAATTCACATGAAATACTTGGCATATGTGTAATTAAAAGGTGTTTTACAAGCTAAAAGATAGAACCACCGCCTATACAAAAGAAACAAAGATTGAGACACCTTTATTCAGAAACAACAATAACAGGCTGTACAAGTTTTAGGCCAACAGCTTGTTCTGCATTATTTGAGCACATGTTACATGTCTAAACATCTACAAGGTTCCATAAAACAACTACAAGGTTCCATAACATGTTACAACAGACATATATACATGCTACTAAAGTCCAACACATATCTATAACTTGACATCTATTATTACATTCAAAGTTCGCTTTGCATCTCCGCTTCTTCGAGCTAGACCAAGTTTTCCTGCTGTGTTCAAGATACATGTAAATCGCAATGATTAGTGATAACGTGAAGACGGGTAATAGTTCTATAGAGGTCGATGCAGGTCACGTGGTATCTATAGGGGGGGTTAAATGAATTATACAAAAGGGAATCAAGTTGAAGAAACGATGACTTAAGATCATTCTTCTAATTTATAAGTTTCCAAAATCCTATACATAAAAGGAGTGTCATAAGGTCGGGCTAAAAGAATCCCAATCGTATTAACGCGACTAAAAAAATGATATGTTTTGAACATAACCATGTATCCAATGTGCCCATTTTACCACTTCGAGCTGATTGGACAGACTGATTATGAACTTGGCTAGATTCACTAAATTTACACCAAAAGCTTTCATCTCCCCATGCTTATTGTAATGAAAAAACTGTTAAAAAGCATTTACCACCTACAACAGAAGCGAAAGACGTTCATTTATTCTTCATGATCCCATACATCTGCCACACTGCGGTATGGTCCGTCATCCTTGTTCACAAACAGATCCTCACCGTGCAATACTCGTTTCTGCTTCAAGTACGTAGTACAATCAAAATCACAAAATACCTAGTACATTAGATCAAGTACTACATAATTTTCATTAGACGAACCTGATCTGAGATGCTGCTAAGAACATTAAAATCCTGTTCGGGGATTTCCCAATCGAAGACGAGCATGTTTTCCTTGATCCTATAGGCCTTTGTTGATTTGGGTATCACACTAGTCCCTCGCTGAATTGCCCACCTTACAAGCACTTGACCTGGGGTCTTATTTAACTTCTTTGCTATTATTTCCACAGTAGGGTCATGGACGAGATCTCGTCCATGTTCTTGAGATCCGAATGGTGAATACGCCTATAGAATACAGTAAGACGTGACTTTTTGTGATAGTAAATTTAACTTGGCTACTAACGAAAAAGCTCAAATAGCCAACCGTCACATGGATTTTGTTTTTCTTGCATGCTTCGAGCATTTTATCATTCCTCCATCCAGGATGCATCTCCATCTAAATATTCAAATACAAAATGGATTTAGAACACAAACGGGACAAAGCGACTGACATGAAAAGGATGTAGCTGTAAAACCTGGCACACGGAAGGCATTGTTTGAGCGAAACCAGTTAGCTTATTAAGCTTCTTTAATGTAAAATTACTGACACCAATGTCTCGAACAAGGTTTTGTGCTACAAGTTTCTCCATTTCTCTCCAAACACCTTCCATATCGAAGTCTAAAACTTCGCCTGCCTTTGGAGGCCTACTTGCTCCATCTTTGAGACGAAACGGCCAATGGATCTGTAAACAATATTAGCATCTTTTAAACTTTAGTGGAATTAATATAACCAAATAGTGGAACTAAAATATAGTTTCCTGTTACCAAGTAAAGATCAAGGTAGTCGAGCTTAAGCTCTTGAAGGGTGTTCATGAGCGCTGGACGAACCCTCTCAGGGGATAAATCATAGCACCTATGTTTTGTCAAAGAAAATCGCAAATATTTAAGCAGTACTAAATACACGATTTTAAGTAGCAATCGTTTGCTAAAGCTTGATGCACTAACCCCAAACTGTAACTCAAATCACATATATAAATGGGTTAAAATTTAATACATTTGTAAGTAGATGGAACCGAGTATCATACCATAACTTGGATGTGACGAAAAGATCCTTCCTTTCTATGCCAGCATCCATTGCTGTCTTAAGACCTTGTCCTACCTACAAATATGGTCAAAATGAAGCCACAACGACGAATTACTAAATACTTTCGATTTCGGCTGCATCCTCGTGTATTTTCATCATATATAATGGTTGTGCATACCAAGACCGTTCAACTAGTATAATAAACTTGTAGAAAAGTTTCGCCTTAGTTTCCTCTAAATAGATCATTTTCGACTATTCCGTAACTTATCCTACTAGACAAACCAAACGTTCACTCCGTATAGATAAGCGAAAACATGATTACTAATTATATCATAATTTTGATTAAATTACCTCTACATGAACACCATACTCCCATGCTGTATCAACATGTCGATAACCAGCCTGCATTTACAACAATAACATCAACTACGAGATAGGTATGCAAATGAGTCGATTTTTTTATCGAGGAAGTAAAACTTTTTATGGATTAATCATTTATGACATTTACAAAGAGGTTGACGGCAAACGGGCAACAAGCTGCGCCGCTAGCCCTTTTTGAATAATAAAACTTTAGTTTTTTTTTCAGTTCGACTTTCAAGTAAATAAGGTGTTAATAATATTCATATCGAACTTACATAAGTGTACATGTTACTAGCATAATATTCGTGCAAAAAAGCAAGGACTAATAATTTTTCCAACCATAAAGAAGATAACGAACACGCGTAAACGGAGAACGATTCTCAACTAGGTTACCCTGGAAATTCGAGTTTTTTTTTTTTTTTTTTTTTTTTTTTTTAACTATGATGTACTGTACATATTTATGTCTAAACGTACATACTAAGCATAATATGTCACATATGTGGACTTACAAGCTTATTTGATTTCAGCTTTATATTTTATAAGGAAAATGATAAATGGACTTTACTAAAGAGGCAGGATACTTAATACATAAATGAATTGTACAGTAACAATACTGTACAATTAATTTATGCATTAGGTCTCATTTTAGGCCTCTTTAGTGAGGCCCATGTATCAAAGCTCATTTTATAAATATATACTGTACATCATAGTAAAAGGACACAGGACCCACGAAAAACCCTTTTTTACTATGATGTACTGTACATATTTATAGTTAAACGTACATACTAAGCAATAAGCATAATATGTGTCATATATGTGGACTTACGAGCTTATTTGTTTTCAGCTTATATTTATATAAGCTCCGATTTTTCTGACTTATTTTGAGACTTATATGCTTATATAAATACGTTATAAGCATGTTATATAATAATAAGCTTATATAAACCTCAATAATAGCAGTGGCGACGGAGTACGTAGCTTCGTAGCCCGATCTCCATGTACCCAATCCAACGGCTGGAATTTTATGTCCACTTAACAAATCAAACGTTTGTACATCATCTTTTGCTCTCAATGTTGATTGTGCCATGATATATATCGACTAGCAAACTTTTTTTTCTTATTAAAAACTTGATCGAACTATCAAGTTTATTGATATAGCGACCGAGTAACTAGTAGTAGATGATGAATTCGAAATGAAGTTGCAATGAGTCGTGGCTAATACGTGGCATGTAATTGTATGTGTCAACAACAAAGTGGACACGTGGCATGTGTATGTGTGTTTTGCTACAAAATTTGTCAATACACTTTGGATTTCGATCAGACTTCGCATCAACCGTACAGGGCCTCTATTTTTTAAGGGCGTTCATTTTTGAAACTTTTATAATTATAAATTCATTTTTACAAAATTTAGAAAACAGAATGTAAATTCAGTATGACAAGAATCAAAATCTTTAAGTTTTTAAAAGAAAAAATAGCTTAAGATTATGATTTAATTGTGAAAATTGAGCACAAATTTTTGGTTAAAAGACAAACCAAGAGATGTACAAAAATGTGTGAGGCTCATATATTGTGTTCTTTTCTCAAACCACGTTTTTTACAAAAGCTCCATTTTAATATTTATGATTTTAAACTCTATCATTATTTGAAGCATAGATTTATGGTTTGAAATATTAAACAAAACGCATATATCATGAAAACCAATATTTTTAGCTCATAATATTGTTTTACAGAAAGTAACCAAAGGGCTTGTGTTCCCATTGGTATCCCTTGCGTGAGAAGCTATACAAACAAATTGTTGTGAGTTCAAGTATTGGTTAAAACATGCGAAATAGTTTGTGGTTGTATATTGTGAGATAATTAGTTGCCGTTTTAAAAAAGTAAAAAAAAAAAAAAAGTTGTACAAAAAGTAAACGTTGTAGACTGTTTTAGGAAAACAAACCTTATTAACTAATATATTTTAAAAGAAAATCTTATATAACATCTTATCTTATAAAAAATGTTCAGAAGTTCATAGATCATCATAAAACATTTTAGAAAGTTGTACTTTGAAGAATAGAAGACTTATTTAAACTTGCATAATATTGGATGTGTCATTTGATCGATATAAATAATCTAATTATAGTTCACTATTTTACACATACTTCAAACCGATGTTAAAGGGGCTGTTTTAAAAATATAGCACAGGGCCATCAAATTTCATCGGACGGTCCTGTTCACACCCATGAATAAAAAAGTGTTTCAGTTGAGCAAGGTTGAAGTTGAAATTCCCACCCATTATAGTGAAATCAATATCGCCCTCTGGCATGTACTTTAAGGGTGTCCATGGTACTGGAACCAAATCGAACTGAAACCGGAAGAACCGAGAACCGTCCCATGTTCTTCGATTTGGTTCTGGTACGAAAATTTTTGGTAATTTCCGACAAAAACCAAAGTGTTCAAAAAATTCAATTTTCTCGTTGTCAGTCATTAATAAAGGACATGCAATATCAATATAAAATACAAAAAAAATATCTCCAACAATGGAAATCGTTCCAATAATTTCATTTGTTCAAAATAACATAAACAAAAACACAAAATGTCGAAATATAAGTTTATAATTGTGTAAAAGTATCAAGAACACTCATTTGTGTTTCAAACCTCAAAACACGGTTAATACTCCATCACTTGTTTCCCATTATAACTATTTGATCTCATTAGATCATAACATACGCTACAAGAATTACGTCGATTACCCACAGACCAAATTTGTGGGTAAAAGGCTTAAAACCGTGGGTAATTGGCCAATACCCATAAATTTCCCATGTAACTCTTTAAATGGGTAAAACCTCCGAGGTTAACTGTTTACCCACAACGTTTCCAATTCGTGGGAGAGTTTACCCATGACGTGTTGGGTGGGTGATTATGTTATTTCGTGGGTAAATATTCCATGGGGTTTTCATGTCATACCACAAAAATACCCATACATATAAGTGTGAGTAATTCGCGGGTAAAATTATCCACAAATATTGTTAAATAGTCTTGTATCCGAATCTACCGATTATAAGTTACACATGATTTCAAGGGAATAACAGACGAAAATGTAAAATACGGACGAAAACCTAAAAAACAGACGAAAACGTAAAAAAAATGGACGAACACGTAAAAAACGGACGAAAACGTAAAAAAATTGACAAACAAAAAAAAGGATAAAAATGTTTAAAAAAAAAAAAAAAAAAGGACTAAAACATATAAAACAAACGAAAACGTAAAAAAAATAGGTGAAAACTTTAAAAAATAGATGAAAACGTAAAAAAAGTGACAAAAATGTAAAAAAAACAAAGAGAATGAAAACGTAAAAAACGGGCGAACACGTAAAAAAATGAACGAACACGTAAAAAAACGAACAAAAACGTAAAAAAGGGCCAAAACATTTTAAAAATACAGATGAAAACGTCAAAAAACGGACGGAAACGTAAAAACGGACAAAAACGTAAAAAAATGATGAAAACGTATAAAAACGAACAAAAACAAAAAAAAACAGACGAAAACGTAAAAATGGACGAAAACGTAAAAAAACGAATGAAAACATATAAAAACGGACAAAAACATATAAAAACAAACGAAAACGTAAAAAAACAGATGAAAACGTAAAAAAACGGACGAAAACGTAAAAAGGGAAAAAAACGGATAAAAACATTTAAAAACGGATGAAAACGTAAAATACGGACGAAAACGTAAAAAATCTACGAAAACGTGAATAAACAGACGAAAAGGTAATAAACAAATGACGAAACGTAAAAAAGATGGAAGAAAAAATAAAAACGAGTTTTTAATTCGTTTTGAAAAATGAGTAATGGTGCAAAAAAATCTTAATGGTGGGACTAATGGTGCAAACACTTAATGGATAAACTGACGACCTATCTAAAATAGGGACTAAATGAGTGCTAGGTTTCAAAAATAGGTATCTCTGGTGTAATTAAAACGACTTACGGACTAAACATGAAATCTGAGCAAACCACATGGACCAAACGTGTAATTTTTTCTATATTTTTTATTTAGATTTATTTTTAAACGATATTTAAAATTATTTTAGTTAATAGTGTTGGGAATTCTACTAAGTTAGAATTATGCTGAAGTTTCTACCGAAAGGATCCTGCTGAAGTTTAAGTAATATGCTGAAGAACAGAATCTGCTGAAGTTATATAGAGCGTAGTTTGTTTCTGCGGAAATTGTTATTCCATGTTTTCTATAGTTAGTTAGGATATGCATGAGCTTTATTAGGAAGTGATTATGTATATCTTATTTAGTTTTATTATTATACGTTTCTTAGGAAACAAGTTAGGGTTCCTTGTCTATAAAAGGAACACAATAGTATGATGAATGTAACGATTTTGAAAAACAAAGTTTTAGTAATATAAAGATCCATAGAGGATCAACGTGTTCTTAGTTATTTGTTTTCGTACTTATATTTGATTTCCGCTAAAGAATATAAGTCGTAGAGATTGTCTATTAGTTTGTTTGTGATTACATAAGCAATACTAACGATCTGTGAGTGCTCAAGATCTATCAAGGTCTAACGTTTCGACAAGTGGTATCAGAGCCTCGAGAGAGTCTCTACGATACTAAGAATAACCTTTTCTAATCACTCATACAACCTCAACAACATTCACCATGCCTGGATCAGATGACGGTATGGATGTCACCAACAACCAAAACAACACCCATCTGCAGCAACTAAGTCTCTCGAACAGCAACGCTAAGTTTCCTTACCTAAAGAAGGAAGAATATGATTTATGGGCAATGAAGATGCAAAACTGGATTTCCAACATTGATTGAAATATGTGGGAGATTGTAAGGAAGGAAAACAGTTTGAAGAGGACTACCACAGATGCTGATGGTAACATGACTTTCGTCCCTCCTAAAACTGCTGAAGAGTTACTGGTGGTTCAGAGAGAAACCAAAGTGAAAACGATTCTTCTTCAAGCTATTCCTGAGGATCACTTGAGTGATTTTCACTTCATGCAGGATGCTAAGGATATATGGTTGGCTATTAAGGCCAAGTTTGGAGGGAATGAGGAGTCTAGGAGAATGAGAAAATCGATGCTTAGACAACAGTTTGAAGACTTTCAAGTCTCTGAAGAGGAAGGAATTCACAAGGGCTATGACAGATTTCACAAGATTTTAAGCCAGTTGAATCAGCTAAAGGCAAAGCCAGATAATGATGATTGTAATTCTAAGTTCTTGAGATCTTTAACTCAATCCTGGCTACAAGTGAGCATTGCTTTCAAAACTACAGGTGGGCTGGATATGCTTACTTTTGATGAGCTGTACAACAAACTTAAAGCTCTTGAGCATGATGTGAGAAGTCCTTTCCGTTCATCCTCCACTGCTAGTCACACAGCATTTGTTGGGGCCTCTACCCCTAAGTTAACTCATGCTCCAAGTCCCACTTACTCATCATCATCGTACACTACCACTCCATCAAGTTCTCACTCTAAATCTAGTGGTGTAATGGAAGATGTGCTTGGATCCTTCTTTGCTGATTATGATCCTCAGCAGGAACTTGCATATGAGGATTTTGATCAGGTTGACCCACTGGAGTTGGAGGAGATGAAGTTGAAGTGGCAAGTGGCCATGCTATCTATGGACATCAAGAGATTTGAGCGTAAGGCTGGGAGGAAGTTTGGATTTCAGGGAAGAGATCCAGCAAGGTCTGACAAAAAGAAGGTCAAGTGCTTTACATGTCATCAGATGGGTCACTTCTCTAGAGAGTGCAAAGATAGGAAGTCTGGTGAGGAGGTGAGATATTCTTCTTATCAGCAGAATCAGAGGGATACTGGCACTTCAAAGAATGGATCCTCAGTTGCTATGGTCACTATGGATACTAATGTAGACTGGAAGCTGCATGATCAGGAGAATGATGAGAGTTCTGGTGCTGATAATATTGGGTTGCTGGCTAGCTGTACTTCAGAGGATAGGCATGATCAGATTGCCTTGATGGGTCTCTCTCAGGTACAAAATTGTTTGTTTGGTTGTAGTGAACGTTATAATGAACTTAAAGAAGCCTATGATATTTTGAAACCTAAATATAATGAATGCTATGTTGAAGTTGAAGCTTATAAACATGCATTAAAAACATTAGAAAGACAAAAAGTTTGGTTTCAGAAGAATCAAATAGCTTATGATGAGAAGATTAGAGTCTTAGAAAGTGATCTAGAATGTACTCAAAATGACTTAAAAAGGTCTGAGAAATTGAAAGCTGATGTGGTGTCTGAAAATAGTGTGTTGAAAGAAAAATTAGATAAAGAAATAGCTAGACATAATTCTTGGCTAAAATCTGGTCTAAATCTAGCTAAAGAGCTCTATTCTGGTCAAACTCCTAATACTTCATTAGGTTTAGGCTTTAAGAAATATGTAGGACTAGAAGCTAGAGAGGACACACGTAAATCAACACCAGCAGGATTAGCTAACATTGTAAAAGAAGGTGATTTACATGCAGTACGTGGATCTATTAGAGGAATACCTATGCCTGTTGACCTTTCCCTTACTGTTGACTTTGATGGATCACATCATCTGTATGGCAAAAAGTCAAAAGACTTGCCAGACCCTGATTCTTCATCTAATGATTTTGTCTCTTGCTCTGACATTGACAAATCTTCTGATCAAGGGTCTACTTCTTATGCCAGCTGTGATTCAAGTGATAAGTCAGACCTACCCAAGATCTCACCCAAGCCTGCACCCAAGCCTACCTTCAAGCCTATTAGAGTTACTGCTAAGGAATCCTCTTCCAAGACAGTTTCCTCTGAAGACTTGTCTTTTCATTCTTTGAATAATAATTCTGTTAAAAACAATTCTTTTCATGGTTTTGGTTTGAATACTTCTGCTTGTAATAGAACATCTTTTGGGTTGAATAAATCTTCTAAACAGAAGACATGTTTTGTGTGTGGAAGTAAATTTCATTTAATTAAGGATTGTGATTTTCATGAACAAGGAATGGGTGTATGTGCTGGGAAATCTAGACCAATGTGGACTAATGTTAATGCTATACCACCTTATGTTCCACAAGCAAACTATGCATCTCCTCCTTTTACTTGGAGAAGCTCAGTTGCTAGACCATATGTGCAACCAACAAGTTCATATTTTAAAAATGGTTATTGGCCTGGATATGTTGACTCAATGAATGATGGGAAGGGTTATAGGAATACTGCAGTGAAGCCCTCAGCAGATTGTTCTTGGACACAAAGGGGACCTAAATTTCAATGGAAACCCAAGAACAATAGTGGATCTTATAAATCTACATGGCCTCAATCTAAAGATCCACAAGGCAGGTTCAAGTCAGTAATGACTTGAGCCTCAATAGTGTACTAATTTTTGTATATATATTTTTTTTGTTGTTGTAGGATCATCCTCTTAAGCACAAGGAAGTTGGCATTGTTGATAGTGGTTGCTCAAGAAGTATGTCAGGAAACAGAGATATGATGCATAATTTCGTACCCATAGAAGGAGGAGGCAATGTGACTTTTGGTGGAAGTGATGGTAGAATCACTGGGAAAGGGACCATCAAAACACCTCAACTGGACTTTGAGAATGTGTACTATGTCAAGGAACTACAACACTTCAACTTGTTCTCAGTCTCACAAATCTGTGATACAAAGAACAAAGTACTCTTCTCTGAGGATGAATGTCTTGTGCTGTCTAAAGACTTCAAACTTCCAGAAGATACATCAATTTTGCTGAGAGTTCCTCGTACTCACAATTTATACACATTCAACTTGAATGATGTTCAACCAGAAGGTGACTTAACTTGTTTGGTGGCTAAAGCATCCCTGGATGAGTCTACAAAGTAGCATAGAAGGATGGCTCATGTGAACTTCAAGACCATTAACAAGCTATCTAAAATGGGTCTTGTTGAAGGACTTCCTTCAAAGGTTTTCACCAATGAACATAACTGTGTTGCCTGCAACAAAGGAAAGCAACACAGAGCCTCTTACAAAGCAATTAATGCAGTGAGCCTTATTTCAGAACCTCTTAAGTTACCACACATGGATCTTTTTGGTCCAACTCAAGTACGCAGTATTGATCACAAATACTTTTGTCTGGTAATCACTGATGGATGTAGCAGGTTTTGTTGGGTGTTCTTTCTGAGAACAAAAGATGAAACATCTCCAGTTTTAAGAGAGTTTATTACTCTTGTTGAAAATCAGCTGAATAAAAAGGTTAAAGGCATCAGGTGTGATAATGGGACAGAGTTCAAGAATTCAGTTTTGATAGAACTCTGTAGGTCTAAATGCATCAAAAGGGACTATAGCACTCCAAGAACCCCTCAACAAAATGGGGTAGCTGAAAGAAAGAATAGGACCCTTATAGAGGCAGCAAGATCTATGCTTGCAGACTCTAAGTTACCCACAATGTTTTGGACTGAAGTAGTTGGCACAACTTGTTATGTTCTGAACAGGGTATCTATAACTAGACCTCATTCTAAGACACCTTATGAACTTCTCTATGGGAAAGTTCCTGCTATACACTACCTTAAACCTTTTGGCTGTCAAGTGACTATTTTGAATACTAGTGATCCAGTGGGTAAGTTTGATGAGAAGGCTGATGAGGGTTATATTGTGGGTTATTCGGCTCATAGTAAAGCGTATAGGGTATACAATTTGAATGCTAAGAAGATTGAGGAGACTTTGAACCTGAGATTTCTAGAAGACAAGCCTAATGTTCAAGGACAAGGTCATGTTTGGTCTTTTGACCTTGATTACTTAACTAATTATTTGGGTTATTCTAGACATGTGGCTAACCAAAATGCAGGTTCACAAGAGTCACCTACTGACAGTGCTGCTACCATGAATGCTGATTCTGATAGTGAGTTTGAGGATGATGAGCATCCTATTATTTTACCTTCTTTCTCCCCTAATAACTTTACAGGTGACACTTCCAAAGTTACTACTGATGACAGTAAAGATGAATCCAACTATGCAGAGGACCTTGCTAGGCTTAAGAAACAAGAGTATGCAGCTAATCTAGAAGCTGAGAGGAATGCTGAGGAGGTTGCAAGAGAAGCAATCAGTGGAAATCACCATTCTGCTGAAAGTGATCCTGTTTCTCCTATCATCACCAATTCTGCTGAAAGTTATGCTGTTTCTACTCCCATTTCTACTAGAGTGTCCACAGACTTTGGGGAACCTTATACACGTTTTCCAAGACCTTCAGATCTTGGTAATCATCAACCCAAAGCTGGAGTCTTCACCTCACCTTCCTATGACAGTAATTTTGAGCCAACTGTGACTAATCTTGATACCTCCATTGATGTCAACACCACTGCTACTAAAAGGATCAACATTACTCATCCACAATCCAATATCATTGGTGATCCTAATGCACCTGTTAGAACTAGGGGCACTGTAACAAGTTCTAAATATGGTCAAGTAGCTTTTATCTCTTATGTCTCAAACCAGCAAAGGGACAATCATACAGATTTTGAGCATTGTCTGTTTGCGTGTTTTCTCTCTCAAGTGGAGCCAACCAGTGTTACTCAAGCCCTGGATGATTCAAGTTGGCTTGAAGCAATGCAAGAAGAGATGCAACAGTTCCAAAATCAGCAGGTTTGGATATTGGTCCCACTACCGGAAGGGAAGTATGCAATTGGGACCAAATGGATATTGAAAAATAAAAGAGATGCAAGGGGTGTTGTGATTAAAAACAAAGCAAGATTAGTGGCTCAAGGGTTCAGACAAGAGGAGGGGATTGATTATGATGAAGTGTTTGCACCTGTTGCTAGAGTTGAGGCCATTCGTATTTTATTGGCCTATGCATCTTACATGGGTTTCATGGTGTATCAAATGGATGTTAAAGGTGCATTTCTGTATGGTGAAATAAAAGAGGAGGTTTATGTCACTCAACCTAAAGGATTTGAATATCCAGATCACCCAAATCATGTTTATAAGGTAGTTAAAGCTCTCTATGGACTACATCAGGCACCTAGAGCATGGTATGCTAGGCTTTCATCATTTCTACTGAAGCATGGCTATAGAAGAGGTGCTATTGATAAAACACTTTTCCTGAAGAAGAATTCCACAAACATTATTCTTGTGCAAGTTTATGTGGATGATATCATATTTGGATCCACTAAAGAAGCTTGGAGCAGGGAGTTTGAGGAGCTGATGAAGGGAGAGTTTCAGATGAGTGCTATGGGGGAGCTTACTTTCTTTTTGGGTCTCCAAGTTCAGCAGAAACCTGATGGTATCTTTATCAGTCAGGACAAATATGTGAGGGACATCTTGAAGAAGTTTGGTATGGAAAGTGTCAGGACTGCCACAACACCTTATGAAGCTCCAAAGTCAAAGACAAACAATGAACCAGATCTACCTGTGAATGTTCATTTATACAGATCTATGATTGGTTCATTGATGTATCTAACAACTTCTAGTCCTGATATTACATTTGCTGTGAGTGCTTGCTCTAGACATCAAGTCACTCTACTTGTTTCTCATCTAAATGCAGTCAAGAAGATCTTTAAGTATTTGAAAGGCCAACCCCATTTAGGCCTTTGGTACCCAAAAGAGTCTCCTTTTAAGCTGGAAGCATATAGTGACAGTGATTATGCTGGTGCAAATTTGGATAGGAGATCCACAACTGGAGGTTGCCAATTCCTTGGAAAGAGATTAATTTCTTGGCAATGCAAGAAACAAACTATTGTGGCTACCTCATCTACTGAAGCAGAGTATGTTGCTGCTGCAAATTGTTGTGGACAGGTTCTTTGGATACAAAATCAATTGTTGGATTATGGGTATAACTTCATGAACACAACGATTTTTATTGATAATCAAAGTACCATATGCATTGTTAAAAATCCAGTTTTTCACAGTAGAACTAAGCATATTGAAATCAGGCACCACTTTATAAGAGATGCATATGAAAAACATTTGATAAAAGTGGTTAAAATTCACACTGATGATAATGTGGTAGATTTGTTAACTAAGGCTTTTGATGGACCAAGGTTTCAACACCTTGTGGTCCATATTGGAATGCTTAACCCTTAACTGCAAAGTTTAAGGGGAGGCATAGGCCTCAGGGGAGGCATATGCCTCAGGGGAGGATTTATGTTGTAAACTTTGTATATTAGTTTATTTTTGCTAACACTAACCAGCTAATGTTTTGTGAGTTTGTTTGTTTTGGTTTGGTTTGTGTGTTTCTCTGTGACTGTTTTGCAGATTGCATATTTCAGTTCATGTTTATCTAGTTTGGTTCATTGGAGAATGGTCAAGTAAGCTTAAAAGATTGTTTCTTCTGAAAGCTAAATACTGGAGTGAGCTATTTGTTTCTACTGAAGAGAAAAGTACTGAAGTTAATTGTTCATTCATTCATTCAAGAAACAGTTTACAGCTTACAGCTTACAATCAACTTCATAAGGAAATACATGATCATATCTATACATGATCTACTTAACCTATACTAGCTCCTATCATCGTCTAGCCTATATCTTCTATCCCGATGGCTGGATATGCATGACCAGTACGACGAAGATGCTAAGGATCAAAATGGAAAGGATGGATTAAGGAAACCAAAGATGATGAAGATGAATACACATTGTCCTTTGTGCTTCATCTACTGGTTTCACCAAAAAGCAATAAATCCATCTTCCTTATCCCCTTCCCTTATACGATATGAGATGAAGCACCAAACCATGGCGCAGGAAGAGCGAGCACCACCTCTCTTTCGGCACGGGGCCTTTGTTGAGGCTGAGGTGCTGAAGGTTGGGAGTATGATGTTCTCTCCTTGTAGGAGTCATTAGAGTCATCAGAAGATGCACTTGGATTCACTACACTATCATCATCAGAAGAACTGAGAAATGGGGACTTCAAAGGTCGAGGGTCATGTGGACATGGGAAAAACTGAAGGAAATCATCACTAGATGATGATGTTGATGGAGAGGAGGTTGGATCAATAACCTCTGGTTGGTTTTTCATGGTTGATTATGGTTGATTGTGATTTTTGGAGAAATTAGGGTTTGTGAAGATATTTGGGGGTAATTGATGAGAGATAAGTGTGCATTGGGGATTGTTTTATAGACGATTTCAAGGCTTAATGAGATTTAATGCGAGTTGAGTGAAACAGTAAAAAGATATTTACTGAAGCTTCTTGAATACGTGTTTTGTTTCTGCTGATTGAAAGTCTTCAGCAGAATGACCATTGTTTCTACTGAAGTTGAAATTTAAATTTGGTAAAAGTTGCATTACACGTCACTTTGATCAACAACTTAATAAATTTGACCAAAATTTGGGAAACTTCTACCTATACCCTATTCGCATATCTTCGTCTAAAATTAACTGATTCCCACTTCATTCGATTTAAACACACTTTCAGTTGATTAAAACGTAACTCATTCTCTCAATTTCTCATGGCGCTTCAATTGAAGAAAGATCATAACAAGGTTGCTTTTCTGGGAAAATCTAAGGGTGATGATTTGTATGAATCAATGGTGGAGTTCTTGAAGAGATCCAAGATTCATTATGCTTTAACGCATTCTCCTACTGTGATATATGAATCATTGGTTACTCAATTTTTGGCATCTGCTTCGAAACGGAGTGACACAGAGATTGTTGCGATGGTTGACGGAACAGAGTATGTTGTGACAGAGGAGTTGATTAAAAGAAAGCTTCGCTTGGATGATGCGAATGGAGTCTATCATTCTAATTCGATGGAGATACTTACTGGGCTGAGAGCGATTGGATATCAAAGTACAAGAACTGACATATGGTTAAAGAATCAACTTTGTCCTATGTGGAGGTTTTTGGTACATACTTTGCTTCAATGTATCAGCAATAAATCAGGAGGATGGGACCAGTTTTCTACTCAACTGGGTTGTGGTATTGTTTGTCTTTCTCAGGGTTTTACTTATAATTTTTCTAGGTTTATTTTTGAGAACATGGTTGAAAATATTCATAAGAACAAGCATAAGTTTTTGATGTACCCTAGGTTCTTGCAAATGATCTTAGATGTTACAACTCAAGCCCAAGCATTTTGTCCCATAGGAGCATTATCTTCTAAACTATTTGCTTCAATGAGAACTAAGTATGAGGGGGCACATCATCCTTTGCTAGCAGCTATGTTGCCTCAAGGCAATGAGGCTGCTGATGAGGATAATGCTGTTAATAACCCACCTTCTACAAATGTTACTGCTGATGGTAATCCATCAGTTGACATTGATGAGGGTCCTTCTACTACTGCTGAAGCATCTCATGTTGCTCTTGACCAACCTTCACCTATACCATCACCTAGACCTTGTTCTAGTCCACCACCTATTCATGTTACCTCTGATGAGGTTGAGCATGAAGTTAATAGACTGTCCACACCTAGTCCATTAAGGGAACCGTTTAATGAAGGTTCAGATAATTTTGAGCATGAACATGTTTCTCCTGAAAGGTCCAATGAAGCTCCCGTTACCACTGAACAATCTGCTGGTGGAGCTGAGGACCCTATTACACTAACATCTGTATATGCTCTAGTGAACAGGTATGTGGCTGAGGTTGCTGATCTCAAAAAGGAGCTTGCAGAGACTAAAACTTCACTTGGTGGTGAGATTGTGGAGTTAAAGAGTAAAGTTAAGAGTTTGGAGGAACAACTTGGGAATAATAGCAGAAGGAAGCTTGATGTTTCTTTTGATGAGGTGGAAGTGGATTCTCAATTTAAGTCACTGGATATTTTGGCTAATGTGGCTCAACAATCTACTCCCATGGTTACTAAATCCGTAAAGCAAAAGGAGCCAATTTTGTTTACTCGACAGAGGAGACGGCAATCTTTGAGCAAGGATACATTGCAAAGAGAGGATGCTGCAACTGCTGAAGAGAAAATTGTTGCTGATACTCCTATGATGAATATTGCTCTTAAAGTTGGTCAAGCTTCATCTGTGCAAGCACAACCTGCTTTTACACCTTCAGCAGATCAGTCTGAAGTTTTTCTTGCTGGCAGAAGTTTTGTTTTGGATCCAGTAGCTGATGTAATTTCCACACCTGTTGAAGATCTGTCTCAACATGTTTCTTCTGATGCTGATTTGGATGTTTCTTCTGAAGTTCCTACTTGTGATACTTCTTCAGTTGATGGTGTTCACATATCTGCTGATAAAGAGAAAGAAGTAATGGTTGAAGATGAGCTTGGTCCAGATCTGGTAAGTGCACAAGAGATGAAAGAACAAGAAAGAATGTTAGCTGAGTGTGCAGAGTTGAAGAAAAGTGATGAATTGGCTAAAAAGCTTACAGCTGAGTCTACTTCAAATTTGACTACTGAGAGACGAAGAGAACTGGATGTCTTGCGTAATCAGATTCCTGGTGCACAATGGGATGTTTATACTCAGCAAGCTGTTTCAAATCCTACACTTGCTCAGAGTATATTAGGTGCAGACTTTGACAGTGAGACTTTTGTTGCACAAATGGTCAATCTTGGACGAAAACGAAAACAAGAGGCAGTTGACAAAAAGAAAGCTCTTGTTGCTCAAAAAAATAAAGAAAAAAGGGAAAAACCACCTACTGAAGCTCAGAAGAAAGCATACATGAGAACTATTGTACTTTATCAGAGTTCTGCTATCTTTAATTCTGGTTTGAAGAAAAGGCAAGTCTGGAATTTACCTGATGATGAGTTGCATAGAATGTATCAAAGGATTATGAAGCAGACTGCATCATCTTCTAAAAAGAGAAGTGCTGTTAATTCAGATGTTCCACAGGCGAAGAGGCCTAAAACAGTTGAGATTGTAGATAATTTTGATGATGTTCCACCAAGGATGGATTCTCCTGTTATTACTCCTGAAGCATCTACTGCAACTATACCTTCAGCTGAAAAGGTTCAATCTGCTGAACCTCATACTGTTTCTTCTGAAACATTGCCTTCTTTGACATTTGTTGATCTAGAAGGAGAAGAAATGGGTAAGAAAGCTGAAAGAGCAGCTGCTAAAGCTAAGAAGGCCAGAGTGATACTTGAGAGAATGTATAAATTGAGAGGTATTGCTCCTGTTAAGTCTACTTCTACTTCTTCCACTCAAGCTAAAGATGTCCCTGAAACATCTGAGGATGTATCATCTATGGGGATTTATATACCTGGTAGGAGGAAGAAAAGAATGTCTAAAAGAAGTCACACTACTCTAAGGCGATCTGTGAGATCAGATGGGACATACACTTCTAGGATTCATAAGTCTCTCAGAGGTAGTTCTTTGGATCTAAAAGCTGCTGATTCAAATTTTATTAAAGAAGGATCTGTTGCTGTTTTTCCTGAAGGATCTCATGATGTGTTGATTAATTGGACATTGACTGATGGGGAGCTTAATACTATTTATCGTCTGGATTATACTACTATGAAGTTCAACTTTTTGAAGGAAATACTTCATCTGGTGGATAGGCAAGATTTGAATACTCTGTATGGTATTGTTACTAAGCATTATGCTATTCATTCACCACAGGGTTCTGGTTTATTTTTGTTGGGTGATCTTCAAGTGTTGTTTGATTCTCAATCTCCAAATGGTAAAGGGTATCATATTTGGAAGAATTCACATCAATGGAAGGTTGAGACTTTGAGATTTTATCCTTTGCCTTGTGTGCATGTGGTGGAGACAAAGGGTGGGATTACTGTTTGTATGTTTGCTGATAAGATTTATCCCCTGCCTATGAGGCTGATGGAAAGAATGCTTAGACAGAAGTTGGAAGTTCCTCCAGATCCGGTTGGTAATGATAAGTTGCTTGCTGAACAATGTGTTGGAATCATTAAGACTCAGCTTCTGCAACATAAAGCATCATCTTGATTATGGTATTGTGTATAGTTTGTAATAATTTTGTTTTGTGTTATTTCTTTCTTAGTTAAAAAAAATGTTTGTATATTTTTGGTTTGTCTAATTTTTATTGCAGGTTTGTTGTATACTATTGATGGTTTTTAACTCACCAGATGTGCCTTGTGTATATCAAAGAGTTGGCTAGTCCAAAGGGTACAACTTTGGTAAAGACACATCAAATCTGTTGATAGCTGTAATGGTTTGCTCAAAATCATAGGGTCTGCAACCACCCATGCTTAATTGCTGAGGGTTGTATGGTCATCAATTCACCATGGTTTATTCCTTTTTGGAATCCAAGAATTGACTAGCCCACATGTATATGGCTTGTGGTAAAGGCAGTGGAATACCATATTTGGTAATCAGTTCACCAATCCTAAGAATTGACTAGTCCTGAGCAAACGGCTACAGGTAAAGACATTTCAAATCCGTTCATGGTTGCTGATTTGCTAATAAATCAGATGGTTATCAGTGTACCATGGTTTTCGAACTTAAACATTTGACTACTCCAGTAGTAATGGCTATTGGTAAAGAGACATCAAATTCATTATTTTCAGTGATTCACCTCTCACGGGAGTTAACACACCTGGATGTGATGAGAATAGTATGAAACTAAACTGGTTTGATGTACATTATGTCATTTGTTGCTGCAAAGAACTGGAGCTTTAAAGTTTTATCATCATCGAGGTGTCCTTGTTTTTGTTTCTTTGTTGCTGATGTTTATGAACAATCCTCTGAAGCGTTGAAGATCTATCAAGAAACTGGAACTTAACCAAGTCAAATTCCAGTTTAGGGGAGGATTGTTGGGAATTCTACTAAGTTAGAATTCTGCTGAAATTTCTACCGAAAGGATTCTGCTGAAGTTTAAGTAATATGCTGAAGAACAGAATCTGCTGAAGTTATATAGAGCGTAGTTTGTTTCTGCGGAAATTGTTATTCCGTGTTTTCTATAGTTAGTTAGGATATGCATGAGCTTTATTAGGAAGTGATTATGTATATCTTATTTAGTTTTATTATTATACGTTTCTTAGGAAACAAGTTAGGGTTCCTTGTCTATAAAAGGAACACAATAGTATGATGAATGTAACGATTTTGAAAAACAAAGTTTTAGTAATATAAAGATCCATAGAGGATCAACATGTTCTTAGTTATTTGTGTTCGTACTTATATTTGATTTCCGCTAAAGAATATAAGTCGTAGAGATTGTCTATTAGTTTGTTTGTGATTACATAAGCAATACTAACGATCTGCGAGTGCTCAAGATCTATCAAGGTATAACGTTTCGACAAATAGGAAATATTTTAACTAATTAAAATTAGACTACAACTAATAATGAATAGATATTAAGCTAAGAATATGATAGTAAAAGATATGTTTGTCAAGTGAGGCGAAAAGGTAATTAAGTGTGAATAATCTATTAAGCCCGTTTAATTAATACCCGTCAAAATAAAATTATTTTCTCACAACGTTGGCTTATATTGAAAACAATTCTTTTTATCTTGGTAATAATAACTAGATTTAAATAATCAATTAATCCCATGGCTTTTGCCCGTTAAAACAATCAACTAATTATTTCTAAAAATAATCCGAAAATTATTAATCAACAATCTTCGATACTCGTTTAAAAAACTACTTTCTCACAACGTTGATTTATTTCGAAAACAATTCTTTATCTTGGTAAAAATTACTTGTAGATGATTAATTTTTCAAGCGGCTTTTGTCCGTTTGATATAACCAAAAAAAATCAACCCATGTAACCGAAGATTATCAATCAACAATTTGTAAGTTTTTACACACTCAAATCCAAATCACTACTCATTTAACAAGCATATAAAAATCTTCTCAATACTCAAAACTACTAAGCTCACAATAATAATCTCAACAATAATAAGCATTTTTCTACACTAAATATTTAAGATAAATGAGAAAGGTAAAAGATTAAAACCCGATCCGACAAAACAATACTAATTACCATTCGATCTCATAAAGTAAGACAAACTCTAATGATTATTTCTTTAGTAGCTTTTATTTTACAAAATAGTTAATAAAGTTGTGAACTTTATTAACTAAGTAGCTTAATAAAATCTAGTAAAGCTATAAAATTTAAGAAGTTAAGGTGGCTTATGAAACTCTTAAGCTCCTCGCCTTAGATGAATGAATGAAATAAAGAAAAATCAAACTTTATCAAATTTAGTACAAATAAGCTAGTGATAAAGTTTGATAAAGAAAAGTTTATTCTTAGTGCTTATTTTCTTAGTGCTTATTTAAATAAACCAAAATAACCTATAAGAGAGCTTATTTGGTATAAGAAAAGAAAAAGAAATAAAAGAGTAGAAGAAGAAGAAAATAAGCACTAAGAATAAGCTAAGATGGAAATAAGGTCTTCATTAAGCTTAAAAAGTTATACAAATAAGCACTTGAATTAAGTTTAAAGCAAGCTTTTACAATAAAACTACCACTACTAAATACTACTACACTATGTGTTTGTATGTGTTGTATCCGGTTTCCAATTGAGCAGTTTTTAGCTCAACTTATAGCCCAAAATTGCATTTTCTAGGACCTTCCAATCATTGCTGCACATTATGGACAGCCGCCATCTGGAACATTTCATCGTACCTCTTACTACAGCCTCCAGCCGCCGCCACGTGTCATCACGCTGCGCACCCATATTCCGGCTCGTTTGATTAAAAAGGTAAAAATTATATACAAGTCAACGCTTTCACCATGAATATTAGCTAAACGTTTAGCAAATCATTTCATTTACTCAACGGTTATTATTATCAATTTATATTGGAGTTGAGCACCTCTCAAAAACAATATAACGGATATCATAAGAATCGACTAAATTTAAAAAGTCATAACAAAGAACCACCATATCTAAGCAAGTATTTCCTTTATCATATATATTTCGATTTCCCCTAGACTGTTCTCCGTAGTTTTTATTATTTAGTTATAGTTTCGTATTTTCCCAGATTATTCCCCTTGTTTTTATTTAGTTATAGTTTGCCTTAGATTCCCTTTTGGTTTTCATTTTAGTTTTAGAAATCAAAAATCCTAAATTAAGATATCTAAGCGTCCAAAATAAGGCTATAGGTGAATCTCAATTCCCCATTCCTTCGAGATGATACTCGAGAGATATATGCTTACCAAGATACTATTGTATCAAAGTTAGTTTTTACCATACCCTTTTTTCCAAATTTTTTTGATGGCCTCCAATGACTCTTATCAAGGTACATCAAATTACTAAAGAGTTGCATAAGTTTGATAAGTGCAGTTACTAGTGTAATAGTTAAATGTTGATTTTTGTTTATAGGATCCATGGACTGATGGACAAATTTGTCATAAGAAAACCAAGACCACAATTGGTGGAAACACCAAGTAATGAGGAAAGTTCGAAAAGAAGCCGTGAAGAAATTAATTTAGATGTTCTTCCCGTTGATCCTAGGGATCGAAAATGAATATCTAACTATAATCATAATGACCGTGAAAAGGTTCGAAGGGCATACTTGTTGAGATGTCCTTATCTACCCAATAGTCATAAGTTTCCTCAGAAGGGTATTTGCAAGAAAGAAAAAAAGTTTAATGTTAATTGGTTTAAGCTATTCAAGCCGTGATTCGAATATAGTGTGAAAGTAGATGCAACAATGTATTGCTTATATTGTTATTTAGGTGTTGACAATGTTGTTGAAAGTGATGATACAAGTTTCAAAAAAGGAGGTATTAAAAATTGGAAAAAAGACATAAGAAATTTTGGATTCACATTGGAGGTGTAATAGTTATCATATATTTGTCAACGGAAATGTGAAGATTTGATGATTCAAATTCAATACATTGAACATTCTTTTGTTAAGCAGACTCCTCAAATGAAAATAGAATATGAAATAAGGTTGTTTGCTTCCATTGATTGTGTTTGGTGGTTACATCAAGGTATATCATTTCGGTCTCATGACGAGTCTGATGACTTGATTAATATAGGAAACTTTATAGCGTTGCATTAGTTTTTGATTGAACATACTGAAGAACCAAAAAAGAGTATCTTGCTAAACGCACCAAAAAATAATGAGTTAAACCTCACATGATATTCAGGTATATATAACATCCGCTTGTGCTAGCGAAACTACTAATTTATTGTTGAGGATATTGGGGATGATTGTTTTTCCATCACAGTTGACGAATTTCGGGATGTTTCTAAAAAAACAAATGGCTATTGTTATTTGATATGTCAATTGGAGAGGTATTGTTACTGCATAGCCTCATATGCCATTTTCTTATAGTTATTTTTGTTACTAACTCTTACTTGTATTTCTTGACTTATGAAGGTAACATTGTTGGACGATTTCTTGGGATTGTACATGTTACTCATACTTCCTCTTTGTATTTAAAAGAAGAAATTGAGTCATTACTTTTAAAACATAAGTTAAGTATGTCTTGGATTCGTGGCCAAGGCTATGGAAAAGCTAGCAATATGAGAGGCGAGTTTAATGGTCTAAAGAGCTTAATTTTGGGGAATAAATGTGCTTATTATGTCCACTGCTCTGCACACCAACTTCAGTTAGTCCTTGTTGAGGTAGCTAAGAATGATTAAGATATCGCTTGGATTTTTCCTTAGATTGGTAGGTTGGTGAATGTGGTTGGAGGATCTTGTAATCGTTAAGATATTCTTCAAGAGAAACAAGTTGAAGATAGTGGAAGAAATGTCTCTTGGTGAATTTGAAAACGGTAAAGGCTACACCAAAAGTATAATACCCTTCAGAGTGAACACAATACACGTTTGAGCTCCCATTGTAAAGCATTTATTAACATTGGTATTTTCTTATCTTCTATTGTTTACGTACTTAGGAATGTTATAAGGGATCGTGTGAACGCTGATCAAAGGGGAGAGGCAAAAGGACTATTAGCTTGGTTATCATATTCGATTTTTATCTTTCGTATTACAAATACCTTGGCATTAACATGACTATAAAAAAGAAGATTTGGATATTGAAAACGCAATGGAGTTAATTCGAATAACAAAAAGAAGGCTAGGAACGATGAGAAGTGATGGATGGCAATCACTGCTCAAAGAAGTATCTACACGATGAGAAGTGATAGATGGCAATCACTGCTCAAAGAAGTATCTACATTTTGCCGCAAGTATAACATTGCTATTCCGAAGATGGATGATGCATATGTACCTCCAGGTTTGTGAACTGTAACAAGTATAATATAACATTTAATTCATATATATTTTTAACATACAAATAATTAACACAAAATAATTTCAGGCAGACATCGTCTTTTGGCTCCCAGATTGAAATATTTAAAGCGGTAAAATATTAGGTTCTTCAGGAACTTAATAACAGGTTTAATGAGGTGATAACAAAGTTGATAGTTTGTATAGGTTGCTTGAGACCAAACGATTCCTTTTCGGCTTTCAACAAGGATAAGTTGGTTCTTAGCCAAACTCTATCATTTAGATTTTTCTGAGTTAGATCGCGTGTAGTTGGATGATGAGCTTAAGACACTCTTATTAGACATGAAATCTAATCCTAAGTTCACCCATATAAAAGGAATCACACTCTTTGCATCAAAGCTAGTCAAGAAAAAGAAATATATTATATATCATCTGGTCTATCGACTAATCAAATTTGTTTTGGTATTACCCGTTTCGACAACTTCAGTTGAAAGGTCATTATCAGTAATGAAGTTTGTAATGACTAGACTTCGCAACAGAATCGAAGATGAATGGATGAAGGATTATTTGGTTACATACATCGAAAAAGAGGTGTTTGAAAGTGTTTCCAATGTCTTGATCATGCAAAGATTTCAAGATATGGCAAAACGTAGTTATCAGCTACCAAATAAGTCATAAAGTTTTTTTTATGGTTAATGTAGTGATTGATACTATGGGCATTAGTTTTTGTATATATACTCTAGTGTGCCTTTATCATCACACACACACACACACACACACACACACACACACACACACACATATATATATATATATATATATATATATATATATATATATATATATATATATATATATATATATATATATATATATATATATATATATATATATATATATATATATATAGGGGACCTTTCTTTTGAGAACCCTGTTAAGTGCGAGAACTTTGAGAACCCTTCTAAACCAATGAGATTTTTTTAAATATTAAAAATTATTATTAATCCAAAAGGGTATTATTGTAAAATGCAATTTTTTATATATTTTTTATTTTTTTATTAAATCCTGATTTTAAGCATTCCTAAATTTTCGGATTTTTTTTTTTTTTTTTTTTTTTTTTTTTTTTTTTTTTTTTTTTTTTAAGCATGGTTTCATAATCTTACAGGTGCAGTACATGTATGTTTTTTTGCATGATTTTTTTTAGTGAAGTACATGTATGTTTTTTTGCATGATTTTTTTTAGTGAAGTACATGTATGTTTTTTTGCTAGCATTATTATTATTTTTTTGAAGTTTGAAGCATAAATTAAAAAACATAAACCATTATAAAAGAAAAAACAAGATTCATATACTTAAATGTTACATTTCATTTAATTACAAGTACAAAAACACATATGCAATAATCGTATATCTTCAAAAGTCGCAAAATTATCTTCATGTATATTTGTATTAATCCACTCCATAGTCTTTAATGATATCATATCTTCATCAATCTGAAACAAGCATGCACAAAAACAAAAATTAATCATAACTATCATAACGCATATGCACAATCTTGTGTATATCAAACATATTTTTTTAATCATAAACAACCATAAAAACATACATGTTCATGAGAACGTGTATGTTTTCATAACAGAATTGTTATCAAACATAAGTGTTTTGAAACATGCATGTTTTGAACCATAATTGTATTGAAGCATAATTGTATTGAAACTAATAGATATGAATGAATATAGAATAAAGTCATACCAACAGTTAACTACTAATAAACTATTAAACATAAAAAAAATCAAAAACATAAAATTTTAAAAGCAAAATATGTTTAATAACACAAGTTTTTTTTAGAACATACATGTTTTTAAAACATACATGTTTTTAAAACATACATTGTTCTTAAAACATACATGTTTTTGTTTTTAAAACATACATGTTTTTAAAACATACATGTTTTTAGAATACATGTTTAGAAGCATTCAAGTTTTAAAATAAGTCCCATACCATTAGCAAATCGAATCTTATAATTAAATTGTTCCGGAAAAGTTGAAGGGTTGCCAAGAACATATCCCTGTCGCACAAAAATGTAAGCCCTTCAGTAAATCAAATCTGTATTCAGCGCGAAGAAAGAAGAAATAAGTGTATCAGGTTGTTAAAACATGCAGGCCATATACGTGAAAATTGCATAAAATATACAAATTGATGAAGATGTAATGAAATCACTATCATAAACATTGCACTGTAGTGTACGCGAAATCCCCATAAACATTGCAAAACTCCGTCTTTTAATATAGGAAAATGTATGTAATCAGATGTAGTTTCTTCAACATTTACATGAATATCCAATTTCCTTTATAAAGTATGGCGCACACTGTATATAACTATATATCATAAGACAATGTTTACCTTGAGATTAATGTAAGGCTCATTGCCATCTTCATTACCTGCATATTGCACAGTACATTTTAGTAAATTCAAATGCACATAGCCAATTTAACCTATATGTTTAAGCAAGTTCACATCTCCTTGTTAAATTGCAAAAGTAGTATTTCACACCTATTATCATATATATATATATATAGTATATCATATGATTACCAAATGAAGTGGGGTCCAATCTCAGAAACCGTGTTTTGCCATCCTGCAGCCCACATCTTAGGGCCCTCAACAGCAATTGCAAATGGTGTGAGGCTCAAAAGTGAAAGCAACGATAAACATAATAAACAACGGCCATATCAAATTACGAACAATCAAACAAAAACAACATCATAATTGGGTGAGGGAGAACGATAAACATAATAAACAACGCCCAGATCTGATCTTTTTTGGGCGGTAAATTAATAAACCGACCCAAAAAACTATTAATTGCAAATATGATTTTCTAATTACAAAAGACTTGCCTGTTATCCATGGTGATTCACGATCTATGATTGGGTGAGGGAGAAGAAAAGTGATTAATTTATGTGATGGGAGAGGCGGTTTTTAGGTTTTAAGATGAGAGAGGAGAGCATAAATGAGATACACCGGTTCCTTCCATTTTTTTAGGTAAGAATCAAATTCCCATTTTGCCCTTACTTTATCTTTTTAATTAAATTAAGTTACATCTATTTTCAAAAATGCCATTATGCATTGACATGATGTACCTTATGTATAACTAGGAGTAAAAAAATGGTTCTCGCAGTTCTCGCACTTAATAGGGTTCTCAAAATATAAAGATACACTATATATATATATATATATATATATATATATATATATATATATATATATATATATATATATATATATATATATATATATATATATTGCTATGGAAAAAATTAATCGTTTCATGTTTGCCCCCTCGGAAATTATTTTCAGGCTCCACCCCTAATATAAAGTTGCTAACACCAATGTATCGAACAAGGTGTTGTGCTACAAGTTTCTCCATTTCCCTCCAAACACCTTCAATATCGAAGTTTAAAACTTTTCTTGCCTTTGAAGGCCTACTAGCTCCTTTAAGAAGAAACAACCAATGGATCTATAAGCAATATTAGCATCTTTAAACTATAGCGGAAAAAAATTAGATAGAATGTGAGAATGTAACAAGTAGGTCCTTGAGAGGGTTCCGTTAAGTCGAAAGAGTGGCCCTGTCCATCTGTGTCAGTCAACAAAGAAAAACTACGTTAAAACTTATCCTGGGGTGTTACCCCGGAATTAAGCTCTGACGGTAAATTTAGTTGATGATATGATAATCATACAAAGCTTTTTCTATAGAAAGATAAGCTATGCTGTTCTTTGTGTTGTGTTGTTAACTTACCAACCTCCTGTTTATAGAGGAGTAACGAATCAAATTTTGAGATCGGAGAAGAACCAAATATTTTCCCAGTTGAATATATTCTTATATCCTACAAGATTCCCTTCAAGTGGTACATTAACCGATGGGCGGTCATTTTTCTAGGCCGGGAACAATAAGTTGAATTGAAAACATAACAAACATATCTTGATCTTCACACGTCAGATCAAGACGAATGAATTTAACGTTTGGAAATAGTGCATTCAATGCCCTTTCTAGAAGGTAGTTTATTTTAGCTTTCATATGTAATTCCATGCACAATATCATTACCTTACCATGTGAGTATTTGAAAAAATAGTTGCGTGATACTATATTACTTCTCAATTCTTTGTAGATAGTATCCACGTTTTCCCTTAGGATAGTTTATGATGTGTTTTTGTAGATAATACTTGTACAAATAAATGCATGGTACTTTATTACTTCCCAAGGCATTCTAGGTGGTAGCCATATTTTTCCATAAGCTAGTTTATGATGGGTTTTTTGTTACTCCTAGCTTACATTAGTCATCACATGCCAAGATAAGACTTGACACCTATCTATACATATCTAAGATATGTATAGATAAGATATGTATAGATAGGTGTCAAGTCCTAGCTTGCATTATATATATTACGATCCTATCCATATCACCCCTTAAGGAACTATACATGGCCCTCATACCAAATATAGGGGAGGCCAACATATTTTGCCGGTTCAAGACTATTAGTTCTATTAGAACAACATCTAAGAAATTAAATAGTATATCTATCATATTTAAGCTAAATATAATTAAAACAATATTATCTAAACTTATTCAATCTTTAATTTAATGTATAAAAACTGAAATCTATTTTAAAGATATCCTTTATAATTAACGTGAATAATCATACTAGTTAAATTTATTTCAAAATTACACAAACAAAAGGTCCAGCATGCTTCCGTTCCTATTTTCTTTCTTGACCGAAATATCGTCGGGTTGCACAACGAGACTTTTACCGAGCGTTCCAGCCCCAACCTACCAACTGAAACAGGTAACTTACCTGTAGATCCTTCAAAAATACCCAGCACAGCCTAGTTTCGTTTCCTACTTTAGACGTACAGACTACATATATTGACTTGATGGATATTTTTTTTGATGTAACAAAGAAATAATTACAACTAAATATGAAGAAAATATTTTCTTTCTACTATAAATGTGAAATCATCTTTTGAAACTTGCCTCCTTGCCTTGAAGGACTCTCCTTATATCAATTGCTCTTCTAAAATGGATGTCACTTTGACAATATCTTTGAAATTATTTCCTTTGTATTGAAAAAGAAATAGAAAAACTTTCTGCTTTTCCTAACTGCATAAAATGATAAGCTGGATATCTTATTTCTTCATAAAAACTTGGTCTAGCAGATAGGAATTTTAGAACCAAAATATCTTTAGGTGTTATAGTAGGATTTTTCAAATAACAATCTTTGATTTCATCTCCTACCCAAAATGGTAGCTGAGAAATTTCTGAAAATTAGTAATGTAAGATATATATATAATTTATTGTTCAAAAACATACCGATACCTTATCCTGAGGAGATGACCCTTGTAAATAGTTGATTCTAGGATAAACCCCACTAAAATCAACATATCTACGATCAGTTCCAGAAAGATTATACAAATCTTTTATAACTAACATTTGTTGTGCAACAAAAGTTTGTGGGATATGAATATCATACATTATTTTCTTTTCTTTTAAAATCGTCTTTTTTAATGATGCTTAAAGGAAAAAAGATTCCTCGTTCTTATTTGAGCTTTCAGCTTATATGTATAATACTATTTCTTATATGTATAAATACGTATCGAGCATGTAGAAGCGGATCATTGATCCTTCAGCTATCTTATGTATTATACTCTACTTGTAAATTCATGAATCAATAAAACTTTCCGTTTTTCTTATAATTTCCCGAGTATCATATTTAGTTGTTATAAATATCTTTATTACATAAAGAAGATATCATGCCCCAAAAATATCGCGGCGGAAGATTGCGTCACTGTGGCGCTACTTCATGATGCAAAGTACAAGTTATAGAAAACGACCTCTAAATGAGACATTTTGAAAAGTTACCATTCGATTGATAAATTCAGAGTCACAAACATGAGGTCCAAAGTATATATATATAAATGTTTATAAAATATTTTGAATGGTAAATGACAAAAGCATAAGTCTTCAAAATATGTAGTGCGACTCTATGCTTCAAACTCTAGCTATCGCCTTATGACCTGAGATAAACATGCTAAAAAGTGTCAACACAATGGTTGGTGAGTTCATAGGTTTATATAAATGAATAATCTTGTAAATCTGTAAGTCTGTACGGCTACCACAAGTATGACGTAACCATGACAAAAATTGTCACATGAAAATACTACAATTGCTATAAGCTCATGACCCCGAAGCTAGACTGAAATAATCCTGATTCTCAACGAATCTGTATGCCCCGCCTGAGTGTTTTGCCAAACACTCTGTAATGTAATTCAAATGAAATGCGTCCGTATGACTAGTTGGCACTACCAACCCGGACGGAGGAGTCACCCTCAATAGATTTATTCACAACACTTGCGTTCCCCGCAGAAATTAACGGTCCATGATATAAAAGGGGACTTCAGTGTTGGCAAAGACGTAGACTTAAGCAATGTAAATGAATTTGATACTTTGGCCCGTATGAAAATGGTGCAATGTATTCTCCCTTGAGAGTTTAAAGAAATAATGTATAAACAATGTAAAAACTGGGGCTATGAAACTCACGGTAATCCTTAAAAGTTTAAAGTACTTGTGAAAGTAAATGAAAATAGTTGAGCATCTATCTCCCCTAAAAGTAATTCAAAAGGTATAAAAGTATGGGCTATGAAAATTCATGGTAATCCTTAAAAGTTTAGAGTACTAGTGAAAGTATATGAAAATAGTTAAGCATGTATCTTCCTCAAAAGTAATTTAAAACGTATAAAAGTAGGGGCTACGAACTCACCTTAATAAAAATGATATCAAATGTATAATGAATCGATGGATAAGCCGAGAAACCTCTAGGCGCAACAATCCTTGTGATGAAACAAATCAAGAACCAAGAACTAGGACACTAAAATCTAAACCCTTTCAACCAAAGTCCCTAGCTTCCAACCTTTAACACACCTTGCTAACCCTTCTTAACCTTGATCTAACCTTGCAAAAACACTATAATTTTAGCCCACACACCTTGTGAAGCTCTTAATCCAACCATTGAATCACCAAATAAACTTAAGAATCATTGTTGTATAACTTATTGCTTGAAGATCAAACATGGAAGGTGACTATGATTTGTTATATTCGATTATGATAGGGAAAATGAGAAAAATATGAAGTCTTTGGTGAGTTATCTTGCAAAAAAAATGAATATAGATTGGTATTGAAGTGTTTATGTAAGACTTTGCATCATGTAAGACTTAGTAACTAAGTATCCTTGGACTTGTGATCTATCTTGCATGTTCCTATCCTATGAGTCACATATAAAATGTCAAAGAGGATGAGAATGAAGAGGTGGAGTGTTACTTGTGATGTTTAGATAGTATCTTATGTTTACGGAGTGAGTTTTGGTCCCGGTAATCGCTAACGGTAAGTCTTTAAGTCACGAAACTTAAAATCGGGTATCCTAAAAATATGAAACTTATAAATTTGTTAAAACTTATCAATATATTCTATATTATCATATTAAATGAGTGATAAGTTTAATGGATCGCGTAAACGCTGCTAAATCCGAAAACGTAGGCTTAAAACGCGTAAATCGCGTAAAACACAGAATTGGAAAAAGTAAAATTCCAAAACTTATGAAAATGTCGTATGATGTGAAAAACTTATATTTCTCTTGTTTTTAATGTTGTAGGGACATATCGGAATGCCTAAATGTCATTTAAACCTAAAAGTAAATCTCATATACGGTTTTGTGAAACTTGCAAATATGACCCGATGAGTGTCAAATTCTTGGGTTATCATTAAAATAGGTTAACTTACGAGAATGTAAAATAAAAATTTGGAAGTGAATAGTAAAGTGAATACTAATAGTGAATAGTAAAAATGAATAGTGCCCAAAAATGCATCACAAATGATTCTTGCACGATACTTGAATAATCAATCCATGCCGATAATGATGTCGAAACTTCCAAGTTCTACGGGCATAAGGTCTATATTGAATGGATGGTTTAGGAAATTGAGAGTGCAACCACGAACAATGGTGTCGGTGCCAACTAAGTTACCGTTAGCTAATTCAATGTAGTAAGAAGTGTCTAGCGTGGTTGGTTTGATGTTGAGTAGAGGTGCAAATATAGTGGACACAAAACTTTTATCAGCTCCCGAATCAAATAAAACTGATGCATAACGATTATTAATAAAGAACGTACCCGTGACAACATTCGGGTCCTCCTTGGCTTCTCTTCCACCCATAACATAGGCTCTTCCTTGAGCTATTCCCCCTTGGTTCCCGTTCCCTTGATTTTTCCATTTTGAACAATCCCCCTTGTAGTGTCCCCTCTCTCCACATCCAAAACATGTCACTGGAGGTTTCTGATTTTCAATCATAATTGGAAACTTGCATTCTTTGGTATAGTGACCCACCTTCTTACAGTTGCCGCATGGAGTAGGGCAACGACCGAGGTTATGATGACTTTGACACCTTTCACACTTAGGTAAATTACATGTGTAACCTTTCATTTCCTTTGGGCCTGCAACATAGGCCTTAGCAACTTCTTGTCTCTTTGGTGGTTGTTGAGCAACATTGCCACCTCGATTGTTGTCCCACTTTCTCATGTTGTTGTTATTGTTATAGTTTGTGTGGCTGTTTCGGTTGTTATTGTAGTTGGTGTGATTGTTGTCATTGTTGTTGCGATTATTGTTGATAATGTTTCCCCTCTTCACAACTTGAGCCATGAGTTTTTGATTTATCCTGATAGACTCCTTAATTGTTTGTGGATCGAAATAAATTACATCTCCTTTAATACTTTGTGGAAGTCCTCCAATGAAAGTTTCCAGTAGTTTCTCATTATCCGGAACCATCGATGGACATAGAGCAGCCAACTCTTGAAACCTTTTGATGTAGGTCTCAATGTCACAACCAATAGTCACTAACTCATAAAATTCTGTTTCTAGTTTCTTCACCTCTGTGCGTAGACAATTCTTCTTAGTCAACAGCCTCTTGAATTGATCCCACGTGAGAATTCCACCATGACATTGTGCCATCTAAGAGTGTACCCGTGGTGAACTTCACCTTGCAGTCATCTAAGCAATTGCATAGAAGAAATACAGACTCCATCTTCTCAAACCAACGAATCATCACATATCAGAGATCCTACAACCGCAGCCCCGGCAGCAGCAGCTGCCAGCAACCGCAGCCCCGGCAGCAGCATCACATATCAGAGATCCTACAACCATTTCTGACTTGCCGCTCAAGAAGCGTGCACTACTTGACACACCATTAATACCTACTACTGAGACTACAGTGACTGCACCACCTGGTAGGTTTGAGGTCGGTGAGAGTTCTAGGGCTGCGGCTGCTAGACAGCCTACTGCTATCACACTAGAGACACGACTAGATCATCAGTAGGAGCAGATTTACAGAGCTTTAGAGCAGTTAGAGGAGATTCCTTTTAGTCGAGTTGAGGCGATGGAGGAGGACATAGAGGGTTTGGTTTTAGGTAGGGTTTCCATTGATGTTTCTTATCAGGAGTTGGAGACCAGACAACGAGTAGACCGCGAGCACAACAGAGTTGAGGCAGAAGATGCCAGAGCTGTTTGACAGAGCCTAGATGTCGCATGATGAGCAACAACGACAGGCACGTGAGTTAGTATCAGCACGTGCGAGTATTGCTACTTGGGAGAGTAGGGATGTTGCTACTCATCTTCAAATTAGTGACCTGACGGATATGGTTGTCAGTTTGACTGCACAGGTCTGAGAGCTTCAGAGTCGATTAGGCGGAGCACCAGGAGATGCCCAGATTAGACTTATCTCATGTTAGCTTTTACCACTATTATCCTAGTCACAAGGTGTGTGACATAGTTTAAAGAACTTGTAATCTTTTGGTTGTTGTACAAACAAATATATCAAGTGTTGACTCTACTATGTGGGAATTGTTGTGCTATCTATGATATCGGTCCATGTAGGCCGAAATTTTCATGTATTATATTCACGTGTGTTGTGATTATATTAATGATCTTTCGTGGTTGTTCCGTTGTGATTTCATTTATTTATGCATTTTGTGGTCGTGGATATTTGTGTGTAATGTTCATTCCTACTTATGAGTTTTCACTATTATTACATCTTATAATTTTGAAGGGTTATTGCGCCAAAGAAAGCTGCACCAGCTATGACACAAGCTGCTATCCAAAAGAAAGCAGAGGATAGTATAGCCAAGGTACTAGAGAAAGAACGAGCGACGTTAGCGCTACCGTCGCTGGTTCTTTCTCTAGTGCCTTGGATATACTATCTTCTGCATACTTTTGGATAGCAACTTGTGTCATAGCTCGTGCAACTTTCTTTGGAGCCATAACTCTTCAAAATCATAAGATGTAACAATAATTAGAACTCATAAGTAGGAACAAACATTACACACAAATATCTTCGACCACAACATGCATAAATAAATGAAATCACAACGGAACAACCACGAAATATCATAAATATAATCATAACACACGTGAATATAATACATGAAAATTTCGGCCTACATGGACCGATATCATAGATAGCACAACCATTCCCACATAGTAGAGTCAACACTTGATACATTTGTTTGTACAACAACCAAAAGATTACAAGTTCTTTAAACTATGCCACACACCTTGTGACTAGGATAATAGTGGTAAAAGCTAACATGATATAAGTCTAATCTAGGCATCTCCTGGTGCTACGCCTGATCGACTCTGAAGATCTCGGACCTATGCAGTCAAAATGACAACCATATCCGTCAGGTCACTATGTAACACCCCGCCTTATCTGACCACAATATTGTCCGCTTTGCCCGCAGACTCACGGCTTTGTTTTTGTGGCCTCATTTGAAGACTTCCCGGCAGGTCACCCAAGCCAGTACTACTCTCACATGAGCACGCTTAACTGCCAGTTCCTAAGAACTCCACCCGCAGTAGACCACAAAACGCGTTGTGTCATTGTAAGGCGAATGTTATCTTATGAGCCCATCATCTCTCCAGGCCACAACCAATGTAGGATTTGCCTAGGGTGTTACAATCACCCCCCCTTAGGGACTCATCGTCCTCGATGAGGTTTGCCCCACCATCCCGAACGGCTCAGGAGTGGCTCTGATACCACTTGTAACACCCCGCCTTATCTGACCACAATATTGTCCGCTTTGCCCGCAGGCTCACGGCTTTGTTTTTGTGGCCTCATTTGAAGACTTCCCGGCAGGTCACCCAAGCCAGTACTACTCTCACATGAGCACGCTTAACTGCCAGTTCCTAAGAACTCCACCCGCAGTAGACCACAAAACGCGTTGTGTCATTGTAAGGCGAATGTTATCTTATGAGCCCAGCATCTCTCCAGGCCACAGCCAATGTAGGATTTGCCTAGGGTGTTACACACTAACTTGAAGCTGAGTAGCAACATCCCTGCTCTCCCAAGTAGCAATACTCGCATGTGCTGATACTAACTCACGTGCCTGTCGCTGCTGCTCATCTTGCGACATATGGGATCTGTCAAAAAACTCTGGCATCTCCTGCCTCAACTCTGTAATGTGCTCGCGGTCTACTCGCTGTCTGGTCTCCAGCCCCTGATAAGAAACATCAATGGAAACCCTACCTAAAACCAAACCCTCTATCTCCTCCTCCATCGCCTCAACTCGACTCAAAGGAATCTCCTCTAAATGCCCTAAACCTCTGTAAATTTTCTCCTGTTGATGATCTAGTCGTGTCTCTAGTGTGATAGCAGTAAGCTGACTAACAGCAGCAGCCCTAGAACTCTCACCGACCTCAAACCTACCAGGTGATGCAGTCTCTGTAGTCTCAGTAGTAGGTGTTAATGGTGTGTCAAGTCGTGCACGTTTCTTGAGCGGCAAGTCAGATATGGGTGTAGGATCTCTGAGATGTGATGCTATTGTCGAGGCTGCGGCTGCTGCTGAAGCTGCCAGACTTGCTACTGCTGTCGAGGTTGAGGCTGCTGTTGAAGCTGCCAGACTTGCTACTGCTGCCGAGGCTGCGGCTGTTGCTGAAGCCGCCAGACTTGCTACTGCTGCAGGAGGGTCTGGAGTTTGAAATTGTACATACAAGGACTTTAAGAGCGGTGATCCCACAAAGTTTAAAGGCATGGAAGGAGCCAATGTTATGATCCGTTGGTTTGAGAAGATGGAGTCTGTATTTCTTCTATACAATTTCCCAGATTGTCCTCATGGTAGTCATCTTATAAACCTACGATGTACAAGTCCCGCCCATACAAGACTTGTAACACTTTGGATTTACACATGACTCCATAATAAAATGCAAGTCCAAAAGCCTTGAGAAAACATTTTTACATAGCAAAGAAAAAGTCAACCCATTCAGTTACAAGTCACCCCCATACAAGACTTGTAACCTATAGGTTCACAACCCATTACATATATAGTAGTTCATTTTATAGTCAAGCATGCATGTAGTCATAATAGTTCACGAATATAGCACCTAGTATATAATAAAGTATATATGCGGCAATGCCCCATAAATAAATAATATGTGTTCCGTAACATAGTGAACGAGAGGTTGGCCGACCTATAATAGCTCTATACATACTATCTACTGCCCAACACAAGGAAGCCGTACGAACGGTACGTATAACTGGGGACTAACAATGCGAATGTATGAACAGTACATCATACAACTATTATATACCATTAAGTAAAAAAAAAAAAAGCTCCGTAACATGGGGAGACGTTGCGTTGCTCCGTAACATAGGGAGAATTTATGTCACTCCACCACCTAGGCGAGAATTATTGTCAAGTACGATCCAAACATGGGAGACTTTAGCATATAGTATGTACGATACATTATAAGTTCAAAATGTACTAAAGGGTCCAAAACAAGTCATAAGTTCATAATAAGTCAAAATGGTTCAAAATATATCAAAGGGTTCAAACCAAGTCAAAAGAGTTCAAAATATGTCAAAGGGTTCAAATCAAGTCAAAAGAGTTCAAAATATGTCAAAGGATTCAATAAGTTCATAAAATAGAAATCAATTTAGTTCAAGCATAATTCATGCATTCCACCCCAAAACGATTAAAATAGTTAGAAAATGGGGTCCGTGAATATTCACCGTAAATAGTGAAGTGGCAAAGTGATAAACGAATAACGAGTGAGCCGCGGGAATCTTAAGAGTGATCTAAAAATATAATAAGCGCATTTTATATAATGAAAACGTACGAAATAAAATTTGTACAAGTATTTATATACCTTAGACATTTACACATTTTTATAAGTTTATAAAAATGTATAAGTTTTGTTTTTATTTACAACATATGTGTGTTTATAACCTTCCTAACACCAACTTAATATTATTTAAGCTTATAAATATACATTATGACTTTTAATTAATTGTCTTTTAAAACTTTGAAAAAGTAAGTCCTAATTCCAAAATGCTTGATTATAAAATAAAGAGTAAATTACACCGTTCGTCCTTATGGTTTGCGTTGACTGCAGGGTTTCGTCCTTTGACCAAAAAAGTTGCACCGTTCGTCCTTAAGTGTGAAAACGTTATGCGCCGTTCGTCCTTTGACCAAACGACGTTAAGTTTGACCGTTAAACTCGGGTAAAAATACTAAAATACCCTCACTATCTTCTTCTCTTAACCATTACCACCATCACCACACGGTATGTTGCTCCATTTCATCCAAGATCTACAACACCTCTACCTCCACCACCATCCTGTCCATCTTCACGCCAACAACCAATCCCGAATCCCAACCAGTCACCACCATAACCAGTGAGATTCTCTCTCCCTCTCTGCTCCCCCCAGCCGACGCTGGATACATCCTCCCACAGCCGTCGCACCGCCTGCCTCCACCCCTCACCAGCTACACCAAAACAATCCCCTCCACCTCCTCTTCCCGATCTCCTACAACACGCGCCCATCCCTCCTCCTTCACCCGTTATACCGCCTCCCGCACCACCTCTTCAGCACCACCACACCACCAAACACCATTATGACACGCAGAAGTTGGCCGGATTTTACCTCTTTTGGCGGAGGAAAAATCAATAACCGGCGGCGGCGGAGGGGCAACAGAGGAGATGGGTTTTGGAGATAAAGCTTTTCTGACAGACCCATCTGCTCCATATTTTCTGGGCCTTCCTCTTTTCTTTTTTTTCAGTGGTGGTGGTGGTTGTTGGTGATGGTTGGGCTGGTGGAGATGTGGTGGTGGTGGTGGCGGAGAGGCCTAGCTGGCTGGTGATGGATTGTGGTGGGATAACTGATCCAACTGTTGGTAGTTTTGGTGGTTCAGTTCTTGGTGCTATTTGGTAGTTATACGTATACAAACACAGATTCTTTCACTTTGTGTTTCTTTAATACCAAGGGATTAACTTTACGGATGTATAAATCTTGATTCCTTGAAATCATATTATTTTGTAAATTGGTTTAAAGTTTCACAGGTGGTTTCTTCTATTTGGATTAATTAGTATATATATCATGGTTGTAGATTTGGTCATAGATCTGGTTCATGTTTGCGTGGATAACTAGAACTAGCTTTTTGTAAAGGGATAAGATGCTGGATAACATATTACTGATGAGTCGCATATGATGCTACTGCTGCATCTAGTAGTAACAAAGTTTATAAACTTTTCCACACAAACTACACCGTTCGTCCTTGCACCGTTCGTCCTTATGGTCTTGAAATGACGAATTTACCCTCATGTGCAAGTCACATGATGAGTTTTTAACGGTCAAACTTAACGTCGTTTGGTCAAAGGACGAACGGCGCATAACGTTTTCACACTTAAGGACGAACGGTGCAACTTTTTTGGTCAAAGGACGAAACCCTGCGGTCAACGCAAACCACAAGGACGAACGGTGTAATTTACTCTAAAATAAAAGACATAATGGTCATAAAAAAAATAGGGTCAATTGCATATATACCCATTAAAACTTGCATATTTGCATATATACCCAAAACATGCTTAAAATGCATTGTACATCATGCAATAAAAACTTGTATTATGGGAAAATATGCAAGTTTTTAAGTTTTAGTGAGTATATATGCAATTCCCCCTAAAAAATAATAGACAAGTATATACATATACTTTGAGGAATCACAGTGGCCTCAAAATCTTATAACATGAAATATGTAACTATGTCAAATAGTTTATGAGGAAAGTTATTTAAAATACCAAACTTTTTTAACATACCAAGGGACTCATCTTCACCATCCATCTAAAAAGAAATCAATGGTTGAGATTAAAAGCATTTTATTATTTCACCTATTTTTTATAATTTAAATATCTCTTAAACTGTTAATCGTTAAGTGAAAATATTTACACCATCGCGACGAGCATTTAATTATCTTTCTATAGACATGCACTTTGATATACTTTCGAAAAAAGAAAAAAAAATCGTTTTTTTCACGTCTTTTCGTTATTGTTTTCGTTTTTTTACGTTACTGAAATTTGCATGAAAAAAATCATATATGATAAAACACTAAATTGAATATCACATGTGATATTAGTGTTAAATCATATATGATATTACACTAATATCACATGTGATATTCAAATTAGTGTTTTATCATATATAATTTTTTTAATGCAAATTTCAGTAACGTAAAAAAACGAAAAAACTTAAAAAAAAAACGTGAAAAATTCGAAAAAAAAAAATTGTCGAAAGTATATCAAAGTGTCTATCTATAGAAAGATAATTAAATGCTCGTCGCAATGATATATTTTTTTTCGCTTAACGATTAACGGTTTGAAAGATATTAATATTTGAATAAAAATGATGAAAGTGGGTTTTTTAAATTGTTGGGATTAATCTCATCCATTAGATCAAATAAAAATGGAGGGTGGAGATTAGTCCCTTGATATGTAAATAATCTTTTGTGCTCAAATGATCTTAAATCATAGTTTATTTAGAAAACTTAGGTACTTTATCTCAATTCAAATAGTTAGTAACCATTATAGCAAAACAAATTTAATGCAATCAAAGACCTGTTCGTTAATTCCTTAATTTCGTTCCAAAAAGTAAGAATACATGCATATAATATTTCTAAATATATTTTTGTTGTTTTTAGAAAGATGTTTCCAAGGACACAATTAACTCTAATACTACAAAGAATATAGTAGAAACAAATAATGATTAAAATTCGATACTTACGTAAGCCGTCAAATACTCGAGCAGTCAAGCGATTGATTCAAAAATATTAGACTAAAATACATGGTTGGACCCTAAACTTGTCAATCCGTGTTGGGACAAAACTGGGCGTTATCATCGCCGGAGGTCCAAACTTTGGCCTTTAAATGTCAAATTAGTCCCTTTGACCAAATTTCTGTTAGTCAACGTCTGTTAATTTCCCCACGTGCCTTGCACATGAAGGTAAAATTATCATTTCATTGTTTTAGTTAATTACACTTCATCTTCCTCAAGTTTAAACCCGAATTCCGGCGACCTTAAACCCATAATCCGTATAAACTCAGCTAGTAGTGTTATGACATAAATAAATATACGTACTTAAAAAACAAACGTTTGCCAATCTTTAACAAGGCATATCAGGCATAAACTCAGCTAGTAGCCTCAGCTTCAGCATCAGCCACGGCCTCGGTGATGGAAGCACTGGCAAGAGCAGCGGCATCTTCAACTTCTTTCGATAACTCTTTAGCTTCAGTCTCAACAGACTTGTCTTTGGAAGCCTTACCCAAGAGTGGTTTGAAGGCAAACTCGATCGCTGCCCAACCAAAAGCTAGTGCTCCAAGCACCACCGCTACTGACTTGAGTGGATTTGCCTCTCCAGCCTTGAATGGTGTTGTCTCTGCCATTTCTCGTAAGCGCGTTCAATGATATTTTTTGCTATTTTTTGTTTAGAACTTGGATTGAACTGAATGAGTTGAGGTCTGAATTTAATGGGACCATTGTAACATAATATCAGATTTTGTTCTTTTGTTAATGAGGTGTGAGTGTGTGACCAATATGATTTGTGGCATGTTTACAGATATGCGTTTGTATTATTCCAGGATTTAAGTATATTGTCATTTGTCGTGTCATATGGGAGTCGACACAAATGAAAAGCATGTCGACATCTCATTCTCACTTACCAACCCCTCTTCTAAATAAGAATACTTTTATACTAATTTTGTCACCATGTCCATCATATTCATCGATTTATCACTTAACACGACATATCGTCATCCTATCACATTAAAATTTGCCTTTCAAAATAACATACTGTAAAAGCCATAAAATAACAACGTACTTTTTAAAAAATTTCGACTTGAAACACTTATTTTTCTATTGCCTTACTTTACCAACGTACTTTCAAAATTTATTTCAACTTCACCCATATAACCCGTTTATATTAAAATAACAACTGAAACAATTATATTACCCTTGTATTCTTTAAAATTTGTTCCGAATTCACCAACGAACTTTTAAAATTTGTTCTGACTTCACCCATATACCAAGGGTAATATAGTCATTTTAGGTATTATTTTAATAGTAACTGATCATATGGGTGAAATCAGAACAAAATTTGAAAGTACGTTAGTGAAGTAACATAATAAAAAAGTAAGTGTTTCAAGTCGGCAAAATTTAAAAAGTACGTTGTTAATTTATAGCTTTTACCCAATAACATACTTTAAAAAGAAATTTGTTTTGCAGTAGATCTTTACATGCGTATAAATAGACTTTGATTAATGCAAAATATATCATATTCGCCTCTGATTTTCGCGCCGGATTCTGGGTTTAAGGTCGTCGGAATCTGGGTTTAAACTTGAGGAAGATGAAGGTGAAGGGTAATTAATCAAAACAATGAAATGACCATTTTACCTTCATGTGCAAGGCACATGGAGAAATTAATAGACGTTGACTAACAGAAATTTGGTCAAAGGGACTAGTTTGGCATTTAAAAGCCAAGGTTTGGACCTCCGGCGATAATAACGCCCAGTTTTGTCTCAACGCGAAGCGAATTGACAAATTTAGAGACCGTGTATTTTAGTCATAATATTATAAGACCTTCGTTTCGTTGGTTTTTAAAGAAAAGAAACTATGGTATAAACATAGTTATAAGATATTTGAGAGATGGATTTGTGTTATTAGACGTGTTAAGTGGAGATGATTTAGTTTAGAGTACACTTGGAAGTTAGAGGTTAAAATTACGAAAATGAAGTCACGAGGTGGAAATATTTAGGTGTTACGTGTCTAAATTTTAAGACAAGAAAAATCTTTAGTGGCGTTGGATTTGGATGAAAAGAAAACACATATGATTTGACTTGCTAGATATTTGATAGTATTTAGTAGGGGTGGAAATGAGTCGAGTCGCTCGTGAAAAGCTCGGGATCAGATCGGTAAAAAACTTGAACGAGTCGAGCCTAAACGAGCTCGAGTCCGAGCCTAAATTGCAGCTCGTTTATTAATCGAGCTTGAGCCCGAGCTTTACATACAAATCTCAGTTGGGCTTGCGAGCCTAAACGAGCCTAACGACATTATGATATTTTAATTTTTAAATATATATACGAGCCCGAGCTCGAGCTTATTAACGAGCTCAATAAAGATATATTATGAGCCGAGCTCGAGCCCAACTTTAACTTTTATTTACCAAATCAAGTAAACGAGCCGAGCTCGAGCCGAGCCCGAGCTTATGTAACATATCACGAGCCGAGCTCGAACTTAAAATTTAAGGCTCGAAACGAGCCGAGCTCGAGCTTTTTAAAACTTAAACGAGCCGAGTTTCCACCCCTAGTATTTAGTTTATATCGTATATTTTGATTTCGGTAATTGCTAAAGTAAAGTCACGAAACTTAAAACCAGATAACATAAAAATATAATACTTATAAAAATGCTAAAACTTATCAATATACTCTATATTAGTATATTAGATGAATGATAAGATTAACATAGTGCGTAAATATAGTTAAAATCTAATAACGTTGGTTCTAATACGCGTAATACGTAAAAAGTACATAATTTACGTAAAAAAATTGACAAAATAGCATAGTTCATATAAAATATGACTATTAGAGAAAGAAAAAAGTGTATAGAACACCTAGACTAATCATAGTCTAATGTTAGTTACCTGTTAAACGTACGCGATTAGATTTACGTAATTACTTTGTAGGAAACGAAACTAGGCTATGTTGGTTATTGTTGAAGAAGTTACAGGAAAGTTACATGTTTTAGTTAGCAGGTAGGGGATGGAACGCTCTGTAAAATTCTCGTAATGCAACCCGACGATAGTTCGGTCAAAGAAGAATACATGTACGGAAGTATGCTAGATCCAATGTTAATGCAATTTTAAAATAATTTAATTAATGTGATTATTCACGAAGCAATACTTTTAAAATAAATTTTGAATTGCTATAAATTAAATTAAAATTGAATAAGTTTAAATAATGTTTATTACCTGGCAATTAAAAATTCCCCTCCCGCTCTATTAACGATTATTTTTTTCTGCTGGTTTGGGCTGCTTCGTGATTAGCATGTTTTCTTATGTTGGCCCACCTTCATATCCAAACATATCACCTTCGCCTTGCTTCGTGATGCAGTCAAACCGCCTTCTAGGTTCAACTGACCTTTGCTCCATCCAGATTTGTCACCCACAAGGTTTGGTACGAAATGGGATGCCTAAGACAAGATGTCACGGCACTTCAAAATCATGTCCACTTTCTGTCAAGGGCAATGCATCGTCGTGAAACGGAAATCTCTTCAATAAGAGTTGAAACCGTTAATGCTCGAAAACGAACTGATCTGACAATCCTGGATATGAGTGATATTCGAGATGTCCTTACACGTGTGGAAGACATTGTCTTGGATCCTATAACAGGTTTTCTAGTGCTCAAGAACAAAGTCACCCGTATGGATAAAGCACAAAATGAAGACGGTGAGCAAATTAAAGAGTTGAAACGCCGCGTAGCTTCAGCGGAAACGAAGTTAGAAATTGCTCAAACCGATCGTTATAGGCTTGAGATCGATTTCTATAACGTACGAGCAGAAATGCGGGCCATGTATCAAGAACTGAGGGGCTCTAGGGAGTTTCGCCCTAATGACGCCATTGATGTGTTGGCTGCTCACGGGAATAACGATCAGCCTGAGCTGCATCAATCTCCGGACTCTTGAAAGACTTAGTAGATTACGTAATAGCTAGTGAACAATGTAATTGTTGATTGATAGTTTCGTCAGTAAATTTTGAAGAAACCTGTCACGGGTTTCGATTTTGTAACCCCGATATAACGGATTAACTATATATGAATGTACCTTTTGTTGTATAAATCTATCTCGTCTTGTGTTGTGATTTAATTTCCAAGTTGTTCTTCTATCATTTCTGTTATAATCGTGCTTATTATCCAACATCATACTTATCACCACATACAATCGTCGATTCAATGAATTGGCATCTTTACTTGATATTGCACCCACTACGTTAGACACCGCCTTTACCATTGAGTTAGCAAATGGGAATCTTGTAACCACCAACATTGTACTTCAAAACTGTACACTAAACTTGTTAGGTCATCCATTCAAAATAGACCTCATGCCAATAGAACTCGGAAGTTTCGACGTTATAATTGGTATTGAATGGTTATCGCAACGAAATGAAAATATCATATGTGGCGAGAAAGTTGTACATATTCCCATCGATAATGAAACCTTGGTTATCCGAGGGGATCGAAGTGGAGCTCGCCTGAACATCATTTCTTGCATTAAAATTCAAAAGTACATCAAGAAGGGATGTAATGTCTTCTTAGCCCACGTAACGAAGAAAAAGTTAGAGGAGAAACGACTCGAAGGCGTACCTATTGTACGTGATTATCCTGAAAACTTACCCGGACTTCCACCACCTAGACAAGTGGAGTTCCAAATCGAATTGGTGCCAGGTGCCGTACCAGTTGCTCGAGCACCATATATCTTAGCCCCTCCAGAATTGCAAGAGTTATCTAACCAATTGCAAGAACTTACGGATAAAGGATTTATTAGACCAAGTTCATCACCATGGGGAGCTCCAGTCCTAATCGTTAAAAAGAATGATGGATCCTTCAGAATGTGCATTGATTACAGGGAGTTAAATAAACTAACTGTAAAGAACCGATACCCACTTCCAAGAATCGATGATCTTTTCGATCAACTCCAAGGTTCAAGCGTATACTCCAAGATCAATTTGCGATCAGGATATCACCAACTTAGAGTTAGAGAAGATGATATTCCGAAAACGGCATTCAGGACTCGATATGGTCACTATGAGTTTCAAGTTATGCCATTTGTTTTAACTAATGCTCCAGCAGTATTAATGGATCTCATGAATCGAGTGTGTAGACCATATTTGGATAAGTTTGTGATTGTGTTCATAGATGATATTCTAATTTACTCTAAGAGTAAAGAAGAACATGAAAGACATCTCAAGCTGATCCTAGATTTACTCAAGAATGAGAAGTTGTACGCTAAATTCTCAAAATGTGAATTTTGGATCTCAAGTGTACAATTCTTGGGCCACGTAATTGATAGTCATTAAATTCATGTGGATCCCGCCAAGATAGAGTCCATAAAGACTTGGGCTGCCCCTACAAATCCAACGGAAATACGTCAATTTTTGGGACTTGCTGGCTATTACCGTAGATTCATTAAAGGTTTTTCCAAGATAGCAAAGCCTTTAACTAAATTGACTCAAAAGAAAGTGAAATTCGATTGGGGCAAAAAAGAAGACGAAGCGTTTCAATTTCTAAAGGAGAAATTATGCAGTGCACCTATCTTAGCGTTACCTGAGGGCAACGAAGACTTTGTTGTGTACTGTGATGCTTCGTATAAAGGTTTGGGAGCAGTGTTAATGCAAAGACAGAAGGTGATAGCTTACGCCTCACGACAACTTAAAAAGCACGAGAAAAACTACACCACTCATGACTTAGAGTTAGGGTCAGTCGTTTTTGCTCTTCGAATCTGGAGACATTATCTCTATGGCACAAAGTGTATAGTATACAAAGATCACAAAAGCTTGGAACACATTCTGGATCAGAAAGATCTAAACATGAGACAACGCCGCTGGTTAGAATTACTTAGTGATTACGACTGTGAAATTCGTTATCACCCGGGTAAGGCAAACATCGTGGCAGATGCTCTTAGTAGAAAAGAACGACTCAAACCTCTAAAGGTTAAATCGTTGGGAATGATGATCGTATCACCACTACCCTCACAAATCCTTGCAGCACAAACTGAAGCTATCAAAGAAGAAAACCGACCCAAAGAAAATCTCTACGGTATGTTAGAGAACAAAAACGGTTTTGTAAAGCGTTCTGATGGAATGTTATGCTTCAAAGACAGAAGTTGGATACCACTCTATGGAGGTGTACGAGATTTGATTATGCATGAATCGCCTAAGTCAAAGTACTCCATTCATCCAGGGACCGACAAAATGTATCATGATCTCAAAAAGTTGTATTGGTGGCCTAACATGAAGGCGATATTGCCAAATATGTTGGTAAGTGCCTGACATGTTCTAAGGTCAAGGCCGAGTGTCAAAAACTATCAGGATTACAACAACGACCCGAGATTCCTATGTGGAAATGGGAAAGAATCACGATTGATTTTGTTACGAAACTACCCAGAACACCGAGCGGTTATGACGCCATTTGGGTAATTGTGGACCGCTTAACAAAATCTGCTCATTTTATTCCAATCAAAGAAACTTATGATATGGATCAACTGACCAAGTTATACATCAAAGAAATAGTTTCTAGACACGGTGTACCAATTTCGATTATCTCAGATAGAGATAGCAGATTTACTTCAAATTTTTGGCAGTCACTTCAGAAAGCTTTTGGAACTAAACTGGACATGAGTACTGCCTATCATCTGCAAACTGACGGTCAAAGCGAAAGAACCATACAAACATTGGAAGATATGCTAAGAGCTTGTATTATTGATTTTGGTAAAAGCTGGGACTATCATTTACCATTAGTCGAATTCTCCTACAACAATAGCTATCATTCCAGTCTTAAATCATCACCTTACGAAGCATTGTATGGTCGAAAGTGTCGATCTCCCGTATGCTGGAATGAGGTTGGCGATGTTCAACTCACCGGCCCAGAAATTGTACGGGACACAACTGAAAAGATTATTCAGATCAGAAGCAGACTACAAGCTACTAGAGATCGCCAGAAAAGTTACGTTGATACTAGGCGAAAACCCTTGGAATTGCAAATTGAAGATAGGGTTATGCTGAAAGTCTCGCCTTGGAAAGGCGTAATCCGTTTTGGAAAACGTGGGAAACTAAGTCCATGATATATTGGACCATTCAGAATCCTAGAAAGAATTGGTCCGGTGGCATACAAACTCGAGCTACCTCAAGAATTAAGTGGAATCCATAACACTTTCCACGTGTCAAATCTTAAGAAATGTCTATCCGATGAAAGCCTTGTCATTCCACTAGACGAGATTAAGATCGATGACAAGCTACATTTTATTGAGGAACCTATTGAAATAATGGACCGTGAGGTCAAACAGTTGAAACAAAGCCGAATCCCCATTTTCAAAGTGCGTTGGAATTCTCGCCGAGGGCCTGAATACACCTGGGAAAGAGAGGACCAAATGCGACAGAAATATCCGCATCTCTTCTCAGGAACATCAAACTAAATCATGAGGACATGATTTCCGTAACGGGGGAAGGCTGTAGCACCTCGCATATTTCGGGTCTATACTTTACTATTTTACGTTATATAAATTACTTTTAATTATTTATATAAGTAATCTCAAAAATTAAATAGTGTGAATTATCCTCACAACCAACACAAGACTAGGAAAAGTCTATGTGTTCAAAAATACTTTAGTTTCACCACTAGTCATAATTCATATGAATTATTGCCACTTTGTCAATTTTAGGTACATATTTTACCCTTTAAGTAATACGCGTGCCCGAACCTACGTTATTAGGTTTTAACAACATAGAAACACCATATTAGAATTATCATACTTTTAATATACCTAGTTGGAGTATGTTGATAAGTTTTAACATTTTTGGAAGTATTACATTTTTACGTTATCTGGTTTTAAGTTTCGTGACTTAAGGGCTTAACATTAGTAATTACCGGGACCAAACTACACCTCATAAACCAAATGATAGCAAAAATAACACATGCACTACCACCTCAAAAGTGAGGTGGCGTGCAAATGGCTCTTCACAAAGCCATGTGGCTTTCTCTCATCCCATGCAAACTTACTCACCTCAATCTTGTCCCCCCACTTAAGTTAACTCCTCACTCTCATCCATTTTACATGCAAAAGTGACCAAAATCTTTCTTGGTCTCACCGCCTTGCCGTCCATTTCCAACACACAAATACCAATTCTCACTTTGATTCATACCAAAAGAATTACTAAGAAGATGGAGCTAGAGTTGATTCCTACATGATCCTAGGGTTATTTTGTTGATATCAAAGGTGAATTAGAAGATATTCAAGGCATAAGGGGTTGAAGTAAAAGGGTTTATTACAAGGGTAAAAGGGTTTGTAAGCTTGGGTTAAGAGGTTGAAGACAAGAGTTGAAGATTGAAGGGGTTTAGGCTTGATAGTTCTTGTGACCATTCAACCTAAGTCTTGTAAGAAGTTTGTTTAAATTTCTTGTCATTCAATATGGTTGTAATGATATTTATGATTATTGGATGCAATTTGATATAAGTAGTACATGTTATAAGGCTTGCTTGATGTTGTACATAAAATTGATGGGTAAAAACTAGTGTAGAAACTCATTAAGACAACTAGTAAGAAACTAGTGAATTATCATGAGTTTTAACATAAAAATCATAAACTTTGGACTCGATTAAGTTTAAGAAGTTGTTAGAGGAAGTAAAAACTAGAATTTGAGCTATTGAATCACTTGAAATGGTCTTATAGATAAAAAGTTATGGTTAAAAGAAGATGACTAGATGAAAATTGGTTATTAAGTCAAAAGTCTTCTGAAACGATTTTAAAACGCAATTTAAACCCTAGTCTGGTATGAATCAGCAAAAGTGTAAAACAAGAAAGTTGCTCGGAATGATTTTTTCTACAAAAACTCAGGAGCACATAAGCAGAAAGTGAACGAAAAGTCTTAAAAACAGCAAAAACTAAACGGACATGTTGTTGACTAGAAAACAGCCATGGTTAAGGAAACTTGGTTGTATTTTGATTCTTTGAGACCAAAACCAAGCCAAGGTTAAGCCAAGGCTGATGTCTCAAGCTATTTTCACTTAAATATAGCCACTAGATATGACCATGATTGTTGTTTCAAAGTTGTTCAATCGTAACTTAGCCGCACGGCTAATTTGGGTATGTTAACCCGAAAATTAGTTCAAAAACTTGGTCATTAGATGAAGCTTTACTAGATTTTGACAAAACTAGATAAATGACTATATGACATATAAACTATATAAATACCATTTTCACAAGTTTTAACTCTTATTCAAACCATGAACTTATTAATCTAAAAACTATTTTTGAAACCTTTATATTTCACGACATCATAATATGACACGCCGAAATTATTTTCATCATAACACTTACACATGATAAATGTTACGATAACTATTTCACGACACACAACTCATAACACTATCACACAAGTTCAGCAATAGTCTTTGGCGAAACACGACACATGTTTTATACAACATTGTCTCGTCAAATACTTATTTATAAATGATAATTACTACAATAGTGGGGAATTTCATTATCATAAAGAGGCCTATTCGGGGTATCGTAACGACGAGTTGGGGATTTACGATTTAAAGTGTCCTGTCTCCCCGTGCGATTACTACACGACCTATTGATTTTGATAGCCCGAACGGTGGTACGAGGTCATTTATAAAAAAGGCTATGAGCCAAACAAACACTTAAGGGATACCTTAGCTTAATATCCATGTACAACATCATAAGCCAACAAATTACATATACTTGTACACTTATATTGAAAACTATACTAAAACATAATTATTATACTTTCGTAGGTAATCACTAAAGATCGCAGTCTCGACATACACTGTTGTTGTTATAAACTACTACTGATAACCACGGTGAGTTCATAGCCCCAACTTTTGTTTAACTGTTTTATAAACTACTTGGGGGAGATACATGCTAAAACGTTTTATTATGGACAATTACTTGAAAACTGAATGTCTTGACTGTATTATTGCATGCCTAAGTTGTTTATGCCAAAAGTCCCCAACATCATGGACCACTAATCTCTGGGAGTGAGCGCAAATATTGTGGATAGGCCTATCAGGATTGACGAATCCCGTTTGTGTTAGCCGGATCGGTAACCAAACGCACTTAATTTGAATTACCTAGGTATATGGCAAAATACCTACCCGGGGCAAGTTACTTATATATATATATATATATATATATATATATATATATATATATATATATATATATATATATATATATGTATATATATATATATATATATATATATATATGTATATATATATATATATGTATATATATATATATATGTATATCATCCGATGATATATACAACAGTCAGTCGTGAGTTCCATGAGCTTAGAGCAATAATAACTATCAAGAAGATAATTGTACACATTGCAATTATACTACAAACTATTGTCCACTACTGTTTTCAAAACTATGAATTCACTCAACCATTGTGTTGACTTTTCGGCATGTTTTATCTCAGGTCCGTAAGATATGTCTGGTACACGAATGAAGGCACACGGAATAGGCATTTTGAATACTATGCATATTATCATTCGAAAAACTTTTAAACTTATTATGTACATTATGGGACCTCTACTCTGATATTATGAATAAATTCGAATGATAATGTATTTTAAAACGTCTCAAAGGCACATGGAATAGGCATTTTGAAGACTATGCATATTATCATTCGAAAAACTTTTAAACTTATTATGTACATTATGGGACCTCTACTCTGATATTATGAATAAATTCGAATGATAATGTATTTTAAAACGTCTCATTTAGAGTCGTTTTCTGTAATGTGTACTTTGTGCTAATAAGTAATATCCTCGATTAGCTTCCGCTGCTATTCAATTTTATTTCTTCTAATATCCTACTTATCGACCAAAGGAATCAAATTATATATTTAATAACAAACAATCTACTTTATTTCTAATATCATATGTTTTTATCCGTTTTGGTTTGTTTTGTCCGTTTTTCTTACGGCTGTTTATTTATATAAAAGGGTTTTATAAAAAAAACATTTTAAAAAAAATTATATAAAAATGTTGTTTTATACGAAACGCTTTTATATAAAAAAAAGTATTTTATATAAAAACGGTTTATAAATTTTTTTTATATAAAAATGTTTTATATAAAAACGTTTTAAAAAAAGTTTTTATATAAAAAAGTTATATATTAAAACGTTTTATAAAAACTTATTTAATTTTTATATAAAAACATTTTTATATAAAAAAGCTTTATATAAAAACTTTTTATATAAAAACGTTTTATATAAAAACTTTTTTATAAAACGCTTTTATATAAAATATTTTTATATAAAAAACATTTTCGAGAAAAAAATATTCAAAAAAAATTAAAAAAAAAAAACGTAGGAATTTTTTTTTTTTTTTTTAATTCGAAAAAAAATTGCAAAAATCGTCCTTGTGGTTTTAAGGATGGGTTCTGCAAACGGTGGTTAGCCAAAAGGGCTAAAGTGTAACTACTAACGGGGTCCATTTAACGGCAGTTAAGTCAAAGGACCAAAAGCGGACCAAACAGTGTAAAATACGGACTATTTTTGCACTTAATGAACCACAAGGACGAAATCTGCAATTTGGCTAAACCACAAGGACGATTTTTGCAATTTACTCTTTCTTTAAACTTATCAATATATTCTATATTATCATATTAAATGAGTGATAACTTTAATGGATCGCATAAACGCTGCTAAATCAGAAAACGTAGGCTTAAAATGCGTAAATCGCGTAAAACGCAGAACTGGAAAACATAAAATTCCAAAACTTATGAAATCTCAGACACGGTTTTGTGAAACTTGTAAATATGACCTGATGAGTGTCAAATTCTTGGGTTATCACTAAAATAGGTTAACTTACAAGAATGTGAAATAAAAATTTCAGAAGTGAATAGTAATAGTGAATAGTAAAAATGAATAGTAACCAGAAACTGCATCACACATGATTCTTGAACGATACTTAGATAACCAATCCATGCCGATAATGACGTCGAAACTTCCAAGTTCTACGGGCATAAGTTCTATATTGAATGGATGGTTTAGGAAATTGAGAGTGCAACCACGGACAATGGGGTCGGTGCTAACTAAGTTACCGTTAGCTAATTCAATGTAGTAAGAAGTGTCTAGTGTGATTGGTTTGATGTTGAGTAAAGGTGCAAATATAGTGGACACAAAACTTTTATCAGCTCTCGAATAAAATAAAACTGATGCATAATGATTATTGATAAGGAACGTACCCGTGACAACATTCGGGTCCTCCTTGGCTTCTCCTCCTCCCATAACATAGGCTCTTCCTTGAGCTATTCCACCTTGGTTCTCGTTCCATTGATTCTTCCGTTTTGGACAATCCCCCTTGTAGTGTCCCCTCTCTCCACATCCAAAACATGTCACTGGAGGTTTCTGATTTTCAATCATAATTGGAAACTTGCATTCTTTGGTATCGTGTCCCACCTTCTTACAGTTGCTGCATGGATTATGGCAACGACCGGGGTTATGATGACTTTGACACCTTTCGCACTTAGGTAAATTACCTGTGTAACCTTTCCTTTCCTTTGGGCCTGCAGCATAGGCCTTAGCAACTTTTTGTCTCTTTGGAGGTTGTTGAGTAACGTTGCCACCTCGATGTGTGGTTGTTTCCGTTGCTATTGTAGTTGGTGCGATTGTTGTTATTTTTATTGCGGTTATTGTTGATAATGTTTCCCCTCTTCACAACTTGAGCCATGAGTTTTTGAGTTATCCTGATAGACTCCTCAATTGTTTGTGGATCGAAAGAAATTACATCTCCTTGAATACTTTGTGGAAGTCCTCCAATGAAATTTTCCAGTAATTTCTCATTATCCGGAACCATCGATGGACATAGAGCAACCAACTCTTGAAACCTTCTGATGTAGGTCTCGATGTCATAACCAATAGTCACTAACTCATAAAATTTTGTTGCTAGTTTCTTCACCTCTGTGCGTGGACAATACTTCTTAGTCAACAGCCTTTTGAATTGATCCCACGTAAGCTTATAAGCATTTTCCATACCAATAGGTTGTGCATAAGAATTCCACCATAACATTGTGCCATCTAAGAGTGCACTCTTTCGAACTTCACCTTGCAGTTTTCTGGGCAATTGCATAGAAGAAATACAGACTCCATTTTATCAAACCAACGGATCATAGTAGTGGCTCCTTCTGTGCCTTTAAACTTTGTGGGATCACCGCTCTTAAATTTCTTGTATGTACAATTTCGAACTTCAGGCTCTCCTGCAGCCCCTGCAGTAGTAGCAAGTCTCGCAGCTTTAGCAACAGCCGCAGCCTCGACAGCAGTAACAAGTCTGGCAGCTTCAGCAGCAGCCGCAGCCTCGACAGCAGTAGCAAGTCTGGCAGCTTCATCAGCAACCGCAGCCTCGGCAGCATCATCACATCTCAGAGATCCTACACCCATATCTGACTTGTCGCTCAAGAAGCGTGCACGACTTGACACACCATTAACACCTACTACTGAGACTACAGTGACTTCACCACCTGGTAGGTTTGAGGTCGGTGAGAGTTCCAGGGCTGCTGCTGCTAGACAGCCTACTGCTATAACGCTAGAGACACGACTAGATCATCAGCATGAGCAGATTTACAGAGCTTTAGGGCAGTTAGAGGAGATTCCTTTGAGTCGAGTTGAGGTGATGGAGGAGGAGATAGAGGGTTTGGTTTTAGCTAGGGATTACATTGATGTTTCTTATCAGGGGTTGGAGACCAGACAGCGAGTAGACCGCGAGCACATTACAGAGTTGAGGCAGGAGATGCCAGAGTTGTTTGACAGAGCCCAGATGTCGCAGGATGAGCAGCAGCGACAGGCACGTGAGTTAGTATCAACACCTGCGAGTACTGCTACTTGGGAAAACAGGGATGTTGCTACTTAGCTTCAAATTAGTGACCTGACGGATATGGTTGTCAGTTTGACTGCACAGGTCCGAGAGCTTCAAAGTCGATCAGGCGGAGCACCAGGATATGCCTAGATTAGACTTATATCATGTTAGCTTTTACCACTATTATCCTAGTCACAAGGTGTGTGACATAGTTTAAAGAAGTTGTAATCTTTTGGTTGTTGTACATACAAATGTATCAAGTGTTGACTCTACTATGTGGGAATGGTTGTTCTATCTATGATATCGGTCCACGTAGGCCGAATATTTCATGTATTATATTCACGTGTGTTGTTATTATATTTATGATAAATAAATGAAACCACAACGGAACAACCACGAAATATCATAAATATAATAACAACACACGTGAATATAATACATGAAAATTTCGGCCTACTTGGACCGATATCATAGATAGCACAACCATTCCCACATAGTAGAGTCAACACTTGATACATTTGTTTGTACAACAACCAAAAGATTACAAGTTTTTTAAACTAGGTCACACACCTTGTGACTAGGATAATAGTGGTAAAAGCTAACATGATATAAGTCTAATCTAGGCATATCCTGGTGCTCCGCCTGATCGACTTTGAAGCTCTCGGACCTGTGCAGTCAAACTGACAATCATATCCGTCAGGTCACTAATTTGAAGCTAAGTAGCAACATCTCTGCTCTCCCAAGTAGCAATACTCGCAGGTGTGGATACTAACTCACGTGCCTGTCGCTGCTGCTCATCCTGCGACATCTGGGCTCTGTCAAACAACTCTGGCATCTCCTGCCTCAACTCTGTAATGTGCTCGCGGTCTACTCGCTGTCTGGTCTCCAACCCCTGATAAGAAACATCAATGTGAACCCTAGCTAAAACCAAACCCTCTATCTCCTTCTCCATCGCCTCAACTCGACTCAAAGGAATCTCCTCTAACTGCCCTAAAGCTCTGTAAATATGCTCATGCTGATGATCTAGTCGTGTCTCTAGTGTGATAGCAGTAGGCTGTCTAGCAACATCAGCCCTAGAACTCTCACCGACCTCAAACCTACCAGGTGGTGCAGTCTCTGTAGTCTTAGTAGTAGGTGTTAATGGTGTGTCAAGTCGTGCACGTTTCTTGAGCAGCAAGTCAGATATGGGTGTAGGATCTCTAAGATGTGATGCTACTGCCGAGGCTGCTGCTGAAGCTGCCAGACTTGCTACTGCTGCTGAGGTTGCGGCTGCTGTTGAAGCTGCCAGACTTGCTATGGCTGCCGAGGTTGCGGTTGCTGCTGAAGATGCCAGACTTGCTACTGCTGCAGGGGCTGCAGGAGGGTGGAGTTCGAATTTGTACATACAAGGACTTTAAGAGCGGTGATCCCACAAAGTTTAAAGGTACAGAAGGAGTCACTGCTATGATCCGTTGGTTTGAGAAGATGGAGTCTGTATTTCTTCTACGCAATTGCCCAGATTTTCCTCATGGCAGTCATCCTATAAACCTACGTTATACAAGTCCCGCCCATACAAGACTTGTAACACTTTGGATTTACACATGACTCCATAATAAAATGCAAGTCCAAAAGCCTTGAGAAAACATGTTTACATAGCAAAGAAAAAGTCAACCCATTCAGTTACAAGTCACGCCCATACAAAACTTGTAACCTATAGGTTCACAACCCATTACATATTTGGTAGTTCATTTTATAGTCAAGCATGCATGCAGTCATAATAGTTCACAAATATACCACCTAGTAGATAATAAAGTATGTGGCAATGCCCCATAAATAAATAATATTCGTTCCGTAACATATTGAACGAGAGGTTGGCCGACCTATAATAGCGTTATACATACTATCTACTGCCCCACACAAGGAAGCCGTACGAACGGTACGTATAACTGGGGACTAACAATGCGAATGTACGAACAATACATCATACAACTATTATATACCATTATGTAAAAAACGCTCCGTAACACGGGGAGACATTGCGTTGCTTCGTACCATAGGGAGACTTTATGTCATTCCACCACCTAGGCGAGAATTATTGTCAAGTACGATCCGAACATGAGAGACTTTAGCATATAGTACGTACGATACATTATAAGTTCAAAACATACTAAAGGGTCCAAAACAAGTCATAAGTTCATAATAAGTCAAAATGGTTCAAAATATATCAAAGGGTTCAAACTAAGTCAAAAGAGTTCAAAATAGGTCAAAGGGTTCAAATCAAGTCAAAAGAGTTCAAAATATGTCAAAGGGTTCAATAAGTTCATAAAATAGAAATCAATTTAGTTCAAGCATAATTCATGCATTCCACCCCAAAACAATTAAAATAGTTAGAAAAGGGGGTTCGTGAATACTCACCGTAAATACTGAAGTGGCAAAGTGATAAACGAATAACGAGTGAGCCGCGGGAATCTTAAGAGTGACCTAAAAATATAATAAGCGCATCTTATATAATGAGAACGTACGAAATAAAATTTATACAAGTATTTATATACCTTAGACATTGAACACATTTTTATAAGTTTATAAAAATGTAAAAGTTTTCTTTTTATTTACAACATATATATGTGTTTATAACTTTCCTAACACCAACTTAAAATTATTTAAGCTTATAAGTATACATTATGACTTCTAATTAATTGTCTTCTAAAACTTTGAAAAAGTAAGTCCAAAATGATTGATTATAAAATAAAAGACATAATGGTCATAAAAAAAATAATAGACAAGTATATACAAATACTTTGAGGAATCACAGTGGCCTCATAATCTTATAACATGAAATATGTAACTATGTCAAATAGTTTATTTAGAAAACTTAGGTACCTTATCTCAATTCAAATAGTTAGTAACCATTATAGTAAAACAAATTTAATGCAATCAAAGACATGTTTGTTAATTCTTTAATTTCGTTCCAAAAAGTAAGAATACATGCATATAATATTTCTAAATATATTCTTGTTGTTTTTAGAAAGATGTTTCCAAGGACACAATTAACTCTAATACTACAAAGCAGTCAAGCGATTGATTCAAAAATATTATAAGGCCTTCGTTGGTTTTTAAAGAAAAGAAACTAGGGTATAAATAAACATATAGTTATAAGATATTTGAGAGATGGATTTTTGTTATTACACGTGTTAAGTGGAGATGATTTAGTAGGGGTGAGCATTGTTCGGTTTGGCTCGGTTTTTGTATAAAACCGAAACCGAACCGAAAAATTTCGGTTTTTGATTTTTAGAAACCATTCGGTTTCGGTTTTGTGTCGGTTTGGTTTTTCGGTTGTCGGTTTTTTTTCGGTTTGGTTTTTCGGGTTTTTCAGTTTCTATACGATTTATCGAGCTTTGCTTTTTCAAAGTAGATTTGACATATATCATAAAATAGAACCATATCTTAAACCGGTACCGGCCGTACAACGGTACTAAAACGGGTAAAGAACTGTCTTAAATCAAGTGCCAACATTCTCAAAGTTGCCTCCAAGTTCCAAGGATTTGTTAGAGCTTGAAAGGTACACTGAAACAATTGAAGGGTGTGTAAACAAAAAAAAGAATGATGTTGGAACAAGATTTTCAATCTTTTGATGTAATTGCACCATCTTCAATAGGAAAACCATTAACATTCAAACTTAATGTGTTCTTGTGACATTTGTGTACCCATTTTTTTTTTTACCTTAAAGCACATTTGTGTTATGTATATTGTTATGAAATAAAATATTAGCAGAGTTATCACGCATTTGAAATGCGTCATTGACAACTGTAATGTAAAAGGAAGATATCAAGATACATTACTTATATTATTTATGAATAACAAGGCAAGATATATTATTTTGATTTTAAATGTCGGTTCGGTTTCTATTGGTCGGTTTTTAAAGCTAAAACCAAACCGAACCAAAAACTTCGGTTTTTTCAAAATATAAAAACCGAACCGTCGGTTTTTCAATCGGTTTCGGTTTTTTCGGTTTCGGTTCTTCGGTTTTTTCCGATTTAGGTTCGGTTTTTCGGTTTCTTGCACACCCCTATGATTTAGTAGAGTACACTTGGAAGTTAGAGGTTAAAACTACGAAAATGAAGTCGACGAGGTGGAAATATTTAGGTGTTACGTGCCTAAATTTTAAGACAAGAAAAATCTTTAGTGGCGTTGGATTTGGATGAAAAGAAAACACATATGATTTGACTTGTTAGATATTTGATAGTATTTAGTTTAAAATATAT
>BPTQ01000009.1:331882807-332106585 GCA_019973895.1 Chrysanthemum seticuspe
AACGGTTGAGGGTTCAGCCCGTTATGTGCCTTGCACGCATCTCAAGGCCCGGACCACAGCCAATTTAGCCATTGGACTTACTGTAGGTCTAGGATTTGTAATCATTGGGCCTGAGCCCAGTATGAGTATAGTGTGTATTGGGCCTCGTGGGCCTATAATACATACTATACGTCATCAAGTCCCCCAGTCTAGTATGTCTATTGCGTGCGGATATCGTTGCATGCGGTGGATGTTACTAGACTCAAGTTGACTAAGAGTTTTGCTTGTCCCATACCTTTTTCTTTTTTGATGAGAGTTGCCACGTCACCAAGTCCCCCTAGTCTAGTGTATTTACTGCATGCGGATGTTGTCGCGTGCGGTAAGTACTTACTAGACTTTAGGTTTGACCAGGACGTGTTGTTATTCCGTGTTCTGCCCTCCTCTTTACTTGGGAAGCGTTTCGTGCGACGTGGACGCTTGTTGACTCTTTGTTTTCTATTTTGACATGACCTGCTGTTCCACGCGTCCTTTTTTATTTTTGATCTTGGCCGTTCATTCCGTCATTTTTTGCACGTGTCATCATCCGGTTCTAGGTTTTTCCTTATTATAAATACTGCTTCCTCTTTCACCATCGCCGTTTGTTGCTTCCCTTTGGAGAAAAGAAAACAGTACAAAATTTTTCCTTATCCGTCTGTCCTTGATCCAATAACTACGGCTTTAATTGTTGATATAAAATGTAATACTCCTCCAGGGACATTTGGTTCCTTCCTTGCGACTTACAATATTCCACCGGAGGTGCATCCGGAGCTTCCTAATCATAAGTGTATGATGCATGAGTGCCCTTCTGGGAAGATTGCCTTATATACCCGCTTTTTTGATCTTGCCCATTTTGGCCTGCCCCTGTCTGATTTCCTTGTTGACTTACTCGAGTATTATCGCATTAATATTTCTCAACTATCGGTTCTCGGCGCATGCAGAGTTTCTCACTTGGAGATCTTATGTCGTGTTCATAGCATTACTCCCACTGTTACTCTTTTTCGTTGTTTTTATGTTAACTCAAAGTTGAAAGGGTGGTTTTCCTTTAGTAAACGCGATGGTGTCCCTGCCCTTTGCACCAAAACTCTTGATTCTGTCAAGAATTGGAACGACCGACTTTTCTGGGTCGATGCTTTTGTCCGTCCTGTGTTGTTCCCATGGCATTCTAGGAAGAACATCTCTAAGGATCTTGTTCCTCGTCCTGACGAGTATAATGCTGACCATTTTGTTGCTCTTGCTGCTAATCCTTATCCCTTCCGGGCATTCCCTGAGCCCTTTCTTTGTTGGGTTGGTTTGAGTCATTATTATACTTTATGTGAGGATGTTTACCCTGAGTATCTTCGTGACGATCAAACTGGTGAGTTTTATTTGTGTTGCTGCTGCTTTTTTTTTATTTTTTTTACGAAATACTTTGCTTTGTGCAGTGATGAGTTGGCCCGAGTACATTCAGTCTCCGGAGCCTCTGAAGGCCACGATGACCACCCGTCCGCGTCGTGAAGGGGAACCTTCTGTTATTGAAGTTGTTGTTCATCGTACCGTGCCACTTATCCCTATTGCTTCTGCTCGCGCGGATGATGAGTTGGAGGCTGATGTTAATCTTCTTTTTGAGCAGGAGGGTGCTAGTGTTGATAATCGTGGTGGATCATCTTTTGAAGCTACGGGTTCTGATGCTAACCCTTCTTCCTATGGTCCTTTGAAGAGAAAAGAGGGGCCTTTGTTAAGTGTTTCGGGACCATCTAGTCCTGCCAAGAGGCTCCATTTTAAATCTCGACCAGGTCCCTCTAGCAGTAACATTCCTATTGGTGGCTTTCAGGAATTATTGAATAGTAGTGTTTTGGAGGCTGAGCTAGGCTATACGGCTCCCCAGACTGGGCCTTTCATTACTTCTTCTATTTCCACCACCCCTGAGCGTGAGATTGGGTTTTCTATTGGTTCTTCTTTCAGGCATCAACCTGGTATCGGTTCTCCCGAAAGGTTGGTTATTTCTTATGATTCTAGTACTGCTGCTGCTGGAGATGAGGTTACTTCTTGTACCAGATCCGAGGATCTTTTGGGTGTTGTTACTACTGCTGCTACCACCATTCCGGCTGCTATTCCTATATTGAAGGATGTTTCTCCTTTTCTCAATCCGTCTTCCAGTGGAGGGGCTAACCGTAGTGCCGAAGATTTTGTTGGACCTTCTGTTAGCCAACCTTTGACTAGTAATCCCTAGGCTTCTGTTGAGTTTGACCCCTTGTACTCACAGGAGTGCCATCATCCAGAATGGAAAGTGTTGGACGGGTCTTTGCTTGATAATCCCTTGGACTGCCGCGAGATTGTTGATGGTGTTGCTCCTCCGAGGTTTTCCTCTTTACTTCGTGAAATGAGCCATGACAATTTATTTTCAGGGTTTGACCTTTTGTCAGCTCGCCATTTGTGCTTTGGCTCTGAATTGCGGACTCGTGGAGAACATTATCTGCAAGAGAAGGAGAAATTATCCGCTAGGTGTGATGTTCAGGCTAACTTGATTCATGGGCTCGAGTCCCAATTGGCTCAGGCTGAATCTAATGCGTGTGAGATGTTGTCTCTTCGCGGTGAAGTATTAACTTTAGGGGCGGTTGTCAAAGAGAACGAAGTGTTACGTGGCAAGATCAAACAGTTGGAAGCTTCTTCTGTCAGCGAAGATGTCGACCTTGAACGTTTACGGTGTGCTACCTCTACACTTGAATCCCGTAACGCTGAACTTATCAAACAAGTTCTTTTTTGTTTTTTGTTTTTCTTCCCGTCCCTTATTCTCGTCTCTTTTTTATTGACCTCCGGATTTTTTTTTTTTTTTTTTAGGTACAAGTTTTGGACAGTGAATGTTTGGAGCTCCGTCCTCGTGCTTTAGAGCTGGCTTGCTTGAAGGAGCTATTGCTTAAGGTTGCCTTGCATTTGGAGGAAAAACTTTATCCGAGCTTGCTTACTGCTATGTCCGTTCGTCGTTGGTTATTTTCCGAAGGTTTTAAGCTTGTCGTGTCTGGATGTTGGCATTGGCAAGGTTACCTGGACGCACTGACTAATGCTATTAGGTGTGCTGTTGATAAAGGGATGCAAGATGGGCTTGTTGCCGGCATATTCATGGTACGGCCAATACACCTCTTTCCCGCGTTGCTGCTTTTAATCCTTCTGCCAAAGCTAACTACGAAGATGCTCTTCAAGTGCTCCGCGGTCTCCAATTTCCCTTACTCTCTTCCTTAGAGGCTCTCAAGGATTCTTCTGTTGAAACATCATTCGCCTGCTTCGTCCCGAGGTATCCTCTGATGACTTATCCCCTGTTGAGAAGCAGTTTTACTTTGAGCAGCTGATCGTTCCTGCTTGTCTTTCTGGGGGCTCTTCAAGTGAATCTTCCCTCTCTGCTTCAATCCAAGGTTGCTTTGATAGGGCTAAAAATGTGAGGGAAGGTTCCCTTCATGATTGGTTAGCACTAGCGGATACTTGGTTTTCTTTTGCTGATCCTTCGTGTGTAGAGCCTATAGTGGAATCAGTTCATTTGTCCGTTCCTCAGCATGGAGGTGTTGTTAGTGGCCTTGATGCGGATACCTGTTCACAAGCTGAGACGGGCTCGCTTGTGAACCCTTCCACTCAAGCGTAGTGTATTGTGATTATACTTTATGCTTTCTTTTTATTTGGCCTGCCGAAGCGCGGCGCTTTTGTTTATGTAGACAGTATGTCGTATGCATATTTTGTTTGTTTCGAAACTTTTTACTATTTAATCTGCACACTGATGTGCCTATTATGATAGTCTTTTGTGAATACTTGTGGGTTATCCGCCCGATACTGGATTTGCAATATCTCTTACGTATCTTGAGGTAATTTGGAGGTTACTCAACCTTTTATTACTCGGAATAACATTGTATGGGTCGTGCCCATGTGTATATGCATCTTACTTACACATATATTTTTTTTTATTAAATAAAAAAGAAAAACTTTTTAAAGTAAAACTGGTGAAGGTAGCTAAGCTTCACATTTTTTCATTCAATTAAAAAACAAGACATTACAATATAAAAAGGTAGGTTTGGTATGAACCCTTCCTCATGGAATCCGAGAGGAGAGAGCTGCTAACACTTGATGTATGTAACATCTTTTAAGATTGCAAACATTCCATGTCCGTGGGATTAGATTCCCCACACGGTCTTTTAGCTTGTATGCGCCCTTTCCTAATGCTTCCGTGACTACGTAAGGTCCTTGCCATTTAAGTCCTAGCTTTCCTCCATCTTCAGCATGACTTGCATCGTTGTTCCGATATACTAAGTCTCCTGGTTTGAAACTTGTATTTCAGACTCTTGAGTTGTAATATTTCTCCATTTATTCCTTACTTTTTTCTTCACGTATTGCTGCTTGTTCTCTTCTTTCTTCAAGGAGGTCCAAGTTCATTTCCAGCTCCTCGTCGTTTTCTTCTATGTTTGCTTCTGCCGTCCTCCATGTGGGCATCCCTATCTCAGCTGGTATGACAGCTTCCGTTTCGTATGTTAACGAGAATGGAGTGTCTCCGTTGCTAGATTTGATCATTGTGCGGTGTGCCCATAGTACATGCGACAATTCATCTAACCAGTTTTTGCTTTTTTCTTCCAACCTAGCCTTTATTCCTTCCCCTAGGCTTATGTTCGCTCTCTCTACCAGTCCATTTGCTTGTGGGTGTTTTACTGAAGCAAAGTGTTGCTTTATGTTCATTTTTTCACGCCATTCTTTAAATGGGTTGTCTCGGAATTGTTTTCCGTTGTCAGATATTATTTCTCCCGGGAGTCCGAACCTGCATACAATGTTTTCCCACACGAATTTCTTGATCTGATTTCCTGTTATAGTGGCCACCGGTTTAGCTTCTATCCATTTCGTAAAGTAGTCTATTGCTACTATGAGGAATCTGACTCTCCCAGGTTCTTCTTGCCGCAATGTCGATTCCCCATTTGTGGAACGGCCATGGGTAGGTAATAGGCGTTAGCTTCTCTTTCGGATGTTTTGGGACGGGCCTATGCACCTAACAGCTTTTTCATGCTTCGATTAGTTTCCGAGCATCGCCGTGCATGGTAGGCCAGTAGTATCTGGTACGCAGGGCTCTGGCTACTACGTACCTTGTCCCCGCGTGCATTCCGCAAGACCCTTCATGAATTTCTCTTAACACGTAGTTGGCCTGAAGGGGCCCAACGCACCATAACCATGGTCCAAGAAAAGATTTCTTGTAAAGTATTTCGTCGACCAGTGCAAATCTTTGTGATTTTCTTTTAACTTATCGTGCTCTTTCTTTTTCGGCTGGGAGTATCTCTTTTGTCAGGTATTCGTATATTGGTGTCATCCATGTGTACCCCTCTTCTTCCGTGGCTGCTACGAGCGGTGTTTCTTCTATTGACTTTTGACCAAGTTCTTCCACTAGTACTTGCTTTTTTAGATGTGCAAAGCTAGTAGAAGCCATTTTACTTAAGGCGTCTGCCTTTTTGTTTTCGCTTCTGGGCACTTGCTTGATTGAGAACATTCGGAAGTTCTTTAGGAGTTCTTTTACTTTTTCCAAATATTGAATCATTCCTGATTCTTTTGCAATGTATGTTCCATTGACTTGATTTGCCACCAGTTTCGAGTCTACATTTGCTTGCACGTTCTTAACTACCATCTTTTCCGCTATCCGTAGTCCTGCTATCAAGGCTTCATATTCATCTTTGTTGTTTTTTGTGTTGAAACCAAACCTTAGAGCGTAAGTAAACTCTGTCCCCTGAGGGTCTGTCAATATGAGGCATGCTCCGCAACCGTCTATGCAAGATGAGTCGTCCGTGAACAAAACCCATGGTTGCGGAAGTTCCTCCACTTCCATTGGTTCGTCTTCTCCTTCATCTTTTGGACGCTCTACTATGAAGTCCGCTAGAATCTATCCTTTAATGGACGTTCTTGGTTTGTATTGTATGTCATACTCCCCCAATTCAATGCTCCACTTTTGCAATCTGCTTGCAACTTCTGGCCTTGATAGTATCTGCTTGATTGGCTGGTCCGTGATGACTACTACCGTATGCGCTTGGAAACACCTCTTTAGTCGCTTTGTGGCGTGTAGCAAGGATAAAAATAGTTTCACCATTGGTGTGTAATTTATTTCCGGTCCTCGCAGAGCTCAGCTCACAAAGTATACTAGCGTCTGTTTTCCTTCCCTTTCTGCCATTAGAACCACACTGACTGCCTCTCTGGCTGCTGCTAAGTATATTATTAACTCTTCTTTCTCTTGAGGTGCGGTTAGGGTGGGGAGGTTTGCTATTATCTTCTTCATCTGCTTGAAAGCTTCCTCCGCTTCTTGTGTCCAATAAAAGTCGCTCTTTTTCGTACACTTTTTGAGTGTTTTAAAGAAAGATAGTGACTTTTCAGCGGATTTAGCCAAAAATCTATTCAAACTTGCTAGCTTTTCATTTAGTCTTTGAACATCTTTGAGGCATTTCGGATATGGGAGGTTTAGTACGGCCTCTGCTTTGTCTGGGCATACTTTAATTCCTTTAGTGTTTACTGTGTACCCTAAGAACATCCCTTCTTCCATTCCGAAAGTGCACTTTTTGGGATTTAGCTTCATGTTTATTTCCTTTAACGTCTTGAAAGTTTCCGCCATGTCTCTTATTATTTCTTCCTCCGAGCGGCTTTTGATCACCAGGACATCAACATACACTTCTAAGTTTCTGCCGATTTGCTTGTGGAAAGCTCTGTCTACTAGCCGCTGGAATGTTGCTCGTGCGTTTTTTAGTCTGAATGGGATCTTTGTGTAGCAAAATATTCCCTGACTTGTGATGAAGGCTGTTTTTTCCTCATCTTCTTTTGCCATATGGATTTGGTGATAGCCTTTGTACGCATCTAGGAAACATTTGAAGGGATATCCGCAGAGTGACTCCACCTTCCAATCTATCTCTAGTAAGGGGGTCCTTGAAGTCGACACACATTCTCCAGCTCCCGTCATGCTTTGCTACTATTACTGGGCTGGCCAACTAGTTGTGATAGTGTACTTCCTTCATGATCCCTGCGTCCACGAGTTTCTCCACTTCCTCTTGTATTGCCTTGATCCTTTCCGGTGCTTGGCCTCTTTTCTTTTGCCTTATTGGAGTATATCCTTCCCGTATGTTTAGGATATGTTTTGCTATGTGTCTTGGGACGGCCGTCATGTCGGCTGGTGATAAGGTTTTAAAAGGTACCATTTTGAGGGGTCGTTTTAGTCCTTATTTGATCACTTTTGTATCCGTTATTGCTTAATATCGTTCCTTTTCACTTTTTAGGTCTCTTGAAGGCAAAATGCTGGAATGGCACTTATTTGGACGAAAAGGCGCGAATATATGAAGAAAATGGCCAAAGTCAAAATCGAGACACTCACAGCTGCTGAAATTAGAAGGCGACGGCGTCAGGTGCTAATTGCGACGCCGTCCGAGGATTTTTGTGACGGTTCAGAACCCAAAACTCGTATTTTCAAGTGACGACGTCCAGTTGTAAAAGAGTAGGCCGTCGCTACTCAGACGGCCTAGATGCAATCCAGACGACGTCAGAAGCTGAAGAGGACGGCGTCACGGACATAAGGTGACACCGTCGCAAGGTTAACGTGGCCAAGACGAAACCCTAATGACGGCGACACGACGGCGTCACGAAACATAAGGTGACGCCGTCGCATATGTAATCTTATATATAGAATCCGAATTTTTCAGTTTTAGGGAGAGTCTTTTGGAGTGAAAACCTAAAACCGAACCTAAGGTGTCTTGTACAGTATTTTAGGGTTTTAAACCCTATCTTACATCAAGATAAGTATTTACTTCATTAATTCAATTATGTCTTTGATTATTTGTGTGTATACTTGCATGTTCTCCATGTCCGGCTAATTTATTTGTGTGTTTGCTTAGGAAGTATGAAACTTAATTATTGAATATTGATTGGTTGTTTCTTATCTTAGTTGATTAATGATCTAGTAATGCGATAGGTCATTCGTTGTGTACTTAATGCTTGATTCATCTTTGTGAACCTTAGAATATAATTACCTGAGTAGTTGTAAGCTAAACCATCCAAAGAGTGCCTTAGAGTAAGAGTTTATTATCCCTAGTGGGTTTTGTAGACGAGACCCTTTGGTAAGTTCAAAGAGTTAGGGAGAAACGCATACCCTACAACTTTAGACACACAACGCAACTAAGAATAAGGACGTGACAACTCAACCATCAATAGGAGATAATTAAGGAGTAGTACAACCTAAGTAAACACATCTTTTAACTATCATACGAGCACACATTAATTAGACATAGACTCCCACAACCTTAGTTTAGATAATTAGATAATAGTAGAGTAATCGGTAGAAATACCAACCCCCCCCCCAATCCAATACCCGAGATTCGTACCTTTCCATTTCATAAAATATAAAAATACAAAAAATAATCTTCCTCAACCTTAACCTTAGCGTAGTAACTCCTTACTAGCATTCCTATTCCCCTAGAGAACGATATCAATACCTGTGGCTTACCCTAATTACTACACTACAACGATTAGGTTCACTGCCTAGGGTGTTATAAAACTTGCTCGAAGAAAAGGAAGTTTCCTTGACCCCGAACGACGCGTGTAGCGTTATCAAGTTTTTGGCGCCGCTACCGGGGAATAGAATAGCTAGTTAGTAGTCCACCTCGTTTAGGTTCTTTGCTTGATTCCTATCAAGTAAATTTTTCTCATTTTTAGCTTTCTCTTAGTCTATCCCCCTTCTTCGTGACCTTTGTTCGTAATCCCATCACTTTTCATCATGGAAGGTGATAACCCACTACCATTCATCAACCCACCGCCAAATGACCCGCCAAGAGCCCGTACTCTTGGTGAATACTCGAGACCAAGCCACCTAGGCTATAGGAATACCATTGAGCTTCCCGACCAAGCCCAAACTACGGCCCTGCGATCCGACACCATCCGGTTGGTGCAAAACGGATGTGCATTCCATGGACTTCGTTCCGAAGATCCAAGTCAGCATCTGAGGGATTTCCTCAAAATTGTCGATTCCATCGACCTTGATGCTACTACTCGGGAGACCACGCGCCTGCGTCTCTTCCAATTTTCTCTACGGGACCAAGCTAGTAATCGGCTTGAGCGACTTCCCGCCGGCTCCATCTCAAGTTGGGATGATCTTACCTCTCGCTTCCTTGCTCAATTTTTCCCACCGGGGAGAACCACTAAGCTTAGGAATGACATCTTGATGTTCCAACAATGTCAAGGTGAATCTCTCTACGAAGCATGGACCCGATTCAAGGACTTACTTCATAAAGTCCCTCATCACGGCATTGATCTTTGGCTCCAAGTCCAAATCTTTTATGATCATGTCAACTTCCCCACTAAGCGATCCATTGACCAAGCGGCCGGTGGAAAACTTAGTGATCTCACCGCAGAAGAATCATGGGGTATAATAGAGGACCTCGCCCTCTATGACAACGAAAGTTGGGATGACCCCCGTGAGCTGCCCAAAACCGTTAAGGCAATCTCCTTGCCCCCTTCCGACCGTAGGATGATCGAACTTGAAGATCAAGTTAAATTCCTCATGAGCTCCTACGAAAATCCTAAATCTTCACACCATGTTAACAAAGTTTCTTCCTCGTGTGAGCCGTTTTGTGATCCTCATAACACGCGCACTAGCACTCGATCCCCTGAACATGCTTCCGTTGACTACGCATCCTCACGTATTAATGGAACGGGAGGAAGATTCCCTACAATACCCGGACCTAGGAATTTCAATGAAACCCGAGAGGCATGGAAAGGCAAGCCCGACTTCTACTGGGGACAAACCAAAGAATTCACCTCCAATGATTTCTCATGGCCCCCACCTAATGGTCCTAACCAACAAAACGTCGAAGGGATGTTGCAAAACCTAGTTGCATCCCAAGAAACCCAAATGGCTAAGCTCTCGGACCGCTTTAACCATCAACAAGCCGAGATGGATAGGAAAATAGACAACCTTTTGAAAGCCATAACTAATAGTGATAAGAAGGTTAGTGCTATCTCAACTCCCGAGCCTTCAGGTATAGAGATTAAGGATCCAAGCAAGCTAACTAAGCATGTCCAATTCGTCAATACCATCGCCTTAGTTGAACCTAATGAAACAAATGACGAAGAGGACTATACACTTGTGGATGATGAAACACCTGAGGAGGTAGATGAAGTAGACATTGACTATTTCAACAAATTTCCTACGGAAGAAGAACTATCTCGCCACCCTCACTTAGTGCATGACCTTCGTCACATGTATGTTAGGAAAAGTCCTCGAATCAAGTTTGGGAACCCTTGGAATCTTAACATACCATGTTTCATAGGACACCTTTTTGTGGCAAAAGCCTACATTGATCGCAAGTCCCCAATCAACATAATGACTAGCACCTACTACAATTGGATATTGAAGAAGCCTATTCCAACTAGGCAAGACCCCAATGATCCTAATGTTAGTTGCAATTTTCTCGGAAGAATTAAGGGATTGCCCGTTTATGTAGGTAGTTTCGCGTTTCCTACGGACTTCATAATTGTGGATGATATTAGCACGGCCATAGACCCTAGCTTGTCCCATGTTATTCTAGGAAAACCTTTCATAGAAAGCACCGGGATGACCTATGACCCCTCGTTAGGAGTAGTGCGATTCAAGAATGAGACCGATGACATAGCTTACCAAATGCCGTTTAAGATTGAGAAGTTTTCATCACTCTCTAATGATGAAAAGGAACTTAAATTGTCGGTCTATTATAGGAATGATGAGGATAGGGAAAAAGGTGTTGATTATGTTATGGCTAAGATTTTCGGATTCTATAAGGATTGCTTGAGCCTAGGACCGGAATATAGGACCGATTGGGGAGAGGATGAACTCTTAGGGAAGTGCATTTTAGGGCACTTCTACAACATGGAATCCCCCATTAGAGACCGTCAAGAGGGCGGTAATGAGAAAACGTAGAAGCACGACTATGAGTCTAGCTACAAGACTCTTTAATAAAGAAAAGCGCTTCGTGGGAGGCAACACATGCTTAATTGTTTGCTTGTTAGTGTCATATATCTTCTATTAATTGTTTATCCTTATGTTTAAATTTGTAAAAATGCTTTATTTTGTTTTTAACTTCGACTTTATTGCATATAAAGGTATTTTACATAAAGGATAAGTGTAGGGAGGATTACACACGTTTTCAAAAGAAACGTAAACATGAGAATAACAATTAACTAAAAGATATTTATGTTTGTTTGTTCGAGTCAAATGCTTGTATCGAGTCATAATGGATGTTTTGCAGAAATTTTTCCAGATTCTAAAGATGTAAATTTTCCAGAATTTTTTCCAGAAAATCGCAGACCAGTTTTTGTCAGGATAACCTGACGGCGTCAGGATTGCAACCTGACGGCGTCAGGAAGGAGTAAAAACATCAGATTACTTTTTTCTCGTTTTCTGAGCTACTTATAAAATTTTGGAATTTTCCAGGTTTTAATTTTCTTAGAAATTCTGTAAACATCCATTCCACAAGCATTATATCCTAGTTTAAATCGAGTCTTATATATATTATTACCGCCGATTTTACGCGAATGTTTCGTTTGTTTTCTTCAAGTGTGCAGGTTTAGTTTGTCAAGAAGAAGTTACATAAGATTGGAAGGAGCTGTTCACGCAATAATTCTTCTTGAAAAGGATTTAACCACCACTTTTCACGGATCCTACCAAGCTAATCAGGGGAGTATTAGTTTCTTTCGTTTTTAATTACCTTCCATTATCATAACTTTGATACTTTCGGGGAACATTGGGGACAATGTTCAGTTTAAGTGTAGGGAGGGAAAATAAAACGGGAACTTTGAAACTACGCTTATCCTTGACTATTTGCTTTGTCCAATTGTGATTGTGCAATAAACCATGAGGAAATGTCGGTTAGGGTAATTTTGGCACCAAATTTAAACTTTTTTATGACATATAGGAGTGGGCCATTAGTCTTAACAAAAGCGTCTCATGGATAGGAAGTTGCATGACTAGCACAAAAACCCTTTACCACCAAAATTCCACCAAAATGTGAGGATCGCCCTTAGATTAGTAGGAATTAAAGCATTCATCTTCAATGCTTAGAGTGTGAACCGATAGTATATTAGATTCTAGAACTTGTTTTGTGATGCATTCCGAGATCGCAAGTGAGGCTACACTTGTGTAGTTAGGAATAACTAAATGATAAGAGGCATTAGGATAACCCTTGTTTGATACCTGTAATATAATTACTTCTTCCATATCGGTTGAGTAATTCCCCCATACCCTTTGCGTTGTACTCATCTTTAGTACACGATACCCCTAGTTAACCCCTCAGAGCCTATCCTTTTCGCGGTTCTCGTGATGTTTCGGTTTTTCCGGAATATCAATGAAGAGCATTGTTTACACCCCACCCCCAAATATACACCCAAATCGCCTTAGCCTACCCCTTATGCACTCACTTTTAGTGCAAATGTTTGTTATCACCCTAAACCCTTAGTTCAATTATCTAATTGCTTGCATAAGTTGCTAAGTCGAGTCATATCCTTTGTATACAGTTTTGGGACGATTGGGATTCATGGGAAAAGTTAAAGTTTATGAAATGACGGGAAGGGAACGTTAAATTCAAATTCCCTTTGTTTGCATAATAATGTACCCCAAGTGTTTTGATCTTTTCAAATCGGGTCAAATTAGTGTTAGAGTAATAAAAACTCAAGTGTAGGGATATGCCTATAAATCCCTAGTATTTTGATGTTATCGTAGAGGATGGTAGAGTAAAAGTGTATGAAAAAAAAATCGAAAAAAAAATATAGAAAAAGAGAAAAAAAAATATTGAGTGTAAAAAAAAAAAAAAAAAAAAAAAAAAAAAAAAAAAAAACATACGGGCTACCATCCTACATCTATCTTTCAATTTATGTTTATTTATTTCAGTTATCTAGAGTTTAGAGTGTCGAGTCTTGGCTTAGCAAAGCCATTCTTCGTATGCATTTAACATAGAGATTTTTGACTTGACACCACTAAATAGCCTATCCCACCAAACCCTTTGTTTCCCTACCGTAAGCCTAACATTACAACCCTTTAAAAGACCTCTTTGATAGTCTTTCCTAGGTGCTTACGCCAAAGCGATGGAGGTTTGATCTATTCTCAAGCCTATGGTAATCTATGTACTAGGACCGGTTAATGAGTGTTTATCTTCCATTTCCTATTTGTTATATTTCATATATACACCCGAGAGAGATGTGAGTATCCAAACACCCCATGTGAGGTGCTAGTATGTAATTTCCATGCTTGTTATGACTTTTGCGGGGCTTATATGTGTTGTGGACCGTTTTGAATTAATGCTTCATGACCCCTAACTTATAAATTAATTGGTTAAAAGCACATTTGCTTGAGGACAAGCAAATAACAAGTGTAGGGATATTTGATAAGGTTTTAAAAGGTACCATTTTGAGGGGTCGTTTTAGTCCTTATTTGATCACTTTTGTATCCGTTATTGCTTAATATTGTTCCTTTTCACTTTTTAGGTCTCTTGAAGGCAAAATGCTGGAATGGCACTTATTTGGACGAAAAGGCGCGAATATATGAAGAAAATGGCCAAAGTCAAAATCGAGACACTCACAGCTGCTGAAATTAGAAGGCGACGGCGTCAGGTGCTAATTGCGACGCCGTCCGAGGATTTTTGTGACGGTTCAGAACCCAAAACTCGTATTTTCAAGTGACGACGTCCAGTTGTAAAAGAGTAGGCCGTCGCTACTCAGACGGCCTAGATGCAATCCAGACGACGTCAGAAGCTGAAGAGGACGGCGTCACGGACATAAGGTGACGCCGTCGCAAGGTTAACGTGGCCAAGACGAAACCTTAATGACGGCGACACGACGGCGTCACGAAACATAAGGTGACGCCGTCGCATATGTAATCTTATATATAGAATCCGAATTTTTCAGTTTTAGGGAGAGTCTTTTGGAGTGAAAACCTAAAACCGAACCTAAGGTGTCTTGTACAGTATTTTAGGGTTTTAAACCCTATCTTACATCAAGATAAGTATTTACTTCATTAATTCAATTATGTCTTTGATTATTTGTGTGTATGCTTGCATGTTCTCCATGCCCGGCTAATTTATTTGTGTGTTTGCTTAGGAAGTATGAAACTTAATTATTGAATATTGATTGGTTGTTTCTTATCTTAGTTGATTAATGATCTACTAATGCGATAGGTCATTCGTTGTGTACTTAATGCTTGATTCATCTTTGTGAACCTTAGAATATAATTACCTGAGTAGTTGTAAGCTAAACCATCCAAAGAGTGCCTTAGAGTAAGAGTTTATTATCCCTAGTGGGTTTTGTAGACGAGACCCTTTGGTAAGTTCAAAGAGTTAGGGAGAAACGCATACCCTACAACTTTAGACACACAACGCAACTAAGAATAAGGACGTGACAACTCAACCATCAATAGGAGATAATTAAGGAGTAGTACAACCTAAGTAAACACATCTTTTAACTATCATACGAGCACACATTAATTAGACATAGACTCCCACAACCGTTAGTTTAGATAATTAGATAATAGTAGAGTAATCGGTAGAAATACCAACCCCCCCCAAATCCAATACCCGAGATTCGTACCTTTCCATTTCATAAAATATAAAAATACAAAAAATAATCTTCCTCAACCTTAACCTTAGCGTAGTAACTCCTTACTAGCATTCCTATTCCCCTAGAGAACGATATCAATACCCGTGGCTTACCCTAATTACTACACTACAACGATTAGGTTCACTGCCTAGGGTGTTATAAAACTTGCTCGAAGAAAAGGAAGTTTCCTTGACCCCGAACGACGCGTGTAGCGTTATCAAGTTTTTGGCGCCGCTGCCGGGGAATAGAATAGCTAGTTAGTAGTCCACCTCGTTTAGGTTCTTTGCTTGATTCCTATCAAGTAAATTTTTCTCATTTTTAGCTTTCTCTTAGTCTATCCCCCTTCTTCGTGACCTTTGTTCGTAATCCCATCACTTTTCATCATGGAAGGTGATAACCCACTACCATTCATCAACCCACCGCCAAATGACCCGCCAAGAGCCCGTACTCTTGGTGAATACTCGAGACCAAGCCACCTAGGCTATAGGAATACCATTGAGCTTCCCGACCAAGCCCAAACTACGGCCCTGCGATCCGACACCATCCGGTTGGTGCAAAACGGATGTGCATTCCATGGACTTCGTTCCGAAGATCCAAATCAGCATCTGAGGGATTTCCTCAAAATCGTCGATTCCATCGACCTTGATGCTACTACTCGGGAGACCACGCGCCTGCGTCTCTTCCAATTTTCTCTACGGGACCAAGCTAGTAATTGGCTTGAGCGACTTCCCGCCGGCTCCATCTCAAGTTGGGATGATCTTACCTCTCGCTTCCTTGCTCAATTTTTCCCACCGGGGAGAACCACTAAGCTTAGGAATGACATCTTGATGTTCCAACAACGTCAAGGTGAATCTCTCTACGAAGCATGGACCCGATTCAAGGACTTACTTCATAAAGTCCCTCATCACGGCATTGATCTTTGGCTCCAAGTCCAAATCTTTTATGATCATGTCAACTTCCCCACTAAGCGATCCATTGACCAAGCGGCCGGTGGAAAACTTAGTGATCTCACCGCAGAAGAATCATGGGGTATAATAGAGGACCTCGCCCTCTATGACAACGAAAGTTGGGATGACCCCCGTGAGCTGCCCAAAACCGTTAAGGCAATCTCCTTGCCCCCTTCCGAACGTAGGATGATCGAACTTGAAGATCAAGTTAAATTCCTCATGAGCTCCTACGAAAATCCTAAATCTTCACACCATGTGAACAAAGTTTCTTCCTCGTGTGAGCCGTTTTGTGATCCTCATAACACGCGCACTAGCACTCGATCCCCTGAACATGCTTCCGTTGACTACGCATCCTCACGTATTAATGGAACGGGAGGAAGATTCCCTACAATACCCGGACCTAGGAATTTCAATGAAACCTGAGAGGCATGGAAAGGCAAGCCCGACTTCTACTGGGGACAAACCAAAGAATTTACCTCCAATGATTTCTCATGGCCCCCACCTAACGGTCCTAACCAACAAAACGTCGAAGGGATGTTGCAAAACCTAGTTGCATCCCAAGAAACCCAAATGGCTAAGCTCTCGGACCGCTTTAACCATCAACAAGCCGAGATGGATAGGAAAATAGACAACCTTTTGAAAGCCATAACTAATAGTGATAAGAAGGTTAGTGCTATCTCAACTCCCGAGCCTTCAGGTATAGAGATTAAGGATCCAAGCAAGCTAACTAAGCATGTCCAATTCGTCAATACCATCGCCTTAGTTGAACCTAATGAAACAAATGACGAAGAGGACTATACACTTGTGGATGATGAAACACCCGAGGAAGTAGATGAAGTAGACATTGACTATTTCAACAAATTTCCTACGGAAGAAGAACTATCTCGCCACCCTCACTTAGTGCATGACCTTCGTCACATGTATGTTAGGAAAAGTCCTCGAATCAAGTTTGGGAACCCTTGGAATCTTAACATACCATGTTTCATAGGACACCTTTTTGTGGCAAAAGCCTACATTGATCGCAAGTCCCCAATCAACATAATGACTAGCACCTACTACAATTGGATATTGAAGAAGCCTATTCCAACTAGGCAAGACCCCAATGATCCTAATGTTAGTTGCAATTTTCTCGGAAGAATTAAGGGATTGCCCGTTTATGTAGGTAGTTTCGCGTTTCCTACGGACTTCATAATTGTGGATGATATTAGCACGGCCATAGACCCTAGCTTGTCCCATGTTATTCTAGGAAAACCTTTCATAGAAAGCACCGGGATGACCTATGACCCCTCGTTAGGAGTAGTGCGATTCAAGAATGAGACCGATGACATAGCTTACCAAATGCCGTTTAAGATTGAGAAGTTTTCATCACTCTCTAATGATGAAAAGGAACTTAAACTGTCGGTCTATTATAGGAATGATGAGGATAGGGAAAAAGGTGTTGATTATGTTATGGCTAAGATTTTCGGATTCTATAAGGATTGCTTGAGCCTAGGACCGGAATATAGGACCGATTGGGGAGAGGATGAACTCTTAGAGAAGTGCATTTTAGGGCACTTCTACAACATGGAATCCCCCATTAGAGACCGTCAAGAGGGCGGTAATGAGAAAACGTAGGAGCACGACTATGAGTCTAGCTACAAGACTCTTAAATAAAGAAAAGCGCTTCGTGGGAGGCAACCCATGCTTAATTGTTTGCTTGTTAGTGTCATATATCTTTTATTAATTGTTTATCCTCATGTTTAAATTTGTAAAAATGCTTTATTTTGTTTTTAACCTCGTCTTAATTGCATATAAAGGTATTTTACATAAAGGATAAGTGTAGGGAGGATTACACACGTTTTCAAAAGAAACGTAAACATGAGAATAACAATTAACTAAAAGATATTTATGTTTGTTTGTTCGAGTCAAATGCTTGTATCGAGTCATAATGGATGTTTTGCAGAAATTTTTCCAGATTCTAAAGATGTAAATTTTCCAGAATTTTTTTCCAGAAAATCGCAGACCAGTTTTTGTCAGGATAACCTGACGGCGTCAGGATTGCAACCTGACGGCGTCAGGAAGGAGTAAAAACATCAGATTACTTTTTTCTCGTTTTCTGAGCTACTTATAAATTTTTGGAATTTTCCAGGTCTTAATTTTCTTAGAAATTCTGTAAACATCCATTCCACAAGCATTATATCCTAGTTTAAATCGAGTCTTATATATATTATTACCGCCGATTTTACGCGAAGGTTTCGTTTGTTTTCTTCAAGTGTGCAGGTTTAGTTTGTCAAGAAGAAGTTACATAAGATTGGAAGGAGCTTTTCACGCAATAATTCTTCTTGAAAAGGATTTAACCACCACTTTACACGGATCCTACCAAGCTAATCAGGGGAGTATTAGTTTCTTTCGTTTTTAATTACCTTCTTTATCATAACTTTGATACTTTCGGGGAACATTGGGGACAATGTTCAGTTTAAGTGTAGGGAGGGAAAATAAAACGGGAACTTTGAAACTATGCTTATCCTTGACTATTTGCTTTGTCCAATTGTGATTGTGTAATAAACCATGAGGAAATGTCGGTTAGGGTAATTTTGGCACCAAATTTAAAATTTTTTATGACATATAGGAGTGGGCCATTAGTCTTAACAAAAGCGTCTCATGGATAGGAAGTTGCATGACTAGCACAAAAACCCTTTACCACCCAAATTCCACCAAAATGTGAGGATCGCCCTTAGATTAGTAGGAATTAAAGCATTCATCTTCAATGCTTAGAGTGTGAACCGGTAGTATATTAGATTCTAGAACTTGTTTTGTGATGCATTCCGAGATCGCAAGTGAGGCTACACTTGTGTAGTTAGGAATAACTAAATGATAAGAGGCATTAGGATAACCCTTGTTTGATACCTGTAATATAATTACTTCTTCCATATCGGTTGAGTAATTCCCCCACACCCTTTGCGTTGTACTCATCTTTAGTACACGATACCCCTAGTTAACCCCTCAGAGCCTATCCTTTTCGCGGTTCTCGTGATGTTTCGGTTTTTCCGGAATATCAATGAAGAGCATTGTTTACACCCCACCCCCAAATATACACCCAAATCGCCTTAGCCTACCCCTTATGCACTCACTTTTAGTGCAAATGTTTGTTATCACCCTAAACCCTTAGTTCAATTATCTAGTTGCTTGCATAAGTTGCTAAGTCGAGTCATATCCTTTGTATACAGTTTTGGGACGATTGGGATTCATGGGAAAAGTTAAAGTTTATGAAATGACGGGAAGGGAACGTTAAAATTCAAATTCCCTTTGTTTGCATAATAATGTACCCCAAGTGTTTTGATCTTTTCAAATCGGGTCAAATTAGTGTTAGAGTAATAAAAACTCAAGTGTAGGGATATGCCTATAAATCCCTAGTATTTTGATGTTATCGTAGAGGATGGTAGAGTAAAAGTGTATGAAAAAAAAAAATCGAAAAAAAAAAAAAAAAAAATAGAGTAAAAAAAAAAAAAAAAAAAAAAAAAAAAAAAAAAAAAAAAAAATATACGGGCTACCATCCTACATCTATCTTTAATTTATGTTTATTTATTTCAGTTATCTAGAGTTTAGAGTGTCGAGTCTTGGCTTAGCAACGCCATTCTTCGTATGCATTTAACATAGAGATTTTTGACTTACCACCACTAAATAGCCTATCCCACCAAACCCTTGTTTCCCTACCGTAAGCCTAACATTACAACCCTTTAAAAGACCTCTTTGATAGTCTTTCCTAGGTGCTTACGCCAAAGCGATGGAGGTTTGATCTATTCTCAAGCCTATGGTAATCTATGTACTAGGACCGGTTAATGAGTGTTTATCTTCCATTTCCTATTTGTTATATTTCATATATACACCCGAGAGAGATGTGAGTATCCAAACACCCCATGTGAGGTGCTAGTATGTAATTTCCGTGCTTGTTATGACTTTTGCGGGGCTTATATGTGTTGTGGACCGTTTTGAATTAATGCTTCATGACCCCTAACTTATAAATTAATTGGTTAAAAGCACATTTGCTTGAGGACAAGCAAATAACAAGTGTAGGGATATTTGATAAGGTTTTAAAAGGTACCATTTTGAGGGGTCGTTTTAGTCCTTATTTGATCACTTTTGTATCCGTTATTGCTTAATATCGTTCCTTTTCACTTTTTAGGTCTCTTGAAGGCAAAATGCTGGAATGGCACTTATTTGGACGAAAAGGCGCGAATATATGAAGAAAATGGCCAAAGTCAAAATCGAGACACTCACAGCTGCTGAAATTAGAAGGCGACGGCGTCAGGTGCTAATTGCGACGCCGTCCGAAGATTTTTGTGACGGTTCAGAACCCAAAACTCGTATTTTCAAGTGACGACGTCCAGTTGTAAAAGAGTAGGCCGTCGCTACTCAGACGGCCTAGATGCAATCCAGACGACGTCAGAAGCTGAAGAGGACGGCGTCACGGACATAAGGTGACGCCGTCGCAAGGTTAACGTGGCCAAGACGAAACCCTTAATGACGGCGACGCGACGGCGTCACGAAACATAAGGTGACGCCGTCGCATATGTAATCTTATATATAGAATCCGAATTTTTCAGTTTTAGGGAGAGTCTTTTGGAGTGAAAACCTAAAACCGAACCTAAGGTGTCTTGTACAGTATTTTAGGGTTTTAAACCCTATCTTACATCAAGATAAGTATTTACTTCATTAATTCAATTATGTCTTTGATTATTTGTGTGTATGCTTGCATGTTCTCCATGTCCGGCTAATTTATTTGTGTGTTTGCTTAGGAAGTATGAAACTTAATTATTGAATATTGATTGGTTGTTTCTTATCTTAGTTGATTAATGATCTAGTAATGCGATAGGTCATTCGTTGTGTACTTAATGCTTGATTCATCTTTGTGAACCTTAGAATATAATTACCTGAGTAGTTGTAAGCTAAACCATCCAAAGAGTGCCTTAGAGTAAGAGTTTATTATCCCTAGTGGGTTTTGTAGACGAGACCCTTTGGTAAGTTCAAAGAGTTAGGGAGAAACGCATACCCTACAACTTTAGACACACAACGCAACTAAGAATAAGGACGTGACAACTCAACCATCAATAGGAGATAATTAAGGAGTAGTACAACCTAAGTAAACACATCTTTAAACTATCATACGAGCACACATTAATTAGACATAGACTCCCACAACCTTAGTTTAGATAATTAGATAATAGTAGAGTAATCGGTAGAAATACCAACCCCCCCCCCAATCCAATACCCGAGATTCGTACCTTTCCATTTCATAAAATATAAAAATACAAAAATAATCTTCCTCAACCTTAACCTTAGCGTAGTAACTCCTTACTAGCATTCCTATTCCCCTAGAGAACGATATCAATACCCGTGGCTTACCCTAATTACTACACTACAACGATTAGGTTCACTGCCTAGGGTGTTATAAAACTTGCTCGAAGAAAAGGAAGTTTCCTTGACCCCGAACGACGCGTGTAGCGTTATCAAGTTTTTGGCGCCGCTGCCGGGGAATAGAATAGCTAGTTAGTAGTCCACCTCGTTTAGGTTCTTTGCTTGATTCCTATCAAGTAAATTTTTCTCATTTTTAGCTTTCTCTTAGTCTATCCCCCTTCTTCGTGACCTTTGTTCGTAATCCTATCACTTTTCATCATGGAAGGTGATAACCCACTACCATTCATCAACCCACCGCCAAATGACCCGCCAAGAGCCCGTACTCTTGGTGAATACTCGAGACCAAGCCACCTAGGCTATAGGAATACCATTGAGCTTCCCGACCAAGCCCAAACTACGGCCCTGCGATCCGACACCATCCGGTTGGTGCAAAACGGATGTGCATTCCATGGACTTCGTTCCGAAGATCCAAATCAGCATCTGAGGGATTTCCTCAAAATCGTCGATTCCATCGACCTTGATGCTACTACTCGGGAGACCACGCGCCTGCGTCTCTTCCAATTTTCTCTACGGGACCAAGCTAGTAATTGGCTTGAGCGACTTCCCGCCGGCTCCATCTCAAGTTGGGATGATCTTACCTCTCGCTTCCTTGCTCAATTTTTCCCACCGGGGAGAACCACTAAGCTTAGGAATGACATCTTGATGTTCCAACAACAGTCAAGGTGAATCTCTCTACGAAGCATGGACCCGATTCAAGGACTTACTTCATAAAGTCCCTCATCACGGCATTGATCTTTGGCTCCAAGTCCAAATCTTTTATGATCATGTCAACTTCCCCACTAAGCGATCCATTGACCAAGCGGCCGGTGGAAAACTTAGTGATCTCACCGCAGAAGAATCATGGGGTATAATAGAGGACCTCGCCCTCTATGACAACGAAAGTTGGGATGACCCCCGTGAGCTGCCCAAAACCGTTAAGGCAATCTCCTTGCCCTCCTTCCGACCGTAGGATGATCGAACTTGAAGATCAAGTTAAATTCCTCATGAGCTCCTACGAAAATCCTAAATCTTCACACCATGTGAACAAAGCTTCTTCCTCGTGTGAGCCGTTTTGTGATCCTCATAACACGCGCACTAGCACTCGATCCCCTGAACATGCTTCCGTTGACTACGCATCCTCACGTATTAATGGAACGGGAGGAAGATTCCCTACAATACCCGGACCTAGGAATTTCAATGAAACCCGAGAGGCATGGAAAGGCAAGCCCGACTTCTACTGGGGACAAACCAAAGAATTCACCTCCAATGATTTCTCATGGCCCCCACCTAACGGTCCTAACCAACAAAACGTCGAAGGGATGTTGCAAAACCTAGTTGCATCCCAAGAAACCCAAATGGCTAAGCTCTCGGACCGCTTTAACCATCAACAAGCCGAGATGGATAGGAAAATAGACAACCTTTTGAAAGCCATAAGCTAATAGTGATAAGAAGGTTAGTGCTATCTCAACTCCCGAGCCTTCAGGTATAGAGATTAAGGATCCAAGCAAGCTAACTAAGCATGTCCAATTCGTCAATACCATCGCCTTAGTTGAACCTAATGAAACAAATGACGAAGAGGACTATACACTTGTGGATGATGAAACACCCGAGGAGGTAGATGAAGTAGACATTGACTATTTCAACAAATTTCCTACGGAAGAAGAACTATCTCGCCACCCTCACTTAGTGCATGACCTTCGTCACATGTATGTTAGGAAAAGTCCTCGAATCAAGTTTGGGAACCCTTGGAATCTTAACATACCATGTTTCATAGGACACCTTTTTGTGGCAAAAGCCTACATTGATCGCAAGTCCCCAATCAACATAATGACTAGCACCTACTACAATTGGATATTGAAGAAGCCTATTCCAACTAGGCAAGACCCCAATGATCCTAATGTTAGTTGCAATTTTCTAAGAAGAATTAAGGGATTGCCCGTTTATGTAGGTAGTTTCGCGTTTCCTACGGACTTCATAATTGTGGATGATATTAGCACGGCCATAGACCCTAGCTTGTCCCATGTTATTCTAGGAAAACCTTTCATAGAAAGCACCGGGATGACCTATGACCCCTCGTTAGGAGTAGTGCGATTCAAGAATGAGACCGATGACATAGCTTACCAAATGCCGTTTAAGATTGAGAAGTTTTCATCACTCTCTAATGATGAAAAGGAACTTAAACTGTCGGTCTATTATAGGAATGATGAGGATAGGGAAAAAGGTGTTGATTATGTTATGGCTAAGATTTTCGGATTCTATAAGGATTGCTTGAGCCTAGGACCGGAATATAGGACCGATTGGGGAGAGGATGAACTCTTAGGGAAGTGCATTTTAGGGCACTTCTACAACATGGAATCCCCCATTAGAGACCGTCAAGAGGGCGGTAATGAGAAAACGTAGAAGCACGACTATGAGTCTAGCTACAAGACTCTTTAATAAAGAAAAGCGCTTCGTGGGAGGCAACACATGCTTAATTGTTTGCTTGTTAGTGTCATATATCTTCTATTAATTGTTTATCCTCATGTTTAAATTTGTAAAAATGCTTTATTTTGTTTTTAACTTCGACTTAATTGCATATAAAGGTATTTTACATAAATTTGTAAAAATGCTTTATTTTGTCTTTACATTAGTAGGCATTCGTGTCTTCTTTGGCATGTCGAAATAGCGAATACGTGGAGTGAACGGGTCGGTCTCCTTGCACACCCATGGCCTAGCTAAGTCGTCATTCTCGACATCCGACCTTTGCCTCTTTGACCCAGAACTCCAGTGTTCATCTCCGTTGTCTTTGCTTTCGGAGTGCCGATCGGACCTTCGTGAGTATGTTCGACTACATTCGTATTCTCCAGAGTAGGGTTCCGTTATTTGCGAAGAAGAATGGTGGTGAGTACCCATGTCTTCTTCGGATCTGTAATGTTTAGTTCTCTCTGTGCTTCCGGAACACCTGGAGATACTCTTCTCTCTGTTTCCAAGCCATTTGAACGCGCTTTTGCGTGACCTCCTGAACACTTCTTCCTTTTCAATAGTTTTCTTCCGCGGCGATCTGGATCGGCTGCATCTTGGCTCAGAATTTTCCCTTGAGTTCCGACGCTTTCGAGATTCGATCTTTTTTCTTAGATTCTTCCTTCGCGCCTGCTTTCCGGATTTGGATTGATGTGATTCTTCCTTCCTGTTTCCGAACTTTCTCAGTAACAATGGGTAGGATCTGTTTGTAGTACTTTTCACAGTACTTCTTGATGGCTGCACTGGATGCGGACCTATCAGATCCTTCCAGATCTATCGCGTTCTTATTTCCTCCCTTATTCCGCACCACAGAAACTGGGGCGGGAGTAGGATCAGAACTAGCTCTTTCAGTAGGTATTTTTTCTTTTTTGGAACGCAGTTGTGTACCGGTCCCACGGATGGCGCCAACTTGTTAGTACAATTTATGCGATGGGTGGTAACGGATGTGAATGTAGCTTATCGGACGGGGTCGACAAGCTTTCAGCGAGTTGGTTTTGTACTAATTCAAGTAGTTTAGACGAGATTCATGCACAAGAAAGGTAAACCGTTATACTTATCGTGGGGACAGACCCCACGATTAAACTCCGGCCTGAGAGTAAGTACACATTCTTGAGAGGGAAAGTAAACGTGTGTGTGTATAATTATGAGAGAGAAAGTTGTATCTTGTATGGGGATTAGAGCCCCTTTTATAGGCGAGGTTTGCCACTGGGGCTTCCTAGATTCTCGCATATAGTGGTTAGTTGCCGGAGCCGGACCCTTGGCGGACAAGAGTTCCGTGTTAGTCGCGGATGCGGTCGTAAAGGGTCTAACGGTTGAGGGTTCAGCCCGTTATGTGCCTTGCGCGCATCTCAAGGCCCGGACCACAGCCAATTTAGCCATTGGACTTACTGTAGGTCTAGGATTTGTAATCATTGGGCCTGAGCCCAGTATGAGTATAGTGTGTATTGGGCCTCGTGGGCCTATAATACATACTATACGCCCTAAAAGTTAGGGTTTATGTCAATCGACTATACCCCTAGTTGAATACCAAGAATTACCCAAACACACTTGTATTTGCCATTCGTTCTTGTACACACGTACTACGATCGAATCAACGTGGAAAGCTAGGTTCTTGAATCACAAACAACCAAACACTTGTATTGAGCTTAAGGAAATCGTTCCCTAGGTGTTAGGGATGGTGTACGATCGACTCAAACACAAGAAGAGAAGAGGAGAAGAAGTTAGGGTTATTAGGTGACCCAAGATTAATTAGAATGAATGCAAGAGGCCTTGCATTTATACTAATTCAATCCCTTGGTGTCCAAGTTAAGGTTTTAGTTCCCTATACCCCTTGTTCGACCGGTCATGTAATCCTATAGGGATTCTAGATCCTTCCCGACTTCTATTTTCATCTCTAGTCCCTTAACTTCACATTTAACGATCGTTAGTCAATTACCGTTAAGTACTAACATTCGTTAAGTAATATTTGTAATTAATAATTAAATATAACATTTATATATTAATTATATTGAACATTGATTCTCATACGTAATGTGTGCAATCCCGAGGTCATACGTATATTAAAAGTATCCATAAACCTTTCAATATCTTCCAATATCAGTATGCTCGGGCTTGCTTTCTATTCCTGGCTAATTTCATATAATCTCAATTCATACACGATTGTATCATACAAGCTCATATATAACATAGTACATCTATTGAATAATACACAAGCAAGCCCTCCATGGAATTTAAAAATACTGCAACTTAAGGTCTCCAAGAAGCTAAAAAGGCTATAAAATGTGACCGAAGATGCCACTCATTTCCAACTTGACACAATTTTGTGGCAATCGCCAAATCTACTAGTGATTAGATCAATCCAAACTCAATTTTGTGGCAATCGCCACTCATTTCAAGTCAAACTTCAATTTGTCCCTGTGCGATTACAACCAAATGGGTACATGCGTTCCAACACCTTTTTCTCAAGGGGATCCTGTCCTGACGCCCTCCTATTGCATCAAAGAAACAGTAGACGTAAATATCGAATCACTGAATCCCTATATCCAACAGATGAACAAACATAAAGAGCTGTCTTGGCAGAAAACAAACAACAAATTGTTAGAACATTAAAACCCCGTGGGTATAACTTTATTAATAACCACTATATATAATAGTGAAACCCTAATACCCAAAACCCACAAACCGGGTTTGGGCCTAATTATCTACTAATACTCCCCCGCAGTTCGAGCGGCGAAATCGCGAAAGCTCGAACTGGAGATTAAAGCTAATAAACAATAAACCAAAGCAAGTAAATAATTGTTGATGAAGACATTCGACAGCAAGCGGGAGCATCTTCAGCAGCAACAACAAACCTGGTAAACCAAAGTATCCCATACAACTAAACAAAGATGAGACAACGAAAGTTGGTTCTAAAACTTCAACCCCCAAAGAACCTTCCAAACAAACGGGGCGTGTTTTTCCATAGAAAAACATTAAGGTTTTTTTTTTTTTTTTTTTTTTTTTTTTTTTTTTTTTTTTTTTAATGAGAAGATATAGAATGGAGGTGAGAAAAGAGTGATGAAGATGAGCAGATCAGAAGGTAGCGTATCAGGTGAGAAGAAGGAGAGGCAGCGGAAAGATTTTAACAGTCGTCTCGGGAATTGATACCCTGTATTCGACACCAATAAAAGTCGTCTCGAGAATTGAGACCCTAGATTCGACATCAACAAAAGTCGTCTCGGGAATTGATACCCTGGATTCGACATAAAAACAAAACAAACAATTAAATAATATATATATATATTTTTTTTTCAACAGTAAATCAAATGTTGGTGTAGACAATTCTTCAAAGTCATGGTTGATATCTATGGTCAACAATGACGGCAGATGAAACAATCTTTTGAGCGGCAGAAGAAGACCATTACCAAACAGATAAAGAAAATAGGGTTTTGGAGATTTGTGACGGGGTGATACAAAGGTGGCGGCTTGATGACCGATTAGGTCTCAAGATCATACCTGCTCATGATACCATGTTAGAACATTAAAACCCCGTGGGTATAACTTTATTAATAACCACTATATATAATAGTGAAACCCTAATACCCAAAACCCACAAACCGGGTTTGGGCCTAATTATCTACTAATACAAATTAGTACAAATATTTGAAACGTGCGTATGTTTCAACAAAAGCTATAGCATACTTTTTTTGTATTGATCTTCTGTTAAGCGGAATGGTTTCATGCCTGCTTTTTGAGAAAACTTAAGAGTATAACTTACAAATTTGACTCTTTGAGTTCATCATAAATATTTCACACTACTGTGAGTAATTATATGCCAATAGATGAACAAAACAACAATTTTGTATATTATTTAAGAATAGGTACAAATATTAGAAGAGAGTAGTGATATAACATGCTAAAGAGATTGAGATTACTTAAAGATAAGCCGAATAAAACACACCAGTCACACTCATATTAAAAATGGATTGAAAATGATCAAGAAAGAATTTGCAGGAAATCAAACAGTCCATATGGCTAACAAATGTAATCTTTCTCATAAAAGGTCAAATTATTATTCAAAGACGTGACGGAGTTGTGGGTCCCAGCGACTATTAGTAGCCACAAAATAATTCAACGTTCAAGCTAATAGCCGAATTCCTTCGTTTGACTTGATAGCAATAAAAACATATACACATATATCATGTACAACTGTATGGCGGAAGAGGTGTTGTGCATTTAGGGGGAGTTTGGATTAGCTTATTTTAATGGCTTATTGAGATTCGGAAAAGCCGAAAAACTTACTTTTTGAGTTCCTGAGCATATCAATGTAAGCTCATGGCTTAACTAAGTCATAAGCTCAACCTCAGAAGCTAAAAAAAGTGAGCTTATCGGCTTTTCCATAAAATAAGCTAATCCAAACACCCTCTTATAATCTGCTAAACTTATTCCCATGAGTTTAATTATCTTACAAAATAAATTAATCAAACAAACTTATCCATGAAATAGACATGAATAGTTATTTAATAAGATTCTTAATCGAGTATTTAAAAATATAATATAAGAGCAATGACCAACAATAGGGTAAATCCCAAGCCATGAAAGAAGACCAAAAATTACTTCTTTAAGAAGTTAACCTCCCTCAAATTCTAATTCCTTTAACCACAATTTTGAAGTATCTGTCAACGATTTTCAACCAAGCAATATCAAGAAAACACCCAAAAAAACATGTTTACTAAGACATAAGAAATGATAGAGTGATAGACGATTCACAAAAACATCATAAAGACAAAATTATGCTGAAATCTGTCTTTTGTTTCAGCCTTGTTCACCAAGTCACTCTTATTTTAGCTCAATGATTAGCAATATGGTGCAAACAGGTACATTTATACGAATGAACACCATACTAATTTTGTTTCAAGTTTCAGTATAATACAATTCAAATGAATGTACAACTAAACATTCTTTAGAAACATTACATCTAATTTAACTAAAAGGCTTAAAAGGTGACTCAAAAAGAAAGATAAGTGGGCTTATATAGCTCGGTTGGACATGTTAGGCTCAATTCATTCAGCATGTCTAGCTACTGTTCCAAGTCATATCTACACAAGTCAGTTTAGATACACACATAAGCAGAAACAAATCCTGCTCAAACTGTTAAATGGTACTGGCTTGACAACTACGGGAGAGAACAAAGAAACCAAGGTTAGTGGTTTGGTCGATATTTTTATGCCCAAACCGGTCCATGCAAATGCCATGCTACTTGCTATGTTAGTATCTGTAAGACTGCAGTATCATATCTAATTCAGCAATTACTGTAAGAAACCTTTTTAAAGTTTATTCTACCAATAAGAACATCTAAAGATAATATTAAGTTTCATCTAAATCTCTATACAGCCTATCATGGGACAACTGGACAATATAATAGAGGAAATCTTATCGAATCAAGATAACATATTTTAAGAGAATTTTGATAACTGAATACAATGCTTGACGGTATCATTAGTAAAACAAGCATATCTTCAAACATAATTTGATTAAGTAATCCCAAATCTTGAGGAAGCAGAACACATTAAACTTTATTAATATTATCATGTCCAGGGACGGATCTATGTTGAAAGTGTGGGGGGCCGGTGCCCCCCATGGCTAGCCGAAAAAGTTGAGATTATAGTGTAAATTTTTTTTAATTTGACCTTTATTCGAAAGTGACCCCCACCAAAAACTCAAATTGCCCCCCACCCAGATACTAAAATCCAACATTCAACACTGTAAAGCCTTAGAAATCCTTCATCTCTAAGTAAAAATACACGGTTTATTATTACGATCATAGTCTTTTTTTCGCATTTTATTGCTATTATAGAAAAAAAAAATATTTGCCCCCCCACATCTTATTTTTCTGGGTCCGTCACTGATCATGTCACCACCATCGCTAATCACATTCTTAATAAACTAATAAGATGATAACAAGAAAGAGTTTGTAAGGAACCAAAGACTTATGAGATCATTCTCTAAATAGAGCAAGCATCATAAATGAAGAGTACTAACGACAAATGGTATAAACGGGGACCCCACAAACACCAAGCAGCCATGACATAATTCAAACAACAAATCATACCCAATTAAACGATACATATGTTTATCTAGTATACCTATGCTTTTTTGATTGGATGAAAACATTCCCATGACTTCTAGCATCATAAAGATGAGATTAAATTTGAATATAGGAAACGAAAACTTAAAGGAATGGCGAAATGTTTATAAGACCCTTTAACAATAACAAAATAGGCAAAGTGGTGGAAATCAAAACTGTAGACAAACAAAGGAGCTATGTTAAATAACAATTTTGAGAAAAAGTGTGAGCATTGCAACGAAGTGCACGACATACTAAAGTTGAACTTAGTAGTAAATTTCCTGAAAGATAGGATTGATAGATAATTTAACAGTTTAGTATTAGAGTGATGGGTACACCTGACCAAACCTTAACAAAATTCCAAATTGTAAAGAAAGACAAATGACGCGCGAGGTCTCTAAGAAGTTAACTGGATTTAATTTCTAATCTTTTATATCCACTTTAACTTTTCTGTCGACTTCTATTAATCGTGTTGATATATAAACATATCAAGAAACACTCAACAATCATCAAAACTAAAAGGCACAAAGTACTCTCACTTAGCTCCAAGAAAATAAGAAGATGATGCTATCTGAGGTTCTAATTCAGACCCCTTGGCCGATTCAGTCCTATTTTCAATCGAATCTTGATCATTATGAGCGCGAGCACCATGAGTTTCTTGCTTCAATCAATAGTAGCCCCGAATATTCATTGATTTCATCAGAATCATATCTTCCTGTGTTAAGTGATGAGTGTGTGGACTATCCATTTTTGGGTAATGATCAGACTCAAAACTTTTCACCGGATGAAATTGATTCACAAAACATCATGGTCCTTGATGATGTATGCAAATGGTTGTGTGACGATGATCAAGTTGCAGAAGAGATTCAATCCGAGACATCTGTTAAAGGTGAGGATATATGGAGCCCGTGCCTCTCCGTGGAAGAACTGAACGATGTCATGGAACCAGAATTACAAACAGGAATACAGAATCTACTTAAAGCTTGGGCAGACGCCATTTCATTGGGACAGAAACAGCTTGCTGATGTGATAGTGCGATGCATAAGTGAAAAAACAAACGCCATCGGTGCAGCAATCGAGCGCATATCATTTAATTTATTCCAGGGTGGTGATAATCAAGGAAACGAATACCTTACACAAGAAGCCGTTAGGAACTTTATGCAAGCATTCAGCGCGTTTTACAAGATCTTTCCTTATGGGCGGTTTGCTCATTTCACAGCCAATTCAGCTATCCTTCAAGCTGTTCCGGTCCATGTTGAATCGATTCACATAATTGACTTTGACATTTGTGAAGGAAGTCAATGGCCTGTGGTGATAGAAGCCATTGCACGACAAAGAAAATCATTGACAATTACAAGTGTCAAACAAGAAGAGCATGGCTTTGGATTCGAAGAGACCAAGAGGAACCTCATTAACTATGCACGGACTTGCGGTCTAAATTTGAAGGTACTAGAGAAAGATGTCACCCAAATGATGCAAGAAATGGAGGGACAAAGAAAAGGTGGAGAGTTTTTGGTGTTTAATTGTATGGTTGGGCTTCCACATATGGGAAAGACAAGAAAAACAACTCAAGTTACAAACTTTTTGAGCATTGCGAAAGCGGTTTTAGCCGCAAATGATGGGATCTTAGCAATTGGAGATGGTGAAGGTCATGAGAGAATTGAAAAAGCCTCAGATTTTTCTTCTTTCTTTGATGCGAAATTGGCACATTACAAAGCGTTATACGAATCAATAGAATGGGGTTTTCCTAGTCACCTCACTGAAGCAAGGTTGGCTATGGAGACCCTTTTCGTCGCGCCGTTTTTACCTACAAATTCCTGGTTAAAAAAATGGGAGGAAGGAAGAGAAAACACGGTTTCTCAAAGCATGATCGGGTTAAAAGGTCGATCAATGAGTATCAAAAGCTTGAATGAAGCTAGGGAACTAGTGAAGCAAGCTGAAAGTCCATACGGAATCATAGTCGAAGGAGACAGTGGGAACGAAATGGTGCTGGAATGGAACGGAACTCCGCTAGTGAAAGTTTCTGTTTGGGTGTAAAAACGATTCAAGATTCTCGCTACTTAGTATATATAGCTCTGTACAAAATTCTTATCAAACATTAGTATATCATACACATTGATTTTTTTAGCTATATATGATCTCAAAATGGGTAGTTTCTAGCACAACCATGCACATATCATCCAATATCAGTATGCTTGAGTTTGCTCTCGTCTCCTTGATAAGCTCATATAAGCTCGATTCATACAGGATCATATCATACAAGCTCATATATAACATAAGTACACCCATTGAGTAATACACTAGCAAGCCCGGCCTCCATGGAAAATTACTGCAAGTTAAGGTCTCCAAGAAGATAAAGGGCTATAAATTGTAATGGAAAATTTGCATTTCTATGGCCCAAGATGCCACTTATTTCCAAATTGACACACTTTTGTGGCATATCGGCAAAAGTAGTCAATCTACTTCGCATAAGATCAAGAAATATAAATCAAATTATGGACTTTCTAAAATTAGTAAAATCGGTTTTAGACATAACCGAAGGGATCGTCACCTTTGGAGATGGAGAAGAATGTGAAAAAATGAGAACTTTATCAAACAGTCCTATGGTTTTGACAAACATAATCTTTCTCGCAAAAGTTCAGATGATTATTCAAAGACATAACTGTGACGGAGTTGTGGGTCCCACAGAGTATTAGTAGCCACAAAATAATTCATCGTTCACATTAATAGCCGTTTTTCGGGCAAATCGCATAAAAAGGTACTCATCTTATGTCCAATTTCAATTAAAGGTACTATTCTTTTTTTTTCTCAATTTAAGGTACCCGACTTTTTTTTTGGGGCGATTTAGGTTTTTTTCTAACTTCCGTTAACTATTTCGTTAGTAAATTACATGTTTGGTCCTTGAGTTTGTATAGGCATTACATGTTTGGTCCTTTAGTCCGTTTTTGCACATTTTCAAAAAATATTTTTCAAAAATAAATTTTTTTTCAAAAAAAAATTTTCGAAATATTTTTTTTCCAAATTTTTTTCAAAAACAATTTTTCAAAATATTTTTTTTCAAAAAAACTTTTTCGAAAAAAAATAATTCGAAAAAGTTTTTTTGAAAAAAATTTGGAAAAAAAATATTTCGAAAAAAATTTTTTGAAAAAAATTTGGAAAAAAAATATTTCGAAAAAGTTTTTTGAAAAAAATTTGGAAAAAAAATATTTCGAAATTTTTTTTTGATTAAAAATATTTCGAAAAAGTTTTTTTGAAAAAAATTTGGAAAAAAAATATTTCGAAAAAGTTTTGTTGAAAAAATTTGGAACAAAAATATTTCGAAAAATTTTTTTGAAAAAAATTTTATTTCGAATTTTTTTTTTGAAAATGTACAAAAACGGACTGAAGGACCAAACATGTAATGCCTATACAAACTCAAGGACCAAACATGTAATTTACTAACGAAATAGTTAACGGAAGTTAGAAAAAAACCTAAATCGGCCAAAAAAAAAAGTCGGGTACCTTAAATTGAGAAAAAAAAAGATTAGTACCTTTAATTGAAATTGGACATAAGATGAGTACCTTTTTATGCGATTTGCCCCCGTTTTTCTTCATTTGACTTGATAGCAATAAAATCAAATACACATATATCATGTACGACTGTATGGCTGAGGAGGTGTTGTGCATTTAGGAGGTGTTTGGATTAGCTTATTTTATTGGCTTATTGAGATTTGGAAAAGCCAAAAAACTTACTTTTTGAGCTTCTGAGCGTATCACTGTAAGCTCATGGCTTAATTAAGTCATAAGCTCAGCCTCATAAGCTAAATAAACTGAGCTTATTGGCTTTTCCATAAAATAAGCTAATCCAAACACCCTCTTATAATCTGATGAACTTATTTCCGTGACTTTTATTATCTTACAAAACAAACTTATCCATGAAATAGACATGAATAGTTATCTAATAAGATTCTTAAACTAGTATTTAACAATAAAATATAAGAGCAATGACTAACATAGGGAAAATTCCAAGCAATGAAAGAAGACCAAGAATCACTTCTTTAAGAAGTTAACTTCCCTCAAATTCTAATTCCTTTAACCACAATTTTGAATTATCTGTCGACGATTTTCAACCAAGCAATATTAAGAAAACACCCAAACAAACGTGTTTACTAAGAGACATAAGTAACGATAGAGTGATAGACGATTCACAAAAAGATCATAAAGACAAAACTATGCTGAAATCTGACTTTTACTTCAGCCTTGTTCACCAAGTCACTCTTATATTAGCTCAATGATTATCGATATGGTCCAAACATGGACATTTATACTAATGAACACCATAAATTTACTTCAAGTTTCGATATAGTACAATTCAAATGAAGGTACAACTAAACATGTTTAGAAACATTACAACTAAATTTAACTAAGAACGTACAACAAAACATTCTTTAGTAACAAGTAGGATTATAAAGCTCGGTTGCAGTGGCGGAACTTGACCATTTATTTTGGGAGGGCCGAATTTATTTTGGGGGGGGCCGAATCGGAGATTTGTTTGTAACCTCAACTAAATTACCCCTAAAACCTATAATATTTACACTAGATGCCGCAAATTTTGGGGGGCCGGGACCCTCCCCTGCCCCCAAAGAGTTCCGCCTCTGCTCGGTTGGGCTTGTTAGGCTCGATAAGCTCAGGCATGTCTAGCTGTTACACCAAAGCCATATGAGCACATCTCAGATTAGACAGACATATAAGCAATAATAATTCTTAAGTCCTGCTCAAACTGCTAAATCAGTACTTGTTGGTTTGACCACTTCGTGAAAATTTATTAGCCCAAAGCAGCCCATGCAAGTGCCATGCTGCATTATATATTTGCTACCTACAATCCCGATTTGAGATATATAATGTTCTATGATGTATGATATATGTGCTCATTTACAAAATGAAGATGCTACTTGCATGTTAGTATCTACTTCAGCAAGTACTTTGTGAAACCTTTTTAAAGTTTATTCTACCAACAAGAACATCTAAAGATAGTACTGTATTAAGTTTATCAGCCTATCACGGGATGATCGAGGAAACCTTATCGAATCAAGATATATTTCAATAGAAATTTGATAACTGGATACAATGATTGACGGTATCATTATTAAAACAAGTATATCATTGAAAAGATTCTGATTAAGTAATCCCCTATCTTGAGGAGGCAGAACACGTTAAACATAATTTAAATTATCATGTCGCCACCATGGCACCATCGCTAATCACATTCTTAATAAACTAATAAGATGATAACAAGAAAGAGTTTGTAAGGAACCAAAGACTTATGAGATCATTCTCTAAATAGAGCAAGTATAATAAATGAAGATTACAAACGACAAATGGTATAAACGGGGGCCCCACAAACAGCAAGCAGCCATGATATAATTCAAACAACAAATCATACCCAATTACATGATACTAGATACATATGTTCATCTTTTTTTTTTTTTAACGGTGACTTTCATTTTTTGGATTAGAGTCGCACCTGCCCTAAAAGCAGGCCCTCATCCACCACGTACCCAGACAATGTTGTCTTAACCGGATCCATGCTGGCGTAGTGGGTATTAATAACGGCGTCCGCCCGAAAACCGTACCGCCTCCACACGATCTAGTATTACCTATGCTCTTTTGATTAGATGAAAACATTCCCATGACTTCTAGCATCATATAGATGTGTTCAAATTTGGTAAAATGTCTGAAATCACGCTTAAACGATGACAAATTAAAATAGGCAGAGTGGTGGAAATCAAAACTGTAAACAAAGGAGCTATGTTAAATAAACAATCTTGAGAAAAAGTGTGAACTTTGCAACGAATTGACATACTAAAGTTGAACTTAGTAGTAAATTTCCTGAAAGAAAGGATTGATAGATAATCTAACAGTTTAATATTAGAGTGATGGGTACACCTGACCAAACCTTGGCAAAATTCCAATTCGTAAAGAAAGACAAACGACGAGGTCTCTTAGAAGTTAACTGGATTGAAATTTCTAATCTTTTATATCCACTTTAACTTTTCTGCCGACTTCTATTAAATGTGTTGATATATAAACATATCAAGAAACACCCCAGCAATCATCAAAACTTAAAGGCACAAAGTACTCTCACTTAATTAGCTGCAAGAAAATAAGAAGATGATGCAATCTGAGGTTCTAATTCAGACCCCTTGGCCTATACAATCCTATTTTCATTCGAATCTTGATCATTATGAGAGCGAGCACCATGATTTTCTTCCTTCAATCAATAGTAGCCCCGAATATTCATTGATTTCATCAGAATCGTATCTTCCTGTGTTAATCGATGAGTGTGTGGACTATCCATTTTTGGGTAATGATCAGACTCAAAACTTTTCACCGGATGAAATTGATTCACAAAACATCATGGTCCTTGATGATGTATGCAAATGGTTGTGTGACGATGATCAAGTAGCAGAAGAGATTCAATCCGGGACGTCTGTTAAAGGTGACGATATATGGAGCCCGTGCCTCTCCATGGAAGAATTGAACGATGTCATGGAACCTGAATTCCAAACAGGATTACAGAATTTACTCAAAGCTTGGGCAGACGCCATTTCATTGGGACAGAAACAGCTTGCTGACGTGATAGTGAGATGTATAAGTGAAAAAACAAACCCCATCGGTGCAGCTATCGAGCGTATAGCATTTAATTTGTTCCAGGGTGGTGATAATCAAGGAAATGTTTACCTTAAACAAGAAGCCGTTAAGAACTTTATGCAAGCATTCAGCGCATTTTACAAAATCTTTCCTTATGGGAGGTTTGCTCAATTCACAGCCAATTCAGCTATCCTTCAAGCTGTTTCGGCCAATGTAGAATCGGTTCACATAGTTGACTTTGACATTTGTGAAGGAAGTCAATGGCCTGTGCTGATAGATGCCATAGCATGTTAGCCCTATAATGTTGTTAGATCAAATGTAGTATTTAAGTTATTATATATATGTATTGTAAGTTCTGTATTTGTGAATGGGTCGAAATCACGCTATGGGTCAGAAAAACATGTAACCCAAACAGGCCCATTACAAATGGCAGTTATGTAGGAAACGGTTATCTCCTAAACATCATACCGTTTGGAGAAAACTCTTAGTGCCGTTTCATCTTGTATAAATAGGCATAGATTCTGAATTTGTAAGTAACCCATTCGATTATAATAAATCAGTTATTAAAGGGTTCAACCCATTCTCTTGTTCTTATTATTCTTGATGATGTTTCACACATGTTGTTTGTTTGATTATTGAAGATCCTGGAAGTATGGAGCCTGTAGAAAACGAACATGGTATCAGAGCGCAAGGAATCAAACAACACAACAAGTCATGTTTTTGATCATCATTCAAGAGACGCGTTTAATATCATGAGATATCTTTGTTGCTGTAAATCGCGAAACATAAAAAAGAGGAAGAACAATTTTTGTTCTTGGAACCATTGCACAAAGAAGGAAAAGAGAAAGGGTACACGTTAAATTGTGTTGAGTGACAAGTATGGAGTGATTGCAAAACTTCAAGGACTAGATACCAAAGATGAAGAAGCAGTTGCGACTGCATGTTATAAGAAGTTTGTTGATCTCATTGTAGTCTGCCATGAAACTGCTAATGTACCTTGGGGTGAAAAGTCTAAAGATGTAGGAGACGCAAGCAATGATGGCTTGGCCATGGACCTGCAAGACCAGAAGGGAAAGAGAGTGAAGGATGGAGCAATAGAGACAAGTCAGAATCGTTTTGGTATTAGTCTTGAAGATGATGAAGAAGACAACAAGATATCAGTCAAGACAGCAATGAAACTTGAAGACATTGCTTGATGAAACGATCACTCAAGAGAAATTGATACTAACACATTAGGGGGGAAATTGTTAGCCCTATAATGTTGTTAGATCAAATGTAGTATTTAAGTTATTATATATATGTATTGTAAGTTCTGTATTTGTGAATGGGTCGAAATCATGCTATGGGTCAGAAAAACATGTAACCCAAACAGGCCCATTACAAATGGCAGTTATGTAGGAAACGGTTATCTCCTAAACATCATACCGTTTGGAGAAAACTCTTAGTGTCGTTTCATCTTGTATAAATAGGCATAGATTCTGAATTTGTAAGTAACCCATTCGATTATAATAAATCAGTTATTAAAGGGTTCAACCCATTCTCTTGTTCTTATTATTCTTGATGATGTTTCACACATGATGTTTGTTTGATTATTGAAGATCCTGGATGTATGGAGCCTGTAGAAAACGAACATAGCACAACAAAGAAAATCATTGACAATTACAAGTTTCAAGCATATAGTGGATGGCTATGGATTCGAAGAGACCAAGACGAACCTCATTAACTATGCACGGAGTTGCGATCTAAATTTGAAGGTACTAGAGAAAGATGTCACCCAAATGATGCAAGAAATGGAGGGACAAAGAAAAGGTGGAGAATTTTTGGTGTTTAATTGTATGGTTGGGCTATCACATATGGGAAATACAAGAAAAACAGCTCAAGTTGCAAAATTTTTGAGCTTAGCGAAAGAGGCTTTAGCCACAAATGATGGGATCATAACATTTGGAGATGCCGAAGGTCATGAGAGAATGGAAAAATCTTCAGATTTTTCTTCTTTCTTCGATGGGAAATTGGCACATTACAAAGCATTATATGAATCAATGGAATGGGGCTTTCCTCGTCACCTCACTGAAGCAAGGATGGCTATGGAGATCCTTTTCGTCAAGCCGTTTGTATCTTCCAATTCTTGGTTACAAAAGTGGAAGGAAGGTAGAGAAAACAAGGTTTCTCAAAGCATCAACGAGTTAAAAGGTCGACCAATGAGTATCGAAAGCTTGAACGAAGCTAGAGAACTAGTGAAGCAAGCTGAAAGTCCGTATGGAATCAGAGTCGAAGGAGACACTGGGAACGAAATAGTGTTGGGATGGAACGGAACTCCACTAGTGAAAGTATCTGTTTGGGTGTAGAAAAGATTTAAGATTCTCGCTACTTAGTATATATAGGTCTGTACAAAATTCTTATCAAACATTAGTATATAATACACATTGAATTCTTTTAGCTATATATGATCTCAATTGGGTAGTATTTAGCACAACCGTGCACGTACCATCGAATATCAGTATGCTCGGGTTCGCTCGATTCCTAGCTAAGCTCATATAAGCTTGATTCATATAGTATCATAGCATACAAGCACATATATAACATATATAGTATCCATTGAGTAATATAAAAGCAAGCCTTCCATGGAAACTAAAAAAACTGTAATGTAAGGTCTCCAAGAAGCTAAAGGGGCTATTAATTGTAAAGGAAAATTTGAATTTCTATGACTGAAGATGCCACTTATTTCTAACTTGACACACTTTTGTGGCATATCACCAAATCTAGGACCAGGCATTAATGGTTATAAAACACAAACTCGATTCAAAATTGATCAAGTCAAACTTGAATGTGTCCTTGTGCGATTACAACCAAACGTGTACGTGCTTTCCAATGCCTTCTTCTCAAGGGGATCCTTTCCTGACGCCCTACTATTGCAACAAAAAAACATAAAGAGTACTACCTTGTCGAATCAGTGAATCCATATGGCCATCATATGAACAAACATAAAGAGCTTTTTTGATAGAAAACAAAAAATGAATTAGCACAGATATCTGAAACATACATAGATAATATGTTTTAACAAAAACTTTAACATACTTTTTTTGCATCTTCTGTTAAGCGGAATGGTTTCATGCCTGCTTATTGAGAAACCTTAAATATCACTTACAAATTTGACTCTTTAACTTCATCAATATTTCACACTGTATTATATGCCAATAGATGAACAAAAAAACTATTTGTATATTATTTAAGAATAGGTATGAATATTAGAAGAAGAATCGTGATATAACATGCTAAACAGATTGAAATATAAGCCGAATAAAACACACCATGTCACACCAACTCATATTAAAAATGGATTGAAAATGATCAAGAAAGAATTTGCAGGAAATCAAACAGTCCATAAGGCTAACAAATGTAATCTTTCTCGTGAAAGGTCAAATGATTATTCAAAGACGTGACGGAGTTGTGGGTCCTAGCAACAATTAGTAGCCACAAAATAATTCAACCTTCAAGCTAATAGTCGAATTCCTTCACTTGACTTGTATAGCGGAAGAGGTGTTGTGCATTTAGGGGGTGTTTGGATTAGCCAGCTTTATTGGCTTATTGAGATTTGGATAAGCCAGAAAGCTTACTTTTTGAGCTTTTGAGCATGTTACTGTAAGCTCATGGCTTAACTAAGCCATAAACTCAACCTCCTAAGCTAAAAAAAGTGAGATTATCGGTTTTTCCATAAAATAAGCTAATCCAAACACCCTTCTATAATCTGATGAACATATTGTTGGAAAATTTAGTGCACTTGTGAGATTAGTTCACACATTGTAATGGGTTAGGAGGTACGGAGTGTACACCCATAAGGTCCATGAACACCCTGACTCTTATAGTGGTTTGTATTGGTAGTACTAGTAGAAAGTACTGCTTGTGGAAAGTACTGCTTGTGGTTTCCACTGATAAGCAGTGTTTCCACTGATAGGCAGTGTTTCCACTGAAGTGCTATGAAAGTACTGCTAGAGGTATGAAAGTACTACTAGTGTTAAAGTACTGCTAAATGGCAGCTACAACTGCTTAATGACCACGTTTAATTGGTCATGTAACCACTAACGGCTATAATGGGGATAGTTATGAGGTGATTAATGGGCCGATTAATACTCATAATTCCATTGGAATAGCTAAGAGTAATCCCCTATAAATAGGAGATCTGTTTATGCATGAAAAGAAACAGAAAACTATTAAAACTTATTAGCTTAAGGGTTATAGAATTGTGCCTAATTCCATAACTGCATTTGGTCTTATCCCAAGTAGATATTCGTGTAACCCAGGCATCAGGGTCGAATAGTTTACTTTAGAAAGTGATCACACGATTCCAAGTGATATCCGGTAACCACCTAGTGGTATTTGTTTCAGCTGAATTGATTATCTAACCCTGCTACTGGGCTCACGACTCCAACAATCAAAGTAAACTATTTTGTGATAATCAATGGCTGTTGCTGCAATGAAACACATGGCTTCAAACTTTGCCAAGCTTGATAAGTTTGAAGGGGTGGACTTTAGGAGGTGGCAGAAGAAGATGCACTTCTTGCTTTCCATCATGAGTGTGGTGTATGTGCTAACTACACCTATTCCTGATGATGGGGATGATGCTACTGTGGAGCAGATTAGGAGAAGGAGCAAATGGGAGAATGATGACTACATATGCAAAGGTCTTATTCTCAATGGTATGTCTGATTCTTTGTTTGATATTTATCAGAACTTTGAATCTTCCAAAGAACTGTGGGATTCCTTGGATGCCAAATATATGGCTGAGGATGCATCAAGTAAGAAGTTTCTTGTTAGTAATTTCACAAATTACAAAATGACTGATTCAAGACCAGTTATGGAACAATACAATGAACTTCTTGGAATACTTGGAAGGTTTACACAACACCATATGAACATGGATGAGGCTATCAAAGTCTTTTGTGTCATTGACAAACTCCCTCCTTCATGGAAAGATTTCAAGCATACCTTGAAACATATGAAGGAGAAGTTAACTCTTGTTGAGTTGGGCAGTCATCTGCACATTGAGGAATCTCTCAAGGTGCAGGATAATGACAAGCCAAAGAGTAGCAATGCTACTGGTGCTTCTGTTGTCAATATGGTGGAGCATAACAACTCCACCAGGTACAATGATAACAAAGGAAAACGCAAATATCATGATAACACAAAGGCAGATCTTAACAAGAAGGCAACTCCTACTTGTTGGAAATGTGGCAAGACTGGTCACATTAAAAGGGACTGCAAAGGTGTTAAAGTTAGTGGTAAAGCCAATGGATCAGGCACTAATGGTTCAGGGAGTGGTGGTTCAGCCAACTCACTGAAAGGTCAGAATATGTTTAATAAGTCTTTTTAGATTTATTATGTTACATATGTATCTAAATCTTTTTATGTGCAGGATGATGATGTTGCGTGGTGGGTTGACTCTGGTGCAACAGTTCATGTGTGTAAAGATAGAAGTTGGTTCAAGACTTATGAGTCACTGAATGATGGTTCTATTCTTCACATAGGAAATGAGTCAACAGCCTTGGTGCATGGTCGTGATTGTGTAGATCTTAGGTTTAGTTCTGGAAAGATTGTAACTTTGTTTGATGTTATTCATGTTCATGATATCAAGAAGAACTTGGTTTCAAGTAGTATTTTGAATAATCATGGTTATAAACAAGTTATTGAGCCTGATAAATTTGTGCTTTCCAAGCATGGTGTTTTTATTGGTTTTGGTTATTTATGTAATCAAATGTTCAAGCTTAATGTTACCACTGATACTGTTATTTCAGCTTTTGTGACCACATATGACCAGACTAACTCTACCCTTTGGCATGCTAGACTTGGCCATGTTCACTATAAAAGGATGCAAGATATGTCTAGGGATGGTTTAATCCCTGCTTTTGACATGGACACTGAAAAGTGTAAAACTTGCATGTTGACCAAGATAACCAAGAAACCCTTTCAGGGTGTTAGTCGTGAGACTAAGATCTTGGAGCTTATTCACAGTGACCTGTGTGATTTGCATGCCACTCCTTCTTTGGGAAATAAGAAGTACCTTGTGACATTTATTGATGATGCTTCTAGATTTTGTTATGTCTATCTATTACATACCAAGGATGAAGCATTAGATAAATTCAAAGTGTTTAAAACTGAAGTTGAATTACAACTTGGGTCTTTGATCAAAAGATTACGGACTGATAGGGGAGGTGAGTACATGGATACTCAGTACTTTCAGTCTGTTGGAATAATCCATGAAACGACTGCCCCTTATACTCCTCAGCAAAATGGTATTTCTGAAAGGAAAAACCGGGTGCTGAAGGAGATGGTTAATTCCATGTTGTCCTATTCAGGACTGAGTCAAGGGTTCTGGGGTGAAGCTATGTTAACATCTTGCTATTTATTAAATAAGGTTCCCAACAAAAGGAACAAGGTTACCCCTTATGAACTATGGACTAAAAGGAAACCCAACCTGAACTATCTCTGGGTCTGGGGTTGTAGGGCTGTTGTAAGACTTCCTGATCCAAAGCTAAAGACTTTGGGTGAAAGAGGCATTGACTGCATCTTTGTTGGATATGCTGAGCATTCCAAGGCTTTTAGGTTCTATGTTATTGAACCTAATGAATATGTTTCAATTAACTCAATAATTGAATCAAGGGATGCAGATTTTGATGAGAATAGATTCTCATCAGTTCCTAGACCAAGTCAGAGGATTCCTAATGTAACTCATGACACTGGTGTATCAGAGGTCCCTGATGGTGAACCATCAGTGGTCCCTGATGAGGTTGTAGTTCAACAACCTGAACCTGTGCTCAGGAAGAGCAAAAGGGTCAGGACTTCAAAGTCATTTGGACCTGAGTTTCAACTATACTTAGTTGAAGGAACAAGAGATGAGGTCTCAGACCAATAATCCTATTGCTTCATTGTTGAGGATGATCCCAAGACATTTGAAGAAGCAATGAAGTCCCAGGATATTGCTTTCTGGAAAGAAGCAATCAATGATGAGATGGATTCCATCATGGGCAACAACATTTGGGTCTTGGTTGATCTACCTCCTGGTTGCAAACCTTTGGGTTGCAAATGGATTTTCAAAAGGAAAATGAAGGTAGATGGAACTATTGAAAAGTTCAAGGCTAGACTAGTCATTCAGGGCTTTAAACAAAAGTCAGGGATAGACTATTTTGATACTTATGCCCCTGTGGCTCGTATCAGTACCATAAGACTGCTGATTGCTTTGGCATCTATTCACAATCTGGTTATTCATCAGATGGATGTGAATACAGCTTTCTTGAATGGTGAATTGGATTAGGAGGTTTACATGAACCAACCTCAGGGCTTCATCATGCCTGGCAATGAAAACAAGGTGTGTAAACTGATTAAGTCTCTTTATGGACTGAAGCAGGCACCTAAGCAATGGCATCAACAATTTGATGAAGTGGTTTTGTCTAGTGGTTATGTTCTTAACCAAGCTGACAAATGTGTATATAGCAAATTTGATGAATCTGGTAAAGGAGTCATCATTTGTCTATATGTTGATGACATGTTGATCTTTGGCACTGACCAAAATCAGGTTGACCTGACAAAGGAATTTTTGTCATCAAGGTTCTCCATGAAAGACATGGGGGAGGCTGATGTTATCCTTGGTATAAGGATTAAACATGAAAGTAATAGAATTTCTATCTCTCAGTCTCATTATATTGAGAAGGTGCTGAGGAAATTCAATTACTTTGATTGTACTCCTGTGAGTACACCTATGGATACTCGTGAGAAGCTGATGCCTAATAATGGAAAAGCTGTATCTCAACTTGAGTATTCTAGGGTAATTGGCTGCTTGATGTATGCCATGACTTGTACAAGGCCTGATATTGGTTTTGCAGTGGGAAAATTGAGCAGGTATACTAGTAATCCTAGTGCTCATCACTAGCAAGCAGTTCAGAGGGTACTGAAGTATTTGAAGAGAACTATGGATTATAGTCTCTCATATACTGGTTACCCATCAGTGTTGGAAGGTTACACTGATGCAAGTTGGATCAGTAACACTGAAGACAATTCGTCTACCAGTGGCTGGGTATTCCTACTTGGTGGAGGTGCAATTTCTTGGGCATCCAAGAAGCAAACTTGTATCACCAGTTCAACAATGGAATCTGAATTTGTGGCTTTGGCAGCTGCTGGTAAAGAAGCTGAATGGTTGAAAAACTTGCTTCTTGAGATTCCATTGTGGCCTAAACCTATAGCACCTATTTCTATCCGTTGTGATAGTGGAGCTACATTGGCTAAGGCTTATAGCCAGATGTACAATGGTAAGTCTAGACACTTAGGTGTCAGACATAGCATGATTCGTGAGCTTATCATGAATGGGGTGGTATCTATAGAGTTTGTGAGATCTCAACAGAACTTAGCTGATCACTTGACGAAGGGTTTAGCTAGAGACTTGGTTATAAAGTCTGCTAAAGGGATGGGTTTAAGTCCAACTTAGTCACTGAATGCTAGGACACCCAACTCCCTCCTAAGGAAACTTGGGAGCTGAGTTCAATGTGGAAAGCTAAACATTCAGTGGACTGGAGCACATGTTTTATTTACATCCCAAGGTTGTGCTCAGAACCTGCTGAAAGGAGGATAAAGTCTTTACTTCTTAATGGTTACTTTTTTTTGAAAAAGTGCTTGGCAGGAGCATGACTAAAGAGGAACCACCTATGTAAATGTTGAAGTTTTGCTGCTTCAGGAAGCTTTGGACTTTTAGCTTTTACAACATTTATGAATTTGGATATGGACACATGGCTTGTATAGTGTCAGGAGCTGTTAAATGTTTGAAAACTTGTGTGTATTTTATCTTCAGGTATTCAAATGGGTTGAAGGGTTCAATTCTTAGAACACCCTGATTCTCGAATATTTGAACGTGTAATTTACAAAGATGAAAATTCAATCCTCAGGACATTTTCGTTTATGCACATGTTTTGCTTGATGTTTATTTTTCATGCAAAGGAAGTGAACTAAATTTGGGGAGGATTGTTGGAAAATTTAGTGCACTTGTGGGATTAGTTCACACCTTGTAATGGGTTAGGAGGTACGGAGTGTACACCCATAAGGTCCATGAACACCCTGACTCTTATAGTGGTTTGTATTGGTAGTACTAGTAGAAAGTACTGCTTATGGAAAGTACTGCTTGTGGTTTCCACTGATAAGCAGTGTTTCCACTGATAGGCAGTGTTTCCACTGAAGTGCTATGAAAGTACTGCTAGAGGTATGAAAGTACTGCTAGTGTTAAAGTACTGCTAAATGGCAGTTACAACTGCTTAATGACCACGTTTAATTGGTCATGTAACCACTAACGACTATAATGGGGATAGTTATGAGGTGATTAATGGTCCGATTAATACTCATAATTCCATTGGAATAGCTAAGAATAATCCCCTATAAATAGGAGATCTGTTTATGCATGAAAAGAAACTGAAAACTATTAACACTTATTAGCGCAAGGGTTATAAAATTGTGCCTAATTCCATAACTGCATTTGGTCTAATCCCAAGTAGATTCGTGTAACCCAGGCATTAGGGTCGAATAGTTACTTTGGAAAGTGATCACACGATTCCAAATGATATCCGGTAACCACCTAGTGATATTTGTTTCTGCTGAATTGATTATCTAACCCTGCTACTGGGCTCACGACTCCAACACATATTCCCATGACTTTTATTATCTTACAAAATAGATTAATCAAACAACTTATCCATAAAATAGACATGAATATGTATCTAATAAGATTCTTAATCGAGTATTTAACAATAAAATATAAGAGCACTGACCAACAATAGGGTAAATTCCAAGCTATAAAAGAAGACCAAGAATCACTTCATTAAGAAGTTAACATCCCTCAAATTCTAATTCCTTTAGCCACAATTTTGAATTATATGTCGACGATTTTCAGCCAGGCAATATCAAGAAAACACACAAATAAACATGTTTACTAAGAGACATAAGAAATGATAGAGTGATAGACGATTCACAAAAACATCATAAAGACAAAACTATGCTGAAATCTAACTTTTACTTCGGCCTTGTTCACCAAGTCACTCTTATTTTAGCTCATTATTATCGATATGGTTCAAACATGGACATTTATACGAATGAACACCGTAATTTCTTTTTAATTATCAAATACGGAACAATTCAAATGAATGTACAACTAAACATTCTTTAAACGGTGACTTAAAAATAAAGATAACAATTAGGATTATATAGCTCGGTTGGGCTTGTTAGGCTCGATTAGTTCCGGTATGTCTAGCTGTTACACCAAGCCATAAAGCACATTTCAGATTAGACAGACATATTAAGCAATAATAAGCCCTGAAGTCCTGCTCACACTGCCAAATCAGTACTTGTTTGTTTGATCAGTTCGGGGAGATTAACAAACCAAGGTTAGTATTGGTCGTTTATTCAACCATTGTAAAGTTTATTCAACCAACAAAGTAATTAAGTTTCATCCAAATCTCTATACAGCCTATCACGGGATGATAGAGGAAACCTTATCGAATCAAGATAATATTTATTTTAAAGAAATTTGATAACTGAATACAATGCTTGACGGCATCATTAGTAAAAAAACAAGTATATCTTTAAACAGATCCTGATTAAACTTTATTAAAAATTATCATGTCATGTCACCAGCATGCTAATCACATTCTTAATAAACTAATAAGATGATAACAAGAAAGAGTTTGAAAGGAACCAAAGACTTATGAGATCGTTCTCTAAATAGAGCACGTATCATAAATGAAATGTACTAACGACGAATGGTAGAAACGGGGACCCCTCAAACAACAAGCAGCCATGATATAATTCAAACAACAAATCATACCCAATTACATGATACTAGATACACATGTTTATCTAGTATTACCTATGCTTTTTTGATTGGATGAAAACATTCCCATGACTTATAGCATCATAAAGATGAGATCAATTTGAATTTAGGTAACAAATTTTTTTGGTAAAATGTCTGTAATCACGCTTCAACGATGAAAAAATAGGCAGAATGGTGCGAATCAAAACTATAGATGAACAAAGGAGCTACCACGTTTAATGAAAATTTTGAAAAGAAAGTGTGAACTTTGCAACGAAATGACTTACTAAAGTTGAACTTAGTAGTAAATTTCCTGAAATAAGAGATTGATACAAAATTTAGCAGTTTAATATTAGAGTGATGGGTACGCCTGACCAAACTTTAACAAAATTCCAATTCATATAGAAAGACAAATGATGAGGTCTCTAAGAAGTTAACTGAATGTAATTTCAAATCTTTTATATCCACTTTAACTTTTCTGCCGACTTTTATTAGTAGTTTTGATATATAAACATATCAAGCAACACTCGGAAATCATCAAAACTTAAAGGCACAGAGTACTCTCACTTAGCTGCCAGAAAATTAGAAGATGATGCAAACTGAGGTTCTGATTCAGACCCCTTGGCCAATTCAGTCCTATTTTCATTCGAATCTTGATCATTATGAGAGCGAGCACCATGAGTTTCTTTTTTCAATCAATAGCAGCCCCGAATATTCATTGATTTCATCAGAAACGTATCTTCCTGTGTTATCCGATGAGTGTGTGGACTATCCACTGTTGGGTAATGATCAGACTCAAAACTTTTCACCGGATACCATTGATTCACGAAACATCATGGTCCTTGATGATGTATGCCAATGGTTGTGTGGCGATGATCAAGTAACAGAAGAGATCCAATCCGAGACGTCTGTTAAAGGTGAGGATGTATGGAGCCCGTGCCTCGCCATGGAAGAAATGAATGATGTCATGGAACCTGAATTCCAAACAGGATTACAGAATCTACTCAAAGCTTGGGCAGACGCCATTTCACTGGGACAGAAACAGCTTGCTGATGTGATAGTGCAATGCATAAGTGAAAAAATCAACTCCATCGGTGCAGCTATCGAGCGCATATCATTTAATTTGTTCCAGGGTGGTGATAATCAAGGAAACGAATACCTTAAACAAGAAGCCTTTAGGAACTTTATGCAAGCATTCAGCGCATTTTACAGGATCTTTCCTTATGGGCAGTTTGCTCATTTCACAGCCAATTCAGCTATCCTTCAAGCTGTTCTGGCCCACGTAGAATCGGTTCACATAGTTGACTTTGACATTTGTGAAGGGAGTCAATGGCCTGTGGTGATAGAAGCCATTGCACAACAAAGAAAATCATTGACAATTACAAGTGTCAAACAAGAAGAGCATGGTTTTGGATTCGAAGAGACCAAGAGGAACCTCATTAACTATGCACAGACTTGCGGTCTAAATTTGAAGGTACTAGAGAAAGATGTCACCCAAATGATGCAAGAAATGGAGGGACAAAGAAAAGATGGAGAATTTTTGGTGTTTAATTGTATGGTTGGGCTTCCGCATATGGGAAAGACTAGAAAAACAGCTCAAGTTGCAAATTTTTTGAGCATAGCGAAAGCAGCTTTAGCCACAAATGAAGGGATCATAACCTTTGGAGATGGCGAAGGTCATGAAAGAATGGAAAAAGCCTCTGATTTTGCTTCTTTGTTTGACGGGAAATTGGCACATTGCAAAGCATTATATGAATCAATGGACTGGGGTTTTCCTAGTCACCTCACTGAAGCAAGGATGACTATGGAGACTCTTTTCATCGCCCCGTTTATATCTTCAAATTCCTGGTTACAAAAATGGGAGGAAGGAAGAGAAAACACAGTTTCTCAAAGCATCATCAGGTTAAAAGGTCGACCAATGAGTATCGAAAGCTTGAATGAAGCTAGGGAACTAGTGAAGCAAGCTGAAAGTCCATATGGAATCAGAGTCCAAGGAGACTGTGGGAACGAGATGGTGTTGGAATGGAACGGAACTCCAATAGTGAAAGTTTCAGTTTGGGTGTAAAAAAAATTTAAGATTCTCGCTACTTGGTATATATAGGTCTGTACAAAATTCTTATCAAACATTAGTACATACTACACATCGATTTTTTTTAGCTATATTATGTTCTCAAATTGGGTAGCGCTTATCACAACCATGCACATATCTTCCAATATCAGTATGCTCGGGTTTGCTTTCGATTCCTGGCTAATTTCATATAAGCTCGATTCATACATGATTGTATCATACAAGCTCCTATATAACATAAGTACATCTATTGAATAATACACAGGCAAGCCCTCCATGGAATTTAAAAATACTGCAATTTAAGGTCTCCAAGAAGCTAAAAAGGCTATAAATTGTAAATGAAAATTTGTATTTCCAAGACCGAAGATGCCACTCATTTCCAACTTGACACACTTTTGTGGCATATCACCAAATCTACTAGTGATTAGATCAATTCCAAACTCGATTCAAACTTGATCAAGTCAAACTTCAATGTGTCCCTGTGCGATTACAACCAAATGGGTACATGCGTTCCAACACCTTTTTCTCAAGGGGATCCTGTCCTGACGCCCTCCTATTGCATCAAAAAAACATTAGACGTAAATATCGACACTTGTAACTACAAATATCTGAATAAATTGACAGAAAAGAATACAACCTCGATGAATCAGTGAATCCCTATATCCAACAGATGTACAAACATAAAGAGCTGTTTTGACAGAAAACAAACAACGAATTAGTACAAATATTTTTAACGTACGTATGTTTTAACAAAAACTATAACATACCTTTTTTGTATCGATCTTCTGTTAAGCGGAATGGTTTCATGCCTGCTTTTTGAGAAACCTTAGGAGTATAACTTCCAAATTTCACTCTTTGAGTTCATCATAAATATTTCACACTGTGAGTAATTATATGCCAATAGATGAACAAAACAACAATTTTGTATATTATTTAAGAATAGGTACGAATATTAGAAGGGAGTAGTGATATAACATGCTAAACAGATTGAGATTACTTAAAGATAAGCCGAATAAAACACACCAGTCACACTCATATTAAAAATGGATTGAAAATGATCAAGAAAGAATTTGCAGGAAATCAAACAGTCCATATGGCTAACAAATGTAATCTCTCTCATAAAAGGACAAATTATTATTCAAAGAAGTGATAGAGTTGTGGGTCCCAGCGACCATTATTAGCCACAAAATAATTCAACCTTCAAGCTAATAGCCGAATTCCTTCATTTGACTTGATAGCAATAAAAACAGATACACATATATCATGTACAACTGTATGGCGGAAGAGGTGTTGTGCATTTAGGGGGAGTTTGGATTAGCTTATTTTATTTGCTTATTGAGATTTGGAAAAGCTGAAAAACTTACTTTTTGAGCTTCAATTCTGAGCATATCACTGTAAGCTCATGGCTTAATTAATTCAAGACCCACAACTGAATCGCAGTTCACAAACAGAAACACAATAACACAGTAACTTGGAATAAGCTCTCCAATTAATCAGAAAAATACTTGCTTACAAAAACTGATATTGAATGCATAATAACAAACCACAGCTCGGTTTGTATATATAGGGAATAGAACAAGCTTTCCTAATCCTACTACAATTCTAATATAACTAGAATATTAAAACCGACATTCACCCCATGGGCTCGGGTCAATAGCTGCTGCTGCCCCATGTCGGGTCAGACATTAGCCCAACATTCACCCCCCTAATTTCTGACTCGAGATAGGTAGGTCTTCAACTCCGAGTAACTCTTGCATTTCCTTGAACTTAATCCTTGCGAGAGCTTTCGTCAGAATATCAGCACGTTGTAACTCACCTCTTACAAACTCAACTTGTACTTGGTCTCTTTCAACACACTCTCGGATAAAATGATAATGTGTGTTTATATGCTTGCTTCTCCCGTGAAAGACTGGATTTTTCATAAGTGCAATAGCCGATTTGTTGTCAACAAATAAGACCACCACTCTTTCTTCCATTCCGGTTATTTCACTCAACAACCCACGTAACCATATCCCTTGACACGCGGCTGAGGTTGCAGCCATGAACTCGGCTTCAAAAGACGATAGAGCCACCGTGTTTTGCTTTTGTGAGCACCAAGTGATAGGTGATTTCCCTAGATAAAATACATGCCCAGTTGTGCTTCGACCATCATCTTGGTCCATAGCAAAACTACTATCACTAAACCCCACTAACTCCTTGGTTTTCTCTTGGTTGTATCGTATTCCAAAATTCAAACTACCTTGGATATACCTTAGTATTTGTTTCACAGCTGCCATATGTGATTCTTTTGGTTCTTGCATGTAACGACTAACCAAACCAACCGAATAAGATAAATCAGGTCGAGTGTGTAGTAAATACCTTAAACAACCAACTCGTCGTCTATACAAAGTTGCATCAACTGGTTTTCCTTCCTTATCCATGCTTAACTTCATTCCAGGTTCTAATGGACATTGATTAGGATTTGATTCATGCATTCCAGCATCTTTTAAGATCTTCTTTGCATAGCCCGCTTGACTTATTGAGATACTCGAATCCTCTTGCTTTACTTCAATGCCAAGATAATAGCTCAATTTTCCCAAATCACTCATATCGAACCTTTCTTGCATTTGTCTCTTAAATTCACCAATTTTGCTAAGCTTCGAACCGGTTACTAAGAGATCATCTACATAGACCGCAATAATCAAGATTGACTTGTTTGTTTTCTTCACATACACCGCTTGTTCGTGTTGGCATCTTTTGAAAGACATTTGCTTGAGTTCTCCATCAAGTTTTGTATTCCACGCCCTTGGAGCTTGTTTAAGTCCATAAAGCGCCTTTTTCAACTTGTAGATCTTCCTTTCCTCTCCTTTCTTCACGAACCCCTCCGGTTGTGTAACAAACACTTGCTCTTTTAGTTCTCCATGTAAAAAAGCTGACTTTACATTCAGATGATGTAGCTCCCATGCTTCTTTTGCGGCCAATGAGATCAATAAACGCACTGTTTCAATCCGTGCTACGGGCGCAAATACCTCATCATAGTCAATTCCTTCCTTTTGAGCATAACCCTTTGCTACTACCCGAGCTTTAAACTTATTAATTGAACCATCCGGATTTCTCTTAATTTTGAGCACCCACTTTAATCCAATGGGATTAACATTAACCGGAGCTTCAACTAATTCCCATGAATCATTCTTCTCGATAGACTCAATCTCTTGCTTCATAGCAACCATCCACTTGCTTGAGACTTTTGCTTCTTGGAACGTTCTTGGTTCATCATCTTCAATCAAAAGTAGATTTTGATCTTCATTAGCAACTGAGGTTCTTGAACTAGACCCCATAATAAAGTCATTAAATCTAGTTGGCTTAGTTGAAACCCTTGAAGAACGCCTCATAATTGGTTGAGTTTCTGTCACAGGAATAGGGTCATTCCCCGCCTCGAATTGAACTTCTTGTTCGGTATTGACCGGTTGATTTTCATCAACATCATGATTATTTTCATCCTCTTGATCTTCAGCCTCAACTTCATCGGTCACACCTGGGTTAACAAATCCACAACCCGTATCAATAGAACCGTGCCATTCTATAATAAACATACCTGGGTTTAGCTCGTGTGTTTCGCTTCCAGCAACATACTTCCAGCCAAGTTCCTCATTAAACTCCGCATCACGACATACCACTATCTTCTTTAGTTTTGGATTGAACAGTCGAAAACCTTTTGTACCTGGCTCGTTTCCGATTTAAATGAGTCGTGTTGACTTGTCGTCTAACTTATGTAAATATGGCTTGGTTCTCGTTGCATAAGCCACACATCCAAATACCCGCAAACCCTCAAAGTTAGGCTTTTTTCCTTTGAAAGCCTCGTATGGAGTTTGATTAAGTAGAGCTCGAGTTGAAACTCTATTAATCAAGAACGTGGCGTGTCTAACTCCTTCAGCCCACATATAGTTTGGTACGTCTCGTGCTTTCAAGATGCTTCTAGTCATTCCCATAAGAGTGCGGTTTCGCCTTTCCACGACTCCATTTTGTTGCGGTGTGTAGGGAGTGGTTAGATGTCTTGTTATACCCTCGTTTTCACAAAAGTTGGTAAATTCTTTTGAAGTGAACTCACCTCCTCTATCGGTCCTTAGGTTTATAATCTTCTTTCCCGACTTCTTCTCCGCTAAAGCTTTGAACTTTTTGAAGTATTCAAATGCCTCACCTTTTTCCTTCAAGGTAAAAGTCCACATAAACCGTGAGAAGTCATCAATAAGAACAAATATGTACCTGTTTCGTGCTATGGATGGTGGAGAAATTGGTCCACATAAGTCGGCATGTATAAGTTGAAGAGGATGTGTTGCCTTAAATTTTGCAGCTTTAGGAAACGCCTTCTTGGTTTGTTTTCCTACCAAGCAAGATTCACACAACTTGTTCTCTTGATGAATTATTGGCAACTTTTCAACCATGCCCTTCCTTGCCATTAATTCCATCGTCTCGAAATTAATGTGACCCATCCTAGCATGCCATAACCAGGCATCATCTTCCATCTTTGCTTTGAGACACACCGGACTTCCAACTTGGAGCTTAATCTTGTAAAGTCTATTACTTGTTCTAGGAACCTTCATCAGAAGCTTGCCATCTGAGTCACGCATAGTAAGAAGGTTACCTTTCATACGAATGTCACATCCGCCTTCGGTAGCTTGCCCAAGACTAATTATGTTGCTTTTTAGCTCGGGTAGGTAATAGACTCCAGTGATTAACCGTTGCTCACCCGTTTTCCCTTCAATGATTATCGAACCCTTCCCTTTTATCTCGATGTAGGAGTTATCACCAAACTTCACTCTACCGGAGATATTCTCATTCAACTCCGAAAAGTATTCTCGGATCCCCGTCATGTGATTACTTGCTCCATTATCCAAATACCAAGTGTCTTCCTCGTTTGGCTTAGTATTCAATTGGTTTGGGATAATCTTTTCTTCATTCAAGAAAACTACTTCTTGAACGCTTTTCATCATAAAAAGTGTTGGGTCATCATCATCCTCCGTTTTCAAAAGGTTTGATTCATGCTTTTGCTTCTGTTCACGTCGTTCAGGGCAGTTAGAAGCAAAGTGACCATATTCATCACATCTGAAGCATTGAATCTTTGAAAGGTCTCGACTTTTGTTCTTCTTTTGATCCGTCTTGCTCCCGGAGTTGTTTTGGTTTCCACGGTTGTGGTTATTAGCTTGACCACTACCACGAGATTTGTTTTGAGAAGAAAAGTTTTGACCTTTACCGTTGCCACCAGAAGAATTCCTTCCTCGACCTTTCTTATCATATCTTTCAGCCCTTCCGAACATCAACTTGCCTTGATCTTCAGAAGTGGTGTCAACACCCTTCATTCTTCCTTCAAAGGCTTTCAACCTTCCAATTGCTTCTTGAAAAGACATAGTATTCAAGTAAGCAAATTGTTCTATTGAGGCAACAATTGCAACATACCTATCCGGAACGGATGCAAGTAGCTTCTTAACAAGTTTCTTGTCTTCATAAATTGTTCCCAAGCTATTTACTTCAGTTACAATTTTGCCCAACCTAGCCGCAAAGTCATCGATTGATTCGTTGACTTTCATCTTCAAAGATTCGAATTCCGTCTCCAAGGTTTGCAACCTTGCGTCTCGAACCCGATCAACACCCACATACCTGGTCTTCAAAGCTCCCCAGATTTCTTTGGCTGTGTTGAATTGTGAAACTTGAAAAACAAGTTCTTCTGGAATCGCCTGGAAAAGTAACGCAACTGCCATGTGATCTTGCTTAGCAACAACTTGTGTTCCTTCCCCTGGTTCCAATGCATCGAGTATTCCATGGACTCGGAATACCGCTTTAACTCTTATTGCCCATATGTTATAGTTCGTGCTTGTTAACATTGGAGATTGAAGAGCCGTTTTAGAATGTTCAATAGGTGGTTGACTCGACTCGCCTTGCACCATCCTTCTTGAACGCCTTTTGTAAGTTACCGGTGTAGTTGGATTATCTTCCAGCCCTAGAACAAGCTTGTTTTACTTCTTGCCTAAGTAAACCAAGTGTAAAGTTTGAAACTTTATCGACTTCTTGCTTAAGTCGAAACCTTGTAAAAACCCTTGTGATTGACTGAACTTGGAACCCTTTTAGTCGACTGCTTTGGAAACCCTGCTGTGATCGACGATTGCTTTGGAAACCCTTCAGTGATCGACTGCTTTGGAAACCCTGCTGTGATCGTCTTTTGCTTGGAACCCTTGTGATCGACTACTCTTTTTGAATAACCTTGCTCTTGATACCAATTCAAGACCCACAACTGAATCGCAGTTCACAAACAGAAACACAATAACACAGTAACTTGGAATAAGCTCTCCAATTAATCAGAAAAATACTTTCTTACAAAAACTGATATTGAATGCATAATAACAAACCACAGCTCGGTTTGTATATATAGGGAATAGAACAAGCTTTCCTAATCCTACTACAATTCTAATATAACTAGAATATTAAAACCGACATTCACCCCATGGGCTCGGGTCAATAGCTGCTGCTACCCCATGGGCTCGGGTCAGACATTAGCCCAACAGTCATAAGCTCAACCTCATAAGCTAAAAAAGTGAGCTTATCGGCTTTTCCATAAAATAAGCTAATCCAAACATCCTCTTATAATCTGATGAACTTATTCCCATGACTCTAATTATCTTACAAAATTAAACAAACACACCTATCTTTGAAATTGACATGAATAGTTATCTAATACAATTCTTAATCGAGTATTTAAAAAAAAACTAAAAGAGCAATGACCAACAATAGGGAAAATTCCAAGACATGTAAGAAGACCAAAAACAGTTCTTTAAGAAGTTAACTTCCCTCAAATTCGAGTTCCTTTAACTTTAACCACAATTTTGAATAATCTGTCGACGATTTTCAACCAAGCAATATCAAGAAAACACCCAAACAAACATGTTTACTAAGAGACATAAGAAACGGTAGAGTGATAGACGATTCACAATAACATCATAAAGACAAAACCATGCTGAAATCTGACTTTTGCTTCAGCCTTCTTCACCAAGTCACTCTTATTTTGACTCAATTCTTATCGATATGGAAACATGGATATTTATACGAATGAACGCCATAACTTTTTTTCAATATTCAAATATAGTACAATTCAAATGAATGTACAACTAAACATTCTCTAGAAACATTACAACTAAATTTAACTAAGAAGCTTAAACGGTGACTCAAAAAGAAAGATAACAAGTAGGATTATATAGCTCGGTTGGACACGTTAGGCTCGATTCATTTGGCATGTCTAGCTACTATACCAAGCCATATCTACACAGGTCAGTTCAGATAGACGCATAACCAGAAACAAATCCTGCTCAAACTGCTTTTCAAGAAACCATCAGGTCCTGGGGCTTTGTTTCCATCAATATCAAATAATGGCACTTTGATTTCCTCATCAAAAAAAAAAAAAAAAAAAAAAAAAAAAAAAAAAACCCTAACCATATGCAGAGCTTCAGTACGCAGGGGATAGTTAGTTGTGGAAAAGAGAAGGAGGATCTTCAATAGGGCTAACACTAGAACTCTTGCCAAGAACATTCTGGAAATGAGTAAAAAAGTGTCTACCCACCTCATTTCCAAAATAAGGAATGTCATTGACATCTTTGTTGGCCTCAATGGGTTGTGGATCAATGGTCGTTCTAAGTCAAATCAAAATATACCAAAACAGAAATTGAAACAAAGGTTCTATAAATTTGCTTTGTATTAAATCAATATGTCATCATCAATAATCTGTACAATGTGCTAAACTAATTATAATAATTGAATGGGTACAAGTGAAAGATGTGTCGGTTGGGAGATATAGCAGTTATCTTTGCAACTGTCATTTGACGGTTACTTTGTAACTGTCATAACTGATGTGGTTGACCTTCTGGGTTGACCGGGTCATATGGGTTGACCGGGTCATATGGGTTGACCGGGTCGATTGGGATTAACCCAATATTCTCCCCCTTAATCAAAATCGCTTTGTTGTAGATCTTTGACTCCGATTAGTTGTCTCATTGTTAGGAATCTGATCTTCGGTAGTGCTTTTGTGAGCATGTCAGTCTTCTGAAATTCTCCACTAATAAACTCGACTTGTAAATCTTCTCTTTCAACGCATTCTCGTATAAAGTGATATTTTATGTCAATGGGCTTACTCCTTCCGTGAAATACAGGATTCTTCATTAGTTCGATGGCAGACTTGTTGTCGACCATTATTGTAACCTTTTCTTCTTGGGTATGTGTAAGCTTGCTTAGTAATCTCTTTAACCATAATGTTTGTGTTGCTGCTGCTGTTGCTGCAATGAATTCGGATTCACATGATGATAGAGATATTGTGGCTTGTTTTTGTGTACTCCAGCTAATTGGTGATTCACCATAGTAGAATATAATTCCAGTAGTGCCTTTTCCTTCTTGAGTGTTGACTCTGTAGCTACTGTCACTATAACCTTGTATTTGGTTTCCTCTATTGTGTTTGTAGGTGATTCCATAGTCTTTTGTTCCTTTTACATAGCGTAGTACTTGCCTGATAGCTTTCATATGTTGTTCCTTTGGTTCTTGCATAAAACGACTAAGTAATCTATTGGAATAACTTAAGTCGGGTCTTGCATGTAGCAGATATAGTAAGCATCCAATTATTAAGCTTCTGTATTCAGTTGAGTTGACCGTTGTTTCTTCAGTGTGCTTTGTTTTTCGTCATCACATTCTATTAAGATTGAACCTTTTCCTTTGATCTCTATGTGAGATCCATCTCCGAATCTTACTTTTCCACTAACGTTCTCATCTAGGTCTTTGAAGTGTTCTCTCATTCCAGTCAGATGATTGTTGGCTCCATTGTCTAAGTACCATAGACTATCTACATTTGTCTCTTTATATCCTACATCTTCTTCGTGTAGTGAGGCAGTTTGATCTTTAAGTTTTGTTACAGGTGGGTCTTCTAATATTGCCATTAGTAAGGTAGGCTCTAAGTCCTCCTCGACAAGATTAGATTGTATACTAGTGTTTGGTTTTGAATAACATGTAGTTGCATAATGACCCATTTTGTTGCATTTGTAACATTTTACTTTGTTAAGATTAATATGTGATTTGTTGAAGTTGTTGTGAGAGTTTTCTCCTTCTTTCTTTTCTTCCTTAAATTTTTCATGGTTTTTTCCGTGTGAAAATTTATACTTCCCACGTCCACGTCCTCTAAAGTGTTTCCTCTATTGTCATGCCGTGTGAACATCAATTTTTCTTGGTTGTCCACGTGTCTTCCCTTTTTGAACTTAATCCTTTCTTCGTAGGTCTTAAGTCTTCCAATTGCTTCTTCCATAGTCATTTCACTTAGGTCAGAATATTGTTCTATATGCGCATATTTGCAGATACCTATCGGGTACAGCATTTAGTAGTTTCCGTACTAAGGTTTCATCTTCTATGGTGTGTCCTAGACTAGCGGCTTTGTTTACGAGAGTTGTAAGTTTTGTAGTGAAGGTGTCGATTGTCTCGTCTTCCTTCATGTATAACATCTCAACGTCGGATTTGAGTGTTTGAATTCTTGCTTGTTGAACTCTATCTTCGCCAACGTGTCTAGTTTTCAAAGCATTCCAAATGTCTTTGGCGGTTTTGTGCTTTGTTATTTGAAGTAATTGTTCTTCGGGTAAGGCTTGGTAAAGAAATGCAATAGCGGTTTTCTCTTTTTTCTTATTGGGTTGAGTCGACTCGGTCGGCTCTATTGTTTCCCATAAGCTATTTGCTTCGAGAATGATTTGCATCGACTTGCCCATAATGAGTAATTCGCGGGCTTTAGGATTGGGCATTGAAATTGGGGTGTACTATTTGAAATATTAGTACTAGGTTCCTTATTACCACTGTCTTTCGTCATATCTTAAAGATATTGACAATAAATCTCCAAGAAAGTTTTAACACAATGTGTGTTGAAATTTCTTATTTTTCTGAGCTCTAATGACATAAAGGGACAAATGACAAAAAAATGCATCGAACTTGACACTTTATGTGATTGTGTGTAGCCAACTATTTCTTTTCTTATTGTATGTACTAAATTTTCAAATTTCGATCATTATGTGTATTTTGTGACTATTTTGCCATGTAAAATGATCATTTTACCCTTCAAAATTTGAAAAGATTAAGGGTAAAATAGTCACAAAATACACACAATAATCGAATTTTGAAAGTTTAGTACACACAATAAGAAAAAAATAGGTGGCTACACACAATCATAAAAAGTGTCAAGTTCAATGCATTTTTTTGTCATTTGCCCGACATAAAGCCATTGGATTAAAGTGGGTATTCAAGACCAAGAAAGATGCTAATGAAAATATAGTCAAACAAAAAGCAAGACTAGTAGCAAAAGGCTACATACAAGAGCATGACATAGACTTTGAAGAAGTCTTTGCACCTGTAGCAAGAATGGAAACAGTCCGATTACTATTAGCCATAACTGCTAATAATAAATGGGAAGTACATCACCTTGACGTCAAATCTGCATTTCTACATGGAGACTTGAAAGAAGAAGTGTATGTTACACAACCCAAAGGATTTATAAAGAAAGAAGATAATGGAAAAGTCTACAGACTCACAAAAGCTCTATACGGTTTAAGACAAGCACCACGTGCTTGGAACATAAAATTAGACAACACCTTGAAGTCTTTAGATTTCAAGAAATGCGCTTTGGAACAAGCTGTCTACACGAAGTAATCAAAAGATTCAATACTTCTAGTTGGAGTCTATGTAGATGATTTAATCATCACTCGCACATCTAAAGAAGATATAGACAAGTTCAAAGCTCAAATGGAAGAAAAATTCGAGATGAGTGACCTAGGATTACTATCCTACTACTTAGTAAGTGAAGTCACACAAACTGGAGGTGACATATCAATAAATCAATCCGCCTACACAAGCAAGATCCTAAAGGAAGTTGGAATGCTAGACTAAAACGAAACTCTAATACCTATGGATCCAGGAACAAGACTAACAAAGAACACTGAAGAAACAACGGTCAACTCAACCGAATACAGAAGCTTAATTGGATGCTTACGATATTTGCTATATACAAGACCCGACTTAGGTTATTCCATTGGATTACTTAGTCGTTTTATGCAAGAACCAAATGAACAACATATGAAAGCTATCAGGCAAGTACTACGCTATCTAAAAGGAACAAAAGAGTATGGAATCACCTACAAACACAATGGAGGAAAACAAATACAAGTTTATAGTGACAGTAGCTACGGAGTCAACACTCAAGAAGGAAAAGGCACTACTGGAATTATATTCTACTACGGTGAATCACCAATTAGCTGGAGTACACAAAAACAAGCCACAGTAGCTTATTATCATGTGAATCCGAATTCATTGCAGCAACAGCAGCAGCAACACAAGCATTATGGTTAAAGAGATTACTAAGCAAGATTACACATACCCAAGAAGAAAAGGTTACAATAATGGTCGACAACAAGTCTGCCATCGAACTAATGAAGAATCTTGTATTTCACGGAAGGAGTAAGCACATTGACATAAAATATCACTTTATAAGAGAATGCGTTGAAAGAGAAGATTTACAAGTCGAGTTTATAAGTGGAGAATTTCAGAAGGCTGACATGCTCACAAAAGCACTACCAAAGATCATATTCCTAACAATGAGACAACTAATCAGAGTCAAAGATCTACAACAAAGCGATTGTGATTAAGGGGGAGAATATTGGGTTAATCCCAATCGACCCAGTCAACCCATATGACCCGGTCAACCCAGAAAGTCAACCACAGCAGTTATGACAGTTACAAAGTAACCGTCAAATGGCAGTTACAAAGTACCCATTCAATTATTATAAATAGTTTATCACATTATACAGATTATTGATGATGACATATTGATTTAATACAAAGCAAATTTACAGAACCTTTGTTTCAATTTCTGTTTTGGTATATTTTGATTTGACTTAGAACGACCATTGATCCACAACCCATTGAGGCCAACAATTGGTATCAGAGCGTCGGTTTAAAGGGGCCTATGAGAAGGTTGAGTGAGTCTACTTTTCTGAGACAAAAAAGGGACAGAGAAGACAAGATGGGAATCTGCATAAAGCACATTACCCAAGATTGCAAAGACATGCTCAAGGAATAGCTTGAAGAAATCCAAAATTACAATCAGTCTATCTTATACCCTAAATATACCACTGCCTCACACAAACTCATAACATTCAAATGTTTCAAATGCAAAAAAGGGGGACATATGATCAAGGATTGTCCCATAAGAAGGATGGAGGAAGAAGTTGGTCAACAAGATGTATCAAGCAACTATGCAGAAAACTCATCTGCACTTCACAAGTACCAATCTCCCACTGTAAGCATTAATTTTCCAGGATACATTTTGAAACAAAGTGCATGCTAAAAGGAACAGATCATGATAACTGGGACAATATATGGTATATCAGTACACATATAAGCATGCATGTTTGTTCTAGAATAAATCTTTTAATAGTAAAATTAAGGAAAAATTCTTAGTAGACAAAGTTGAAGAAGAGTATAAATTGCTATTTACATATGGAATTGGAGAGGTGATTGTAAAGAATGGTAATGGTAGGTATTTGATCCCAAGGGTCCTCTACACCCCTAAGGTGTCCCTAAATATCCTCTCTACAGATCTCCTTGAGAAACAAGGAGTGCAAGTTCTCTATGAGAACAATTCATGTACACTTCAGTACATGTTCAAGGATCCCATTACACACACCTTCAATGAAGATGCACTCAGAATTAAACACAACGAGTATCTAGACAATCACTTTAATTAAGGCTTTAGATGCATCCCAAAATCCACAACCACATGACTATACAAAAGTTGAAATCAATGAAGTAACCTATTCTACCAAAGTCACCAACTTCACTGAATTCACAAACTTCATGAATTTAATTAGCATAGACAAGTTGGTTGGATGCAAATGGGAATACTTCAGGAAGAGGTTCATATCCACTCTAAAATGGTTCTATGAAACCTATCTTAATGGCCCCTTGCCAGGCCCTCTACCACCACAGATCAATGGCAAAGATGTACACTTGATGGACCTTTATAAGGTTGTTGAGTGTTTGGATGGTTACATTCAAGTACACTTCTCACAGAAGTTTGGACAGGCTGCAGAGATCCTTGGTTTCTCCTACAATGATAGTGAAGCCCTCAAGCCATGCTATAACAGGTACATAGATGTTCTTAAAGGATACTATAACAGTGTAGGCATGCAGAAGGTTGGACAACTCTCAGTACCAATCAAGACCACAAACTTTGTGGACAAAGGAAAGGCAACATATTTCCTTGGCAGTCAAGATCAGAAGGATAGACTGCATGCATCTACAGGATCCAAGAACTACATCAAACCTGCTCATTTTGGCATAAGGCTTGAACAAGAGACAAAAGAAGGCACTGCCTTCTGTCGCAGTCCAATTGATCAGCCTCTCAAATCATAAGAAAATCAAGGAAGAAAGGACATCACCAAATGATGACTTTGACATCATTTGATTCTGAAGACACAAGATTCAAGGGTGATGGTTTTTGATCTTAGAGAGGTGAATGTTGGAACTTTGTTTAAGATCAAACAACCATCCTTACAAGACCATTAATGTTTCAGTCTTAATTAGACATTATATTATAGTTTATTAAAGACATTTTAGTTGGTTTGTAATGTTAATATCTGTATTTAGATATGGGTTGGGCCAAAGCCCCAAACGACCCATGTTAAGACACTTATTCTAGTTATATGTTATGACAGTTATTTTGTAGTTCTTCACCAACCATTTTGACTGTTGGATTCATTGAACCAACACAATGATACATGTTGGTGAAGTACATATATGCCAAAATCTCTAGATACATTTATTCAATCGATTTATTAATTTATGTATATTCAAATTTCCCTCCATATCTATTATATCCTTATATTGCTCTTTCCTCCCATATCTTATTTGCATACTTACTGCACATCATTTGCACTTTATAACAACATCAAACAGAATTATGGCCTATCCTAATTCAAGTCATGATCAAAGTTGGGTAAGGCACAAACCTGCCTTCAGCCCACCTCAGAAGTCCTTTTGGAAGAGTGGTTAGTTCCTATGTGGGTTGAAGGCAGGTTTGTGTCTTACCCAACTTTGATCATGAATTGAATTAGGATAGGCCATAATTTTGTTTGATGTTGTTATGCAGTGCAAATGATGTGCACTAAGTATGCAAATAAGATATGGGAGGAAGGAGCAATATAAGGATATAATAGATATGGAGGGAAATTTGAATATAACTAACTTAATAAATTGATTGAATAATAGTATCTATAGATTTTGGCATATATATACTTCACCAACAGGCACCATTGTGTTGGTTCAATGAATCCAACAGTCACAATGGTTGGTGAATAACTGCCAAATAACTCTCATAACAGATAACTAGAATATCTGAGTTAACATGGGTCGTTTGGGGCTTTGGCCCAACCTATATCTAAATACAGATATTAAACATTACAATCAAACTAAAATGTCTTTAATAAACTATACTATAATGTCTAATTAAAACTGAAACAGGAATGGTCTTGTAAGGATGGTTGTTTGATCTTAAACAAACTTCCAACATTTACCTCTCTAAGATCAAAAACCATCACCCTTGAATCTTGTGTCTTCAGAATCAAATGATGAAAAAGTCATCGTTTGGTGAGGTCCTTTCTTCCTTGATTTTCTTCTGATTTGAGAGGTTGATCGATTGGACTGTAAAGAAGGCGGTGCCTTCTTTTGTCTCTTGTTCAAGCCTTATGCCAAAATGAGCAGGTTTGATGTAGTTCTTGGATCCTGTAGATGCATGCAGTCTATCCTTCTGATCTTGACTGCCAAGGCAGTATGTTGCCTTTCCTTTGTCCACAAAGTTTGTGGTCTTGGTTGGTACTGAGAGTTGTCCAACCTTCTGCATTCTTACAGTGTTATGGTATCCTTTAAGAACATCAATGTACGTGTTATAGCATTGCTTGAGGGCTTCACCATCATTGTAGGAGAAACCAAGGATCTTTGCAGCCTGTCCAAACTTGAGAAGTGTACTTAAATGTAACCACCCAAACACTCAACAACCTTATAAAGGTCCATCAAGTGTACATCTTTTCCATTGATCTGTGGTGGTAGAGGGCCTGGCAAGGGGCCATTAAGATAGGTTTCATAGAACCATTTTAGAGAGGATATGAACCTCTTCCTGAAGTATTCCCATTTGCATCCAACCAACTTGTCTATGCTAATTAAATTCATGAAGTTTGTGAATTCAGTGAAGTTGGTGACTTTGGTAGAATAGGTTACTCCATTGATTTCAACTTTTGTACAATCATGTGGTTGTGGATTTTGGGATGCATCTAAAGCCTTAAAGTGATTGTTTAGATACTCATTGTGTTTGATTCTGAGTGCATCTTGATTGAAGGTGTGTGTAATGGGATCCTTGAACATGTACTGAAGTGTACATGAATTGTTCTCATAGAGAACTTGCACTCCTTGTTTCTTAAGGAGATCTGTAGAGAGGATATTTAGGGACACCTCAGGGGTGTAGAGGAACCCTGGGATCAAATACCTACCATTACCATTCTTTACAATCACCTCTCCAATTCCATATGTAAATAGCAATTTATTCTCTTCTTCAATTTTGTCTACTGAGAATTTTTCCTTAATTTTACAGAAAAGATTTATTCTAGAACAAACATGCATGCTTATATGTGTACTGATATACCATATATTGTACCAGTTATCATGATCTTTCCTTTAGCATGCACTTGGTTTCAAAATGTATCAATTCTGGAAAATTAATGCTTACAGTTTGACATATTGATTTAATACAAAGCAAATTTACAGAACCTTTGTTTTAAATTCTGTATTGGTATATTTTGATTTGACTTAGAACGACCATTGATCCACAACCCATCTAAGAAGTGGCATCAGAGCCTTGGTTTAAGGAGGCCTATGAGAAGGTTCAATGAGTCTACTTTTCTGAGTCAAAAAAGGGACAGAGAAGACAAGATGGGAATCTGGATAAAGCAGATTCCCAAGATTGCAAAGACATGCTCAAGGAAAAGCTTAAATAAATCCAAAATTACAATCAGTCTATCTTATACCCCAAATATACCACTGCCTCACACAAACTCAGAACCTTCAAATGTTTCAAATGCAAAAAAGAGGGACATGTGATCAAGGACTGTCCCATAAGAAGGATGGAGGAAGAAGTTGGTCAACAAGATGTATCAAACAACTATGCAGAAAACTCATCTGCACTGCACAAGTACCAATCTCCCACTGTAAGCATTAATTTTCCAGAATTGATACATTTTGAAACAAAGTGCATGCTAAAAGGAACAGATCATGATAACTTTGTCAATATATGGTATATCAGTACACATATAAGCATGCATGTTTGTTCTAGAATAAATCTTTTCTGTAAAATTAAGGAAAAATTCTCGGTAGACAAAATTGAAGAAGAGAATAAATTGCTATTTACATATGGAATTGGAGAGGTGATTGTAAAGAATGGTAATGGTAGGTATTTGATCCCAGGGGTCCTCTACACCCCTGAGGTGTCCCTAAATATCCTCTCTACAGATATCCTTGAGAAACAAGGAGTGCAAGTTCTCTATGAGAACAATTCATGTACACTTCAGTACATGTTCAAGGATCCCATTACACACACCTTCAATGAAGATGCACTCAGAATCAAACACAATGAGTATCTAGACAATCACTTTAAGGATTTAGATGCATCCCAAAATCTACAACCACATGACTGTACAAAATTTGAAATCAATGGAGTAACCTATTCTATCAAAGTCACCAACTTCACTGAATTCACAAACTTCATGAATTTAATTAGCAAAGAAAAGTTGGTTGGATACAAATGGGAATACTTCAGGAAGAGGTTCATATCCACTATAAAATGGTTCTATGAAACCTATCTAAAATGGCCCCTTGCCAGGCCCTCTACCACCACAGATCAATGGCAAAGATGTACACTTGATGGACCTTTATAAGGTTGTTGAGTGTTTGGGTGGTTACATTCCAGTACACTTCTCACAAAAGTTTGGACAGGCTGCAGAGATCCTTGGTTTCTCCTACAATGATGGTGAAGCCCTCAAGAAATGCTATAACAGGTACATAGATGTTCTTAAAGGATACCATAACACTATAAGAATGCAGAAGGTTGGACAACTCTCAGTACTAATCAAGACCACAAACTTTGTGGACAAAGGAAAGGCAACATACTGCCTTGGCAGTCAAGATCAGAAGGATAGACTGCATACATCTACAGGATCCAAGAACTACATCAAACTTGCTCATTTTGGCATAAGGCTTGAACAAGAGACAAAAGAAGGCACTGCCTTCTGTCACAGTCCAATTGATCAAAACAACCTCTCAAATCAGAAGAAAATCAAGGAAGAAAGGACCTCACCAAATGATGACTTTGTCATCATTTGATTCTGAAGACACAAGATTCAAGGGTGATGGTTTTTGATCTTATAGAGGTGAATGTTGGAACTTTGTTTAAGATCAAACAACCATCCTTATAAGACCATTCCTGTTTCAGTCTTAATTAGACATTATACTATAGTTTTATTAAAGACTTTTTTGTTAGATTGTAATGTTTAATATCTGTATTTAGATATGGGTTGGGCCAAAGCCCCAAACGACCCATGTTAAGTCAGTTTATTCTAGTTATCTGCCTTCAACCCATCTAAGAATCTTCAACCACAGAAATTCTTCCCCTATTCAGCCTCCCTTTAACAACATTGTGAAAGTACTTTGTGTTTCTATCACCCTCATTCAGTCATTCAGTCTTGGATTTCTATCTAAGGAATGATTCTTCATCCTTAAGAGCAGCATTATAGGCCTAAAGACAGTTTTAATTCAGCTTCCCATAGCTCCTTTGAATGTGGATCAGAAACCATTGCCCTGTTCAAAATTTAGCTTCCTTAATGGCTTCTTTAACATCTTCAATTTGGAAACCAATGAAAACATTTTAAAACCCTCAACATCATATTTCCACACTTCCTTGACAATAGGGATAAAACCCTCTTTACTAGCCAAATAGTTATGAAACTTGAAAGGTTTAGGTTTGGATTTCTTAACTTCAAGTATGACAAAAAAAAGCAGGTGTGTGGTTAGAAGTCATGAATGGGGGAAAGTGGGCATAAGAAAGGAAAAGTGGGCATAAGAAAGGAAAAGAGGGCATAAAAGAAGGATTGCCCATTACCCTGTCCAACTTTACCAGGTTTTTTGTTCCAAGTGAACCTGAGCCCAGACATAGCTATGTCCTCCATTTCAATGTCATCAACATATTCTCTAAAATCAAACATTCCTGTTAATCTTGGACCCACTTGTAAACTTTTCAGATGGGTCCAAAGTAGTGGTGAAGTCACCCAGAATGATCCAAGGTGCATCTTTGACTAGCCTATTATACTTCTGCAGAGACTTCCACAAACTTCCTCTGTCACAGGTGTGAACATGGGCATATATGAATGAACAATGGAAGCTCCTATCCCCATTCAAAGGCTAAATAAAACAATGAATAGTTTGGTGAGTCTGCTCCATTACCATTACATTGATACAATTTGGAATAATCCTAGTGCCACCAGAACAAGAAGATCAAAAAAGAAGAATCTGGTGAAGAGAGTGTCCCGAGGAAAGGTAAGAAAAAAGAAAAACAGTTGACGCCTAAAGAAAAAGCACACGAAGAGTATCTTAATAATTTTCCAACTCTTCATGCAAGGAAGGTTCCTAGTTCTTTTTTTCTGCCATCCGTGAATTAAGAGTTGATATGGTGAAATTTTTTCAGAAATAGTTTTAGTTCACAACATTGCCGTAAAAAAAGTTCCATCGAGGTTGGGGAGGTATGAGGTGCAAAACTTTAATCCAGTAACTTAACTTACACGCTGAGTTTGGATACTGGCGATAAAATCAAGGTCACTCATTCGAAAATTCATGAGATCTTAGATATTTCTATGGACGGTGATTCCTTATTTTCGTTAGATCCCAGACCTATTGACCATGAGTTTGTGAGGTTGTGGGTTGCTCAATTTTTCCCTAAATCATTGAAGGAAATCCGAGTAGGTGATATCGCTTCTGAGTTGATTCGTGGCAAGGATGTCGACTTTCTTTTTAAAGTTAACTTTCTTACACTCTTTGCCAACACGATGGGTATTATTGTTGGGTTGAAGGGACATATTTTTTTGGATGTGGTTAGACGCTTTCGTGAAGGTACTGTAATTTCTAATATTGATTGGTGCGACTACATTCATAACTGCCTTCAATACAGTGAACTCCGGAAAAAAAATTGTCTAGTACCTTGGTCCATTTCTCTTCCTCGTTGTAAGTTTCTAAAGTTAACTAAGTCTAAATTGTTTCATATTTGAGTGTTCTTTTTCGTTCTTGTGCATTAACATTTTTTTTTTTGTTAGCAGCTTTTGTATTTAGATTCAACAAAGTTCGAAAGGTTCCATGTTGTTCGCACACGTCCGACTATCAGAAACTGGATATCACATTTAATGAAACAAATACAGGACCTCAAACTTACAGAACATTTTTGATGGGGCTGTTAGATCTCAATGAGGAATGGACTGAAGCTGAGGGTCAATAGACTGAAGGGTTTACTGGTGGTGGTTCTTTGGAAATGAACTAAAATGTAAACAAACCTATTTCTCAGAAGTTTCCAAAGAACCACCACCAGTAAACCCTTCAGTCTCTTGACCCTCGGCTTGAGTCCATTCATCATTCAGATCTAACAGTCCCATCAGATGTTCTGTAAGCTCGAGATCCTGTCTTTGTCTCATTAAATGTGACGTCCAGTTTCTCATAGCCGGACGTGTGCGAACAACATGGAACCTCTCGAACTTTGTTGAATCTAAATACAAAAGCTAATAACAAAAAAATATATATCTTAATACACAAGAACGAAAAACAACACACAAACATGAAACAATTTAGACTTAGTTGAATTTAGAAACTTACAACGAGGAAGAGAAATGCACCAAGGTAGTAGACAGTTTTTTTTTCGGGAGTTCACTGTATTGAAGGCAGTTATGAATGTAGTCAGACCAATAAATATTAGAAATTACAGTATCTTCACGAAGGCGTCTAACCACATCCAAACAAATATGTTCCTTCAACCTAGCAACAATACCCATCATGTTGGTAAAGAGTGTAAGAAAGTTAACTTTGAAAAGAAATTCGACTTCGTTGGCATGAATCAACTCAGAAGCGATAACCTACTCGGATTTCCTTCAATGATTTATGGAAAAATTAGGCAACTCCAACCTCAAAAACTCATGGTCGATAGGTCTGGGGTCTAACGAATATAAGGAATCACCGCCCATAGGAATAACTAAGATATCTTGAATTTTCGAACGAGTGACCTTGATTTTATCGCCAGTATCCAAGCTCAACGTGTAAGTTACTGGATTAAAGTTTTGCACCACATACCTTTCCAACCTCGATGGAAATATTTCTATGGCAATATTGTGAAATGAATTAAAACCTATTTTCGACAAAAACCTCACCATATCAACTCTTGATTCATGGATGGCAGAAGAAAAAAAACTAGGAGTTGTCCTTGCATGAAGAGTTGGAAAATTCTTAAGATATTCTTTGTGTGCTTTTTATTTAGGCGCACGTCAACTGTTCTTCTTTTTTCTTACCTTTCCTTAGGGACACTCTCTTCATCAGATTCTTCTTTCTTGATCTTCTTTGACACCTTATACATTCGCCTCACTTTTTCTTCATCAAAAGACGAAGAATCAGAATCTGAACCATTCTTCTTTCTCTTCAACTTCATCAAACAAACATTCTTTGATTTCTTTGTCTTTCGGTCAACTTCATTAGATGAAGAATCAACTTCATCAGGATCAAACTCAGAACTAAAATTCTCTATATTAGTCTTACCAGAATTGTCTTTCGTCATCTTACCTTTTACCATCTTGATTTCCAATTTCTTTTTACTCTCATCTTCATGTGATAAATTCCTTTTTTGCTTAATAGGTTCCTTTGATCTTAATACACAAACAGAAGACTTCGGGTTAACTTACGACTTAACTTTCTACTTCGACCTTAAAACAGGAACTTCTGATAATTCTTGGACCTTCGGCGCCTTATCCTTAACAACAGCAGGCTTCTTACCCTTAGCCACATTACCAGACGCCTTATCCTTAACAGCAACAGACTTATCCTTAACATTAGTCGGCTTATCCTTCACAACAGCTAGCGCCTTAGCCTGTACCTTGTACAAAACCACATCAACTATCGACACCTTATCCTTTGGCTTATCTTTAACAACATCAATTGCCGGCTCCTTAAACTTTGGATTATCCTTAACAAGATTCGGCGCCTTATCCATAACTATAGCTTTATCCTTTGGATTATCCTTAACAACATCCGGCGCATTATCCTTAACAACAGTTGGCGCAATATCACCAGAAGCCTTATCGCCCGACTTCAAAACACCAGACACCTTATCACCAGACTTCACAACACCAGACTTCATTCCTATTCGAGACATCACAACATCACCAGTTTTAGGATTAAATTGAGACACAGGCTTTGGGTTCAACACTTGATCGCCAGGTTTCATAGACTGAACCATATCCCTCGTAACTCACCTACTCCTAGGAAAACCAGTAACTTTAGCTATACGAACACCTAACATCAAAAACATAAAAACTCACATCAACAACACTAAAAACACTAATATCAAAACATAATGAGTATTATGGTAGTCTTGTTATTATTTCGTGGTATAATTTTGAGACTTGCATGAACACAATTTCCACACCCTAAAGTGTACATATCTAACCTCAATGATACACAAATGTAATTAACGTACAAACCATCAGTTCTACATCAATCTAAAAAGTGCAACTCATCTATTCCTATATTCCTAAAGCGTGCATCTTCAATTTCTTTGTAAATTACCATAAGTCCATAACCTATGCATTATTGTTTGTATAGTAACAAGACATAAATATTCAAAGTTAAGATAGATAGATTAAAAAAAAAAAAAAGAAATGTACGAGTACCTTTTTAGCAACACACCAGGCTGAATATGCATGTACTCTCCATAAGCATTGTAACAAACTGGATGCCCTTCTTTATCATAACCATTCTTATAAGCTACCACACCTTCAAGTTCCGTAAACCCTAACTCTTTATCAACTGTGTCATGTGCAATGCCATAATAACCTATGCATTTTCGTAACAAAAAAAAATTTGATAATAAATCCTACAATAATATATACTAACGACCATCAAAAATTAATACTCCATTCTAGAAAGAAAACATCAAAAAGCCTTTCACATTAACAAAAGACACGTTCTTTTATACCACCCACACACAAAAGTAAAGAAACCCAACCTTATCTTGTAAATATATAACGACCATCTTCTTTAATGCACTCTCCTGTAACAATGTCCGACAGAAACTTTGTTATGATAATGTTGCTGATGTCATTGTTGTTAGTCGTAATATACGAATACACTTTGATAACCTTCAATTGTTGGTTATCAGCCCAGAATATGAACAGGAACGAGCAGAAATTTAGGAGACAATGTGTAGCTGTAGTTATATGACAAACAAAGTGAAGAAAAGCTTATAGGACTCTTAGTGTTTATTGAATGAAATTAAGGCTATCCTTTACAAGAAGAAATGTGAATGCAACAATCAGTGAAAATACTAAGTGCTCCTAAAGACCAGGTAACTGAAACCTCTTCAGTTGCATAAAATTAAACTCGGTCATACACTTTTACCAAATAAAACCTTTGCAGCGGCGGGTATCATGTAATTAAAGTTCAAGCGTTAACAAAATAACTATGATAAACTGATTAACCGGAGAAAAAAAATGATCTCGGTCCGACCAAGTTCACCCGTTTTTACCTGTCTTTGTTTCGTTTCTGAACGGCTTTTATTGGCTACTTGAACCGTTGGCGACTCCGGATTCCGGTTGAACCCGTTGTTCTGGTCCGGTTATCAAAATTATACAGGATGTATCATCAACTTGTTAGCATATAAATTGTATAAAGTTTTGTGTATTTTATTAGTTTGTGCAATATGTATAATAAAATGTAATTTTCATTTTAGAGGTGTTTTAAAAATAATACTATTAGTTATTATGTTTAATTAGTTTATACTTGTGTGTTTAATTTGATTGTACCAAAAGCTCTATATGTTGTATATCTTAATTTTAAGTGTTTAAGTGCATTTAATATTGTATGTAATATATTTTCATATTTTGAAAGTTGTGTTTTATTTGTTTATACTAAAAGCTTTAAAAATTGTATATCTTAATTTTAAGATTTCTAAGTATATTTAATGGAGGGAGAGTGCTCTCCATTATAGGTAGTATAGATAAAACAATTAACTACAACATAAATACTTATTATATCCAAATTTCCATTATACGTAGTGAGTTTTTGTTTGAAGTCATGTAAAGCATTTTTTTTCAGATAGTTTGAGGTAAGTGTCTTCTTCGAAAGATAGTGTCAATAGTAGTTGATATAAATGTTTTCTTGGGTTTTTGGTCAGCTTCTTGGTGTGTTGAGCTCATTTTTATAAAATTTTGATGTTTCAAAAGCTACACCCTAGATGACAAAACTGATTTTTTTAATTTATTTATTTTTTTACAAGTTGCAAAAGCCATTTGAAAGGAAAATTTATGGTAGCTTAGTAAAGAAGCATCTTTTCTATTTTATTTTCTTAAACAAAGATATGATAATTTATATGCATGCCGAAAGCGGCTATTAAAAGTTGAAGGTATATGCTGTAATGACTATCATAAAAAGATTCGTGAAAACTCAAGCAACAACAAAGTACATCAAAGCTGCCTCAAATCATTTCCTCAACAACTACATATTTACATCTTTAACCAACATCAAACCACAACAAAACCCTCATCTTTCCAAACAAAATAAAAAATAAAAAGATAATAAAAAATAAAAAATCTTGCCTTTGATTTTAGAAACACTCAAAAGATCTTAAAGATCCAACAAAACCCTTCATTGATCTTGGACAAAACAAAACTCTAAACCACCTACCTCGTTCGCGACTCACAAACAAGATTCAAAGAAATTGTTGTTCTTCCTTATTTGTGTTTGTATTTCAATTTTTGAATACAAGAATAGCAAGAGACGAGTTTGTGTTTGTTGTTTGGATTAGAGAGCGCAAGGATTTTCGGTGTTAAAGATTAGTATACGTGAGAATGTGTTAGTTTTGAAGAGAAAGATGGTGGCTAAGAAAAGATAAAGTGTTTTTAAGAGCATGGGGTGTGGATTGTGTCGAGCCTCGCCACTTCCTACATGGCATCTCGCCATTTCACGTTGATGCTCGCCACGACACCAGCAGCCTTCGCCACTTTGGTTCTCCCCACCCTAACGACATGCAAGATGACGAAACACTTTATCAGTTAAATCGTTTCTTTTGTGTTTGTGTTTGTGTTTGTGAGGGTGGGTGGGGCCCAAATGAAGAGAAGTGAGTAAGTTGTGATTGGGGGTATTTTTTAGTTAGTGTGTTTGAGTGATGTGGATGTGATGTGCCACACGTGGGGCCCAAATGAAGAGAAGTGGGCAACCCACGACACCCTTGCTCTAAGGTTAGAGTGTTTGTGATAGGTTGAAGTGAATGGACTAGTATTATTTTAGGAGTCATAAGGTGGGTTGTTATTAGTTTTAAATTTGGAGCGATGTTAAAATGAAATATATATTGGGCTGCGTACTAACAAGGAAATAAAGTTGGCTGACTATCAGTTTTAAGTTGAACCGAGTATTACAAGTTGCACTGGGTATTAGCCCGATCATTTTTTAGACTATTAGTTTTTGTTTGGGCTACTATTTTTTGTTAATACGTCGGGCTAAGCGAAGTTAAGCGTGGATCCGAATAGATCTGAAAAATCACCAAAGAAAAAAATCAAATATCTAAACAAATTAATCTAAAATGAAAAGGTTTTGTCAACGGCCAAGAAAGAAAAAACACTTTGTCTAAAGAAAGTTATCAAACGTCAAGATTTTGTTAATGAAAAAACTCTGAAAAACACGACTGATATGTAAAAGCTAAGGAGTCGAGTATTTAAAATAATATATCACATTAAATGATTAGGGTGTATAGATTTTTATATAACATGTAAATGAAAAACTATTGCTTATTTGGATAAGAAATAGTTTGCATTGCTATTGCTTATAGTTATTTTAATTAAAAGTTGTTATTCATTCGTAAAGTAACTGTTAGAAATAATGTATAAATGAAAAACATTTGCTCGCCACAAAAATAATCACCGGGTACCCGTCGCCGCATTGTCCGGATACCCTGCTAGTTCTCTTTTAAACAAGTAAGATGTTACTTTTACTTGTTAGAGATTTGTCTTACTTTTACTTGTTCAAAATTACTTGACAGAATAAAATCTATAGATGGACGCTTAATTTGAAACAAACTAAATCATAAGATAGACGCTTTATTATAATACGAAGTTGTTTAGCCCCAAAATAATTTGAGAAAAGTTAAATTAGAGACTACTATTTTCCTGCATATTAAAAGATAAATTTCAGTCACTTATATTGGAAAAGAAAAAAAAATGATTAGTTAATACTAAAAATTAAAACTCAATTACACCCCTCTTATGTAGAAATTACATATTTTAAGAATCACAAACCATTAACCTACATAAATTACACCATCATGACGAGCATTTAATTATCTTTTAATTGAAAAACACTTTCATATACTTGCGACAGAAAAATTGTTTTCTTCATATGTTTTGCTTTTTTCTCGGTGCAGTATTTTGATTGATATATCACATGTGATATATCACTAATATGTAAATTCGAACACTCAACATATTTTTGTAAAAGAGTATAAATATTTGTTTAGAACTCCGAATGATTCATCATCTTTGGAATTGAAAAATACGCATCTTACCTTTCAAATCATTTTTCACACCTAATTTTTGAACCTCTAAATCAATACAGTTTATTTATAAAAGTTTGAGGAAATAAAAGAAGTTTTTTCCTTTTTTTTTTTTTTTTCTAAGTGAAACCTACTTGATGTATCACATGTGATATAATATTAATCTCTAAGTTAGAACATTAAACATGATATCATGAAATGAACATAAGTATTTGATGATAGGGTTAAAGACCTAGATTACCAACGTACTTACCAAAATTTTCAAATACGGGTAATGTACTCTTTAAAATACCATTATCACCAACCAAACTTTCAAATTGTGAACAATATCACCATTATAACCCTTATAAACTTGCATCATTACTCCTTTTTACTAACAGCCATTACATAAGTAAAAATTTGGTTTTCTTATGTTTTCGTCCGTTTTTACACGTTTTCATCCATTGTTACACGCTTTCGTCCGTTTTAACACGTTTTCGCCCGTTTTTACACGTTTTTCCCGTTCTTACACGCATTCGTCCGTTTTTACACACTTTCGTCCAATTTCACATGTTTTCATCCATTATTACAAACTTTCGTCCGTTATTAAACGTTTTTGGTCGTTTTTACACGTTTTCGTTCGGTTTTTCACGTTTTCGTCAGTTTTTGCACGTTTTCAACCTTTTTCGGCCCTTTTTACACCTTTTCGGCCATTTTTACATGGTTACATCAATTTTTACATGTTATCGTCCGTTTTTGCACGTTTTTGACCGTTTTTACACATTTTCGTCCGTTTTTACACGCTTTCGTTTGTTCTTACACGCTTTAGTCCATTTTTTCACATGTTCGTCCGTTTTTACATGTTTCTGTCTGTATTTACACGTTTTCATCTGTTTTTATACAGTTTCGTTTATTTTTGCATGTTTTCGTCTGTTTTTACATGTTTCCGTCCGTTTATACACACTCTCGTCCGTTTCTACACGCTTTCGTCTATCTTTTTCATATTTTCGTTCGTTTTTACATATTTTCGTCTGTTTTTACACGTTTTCATTTATTTTGCATGTTTTCATACGTTTTTACACGTTTTCATTTTTTTACATGTTTTCGTACATTTTTACACGTGTAAAAACAGAAGAAAACGTGCATAACGGACGAAAACGTGCAAAATCAGACGAAAATGTGTAAAAACGGATGAAAACGTGTAAAAACAAATGAAAACGTGTAAAAACGGACGAAAACTTGTAAAAACGGACGAAAACGTGTAATGACAAATGAAAACATGTAAAAACGGATGAAATCTTGTAAAACGGACGAAAGCGTGTAAAAACGGGCGAAAACATGCAAAACAGACGAAAACGTATAAAAACGGATGAAAACGTGCAACAACGGATGAAAACTTGAAAAAACAGATGAAAACGTGTAAAAACATACGAATGGGTGTAAGAACAGACGCAAAAGTGCAAAAACGGATGACAACGTGTAAAAACGAACGAAAACGTGTAAAATAGACAAAAACGTGCAAAAACGGACGAAAACGCACAAAAACAGACGAAAACATGCAAAAACAGACGAAAATGTGTAAAACAGACGAAAACGTAAGAAAACTAAATTTTTATTTATTTACTATTGGGCGTTAGTAAAAAGGACTAACGATGCAAGTTTGTGAGGGTGATAATAGTGATATTGTTCACAATTTGAAAGTTTGGTAGGTAATAGTGGTATTTTACAAGAGTACATTACCCGCATCTGAAAATTTTGGTAAGTACGTTGGTAATTTATGTCTTTAACCCTTGATGATAACATATTAGCGGTGTGTGTGACTAATCTTGAGAGGATGGTGTATGCATTTATATTTGTAGAAGATATATGAAGAGGGAGTTGTTGATGATTTTAAGATGAGGTTATTGGTATTGGAATAACTTCTTAATCGGTTTTAGGTTATAAATAGTAATGAAATTTATGCAATGTCTTGTTGTTTTGGCATGCATATATCCATATTATCAAAAAATATGAGCAAATGTAACAAATTTTCTTAAGATGTTTTAATACACACATTTTGATATTTTGTCATATTAAAAATAGTAACACGTGTTATACTTTCTGCTATAACAACACATAAAAATATGTTTATTAAAACACTTTATAATTACATTGCTCATATTTTTAAAGTTTACATACTAAATCAAAAATTCATTTCTATATTATAGCCCAAGTCCTATTTAATTTACTTCGACGTGCCCTGTAGTGACTCAACATCAATGGCATCGTTGCATCTTTGACATGCATGGCTCCAACATTAAGGGGGCGTTTGGTTCACAGAATGTTTTTAAAGGAATTGTAATCTTTGGAAGGAATTGTAATTTGATGTAATTGTAATTTAAAGAATTGGAATGTGTTGTAATTGTAATGTGTTGTAATTGTAATTGATGAAATCTGTCAATGTGTTTGGTTGACTCGCAACGTAATGTAATTCAATTTTTTTAATAAAACTTAAAAAGCTAATATAATAACGATAATAATAATAATAAGTAGTAATAATAATAATAATAAAATAATAATAAAAATAAATAATAATAATAATATAGTAATAAAAAAGAATATTAATAATAAAAATATAATAATAAAATAATAATAATAATAATAATAATAATAATAATAATAAAATAATAAAAATATAATATTAATATAAAAAATAAAATAATAATTATTATTATTATAATAATAAAATAATAATAATTAAAATAATAATAATATAATTAATAATAATATAATAAATAGTAATAATAAAAAAATGATACTTAATAATTAATAATAATAATATTAAAAATAAATAATAAATAATAATAATACATTATTATTATTATTATTATTATTTATTATTTATTATTATTATTATATTAATTATTATTGTTATTATTATTATTATTAAATAATAATAATAATAATAATAATAATAAATAAATAATAAATAATAGATAGTATTATTATTGTTATTATTATTATTATTAATAAATAATAATAATAATAATAATAATATTGATACAATTATAATATTATAATAATAATAATTAATAAAGTAATAATAATAATAATAGTAAAATAATACTAAATAATAAATCTAATAATAATAATAATAATAATAATAATAATAATAATAATAATAATAATAATAATAATAATAATAATAATAATAAAATAATAATTATTATTATAATAGTTATAATTGTAATAATAAAAAATAGTTATAATAATAATTATAGTGATGTTGATATAAAAAAAAAATAGTTATAATAATAATAATAAATAATATTACTTAATAATATTATAATAATAATAAATAATATTACTTATTAATAATAATAATAATAATAATAATAATAATAATAAAATAATAAAAATATAATATTAATATCAAAAATAAAATAATAATAATTATTATTATAATAATAAAATAATAATAATTAAAATAATAATAATATAATTAATAATAATATAATAAATAGTAATAATAAAAAAATGATACTTAATAATTAATAATAATAATATTAAAAATAAATAATAAATAATAATAATACATTATTATTATTATTATTATTTATTATTATTATTATATTAATTATTATTGTTATTATTATTATTATTAAATAATAATAATAATAATAATAATAATAAATAAATAATAAATAATAGATAATATTATTATTGTTATTATTATTATTATTAATAAATAATAATAATAATAATAATAATATTGATACAATTATAATATTATAATAATAATAATTAATAAAGTAATAATAATAATAATAATAATAGTAAAATAATACTAAATAATAAATCTAATAATAATAATAATAATAATAATAATAATAATAATAATAATAATAATAATAATAATAATAAAATAATAATTATTATTATAATAGTTATAATTGTAATAATAAAAAATAGTTATAATAATAATTATAGTGATGTTGATATAAAAAAAAATAGTTATAATAATAATAATAAACAATATTACTTAATAATATTATAATAATAATAAATAATATTACTTATTAATAATAATAATAATAATAATAATAATAATAATAATAATAATAATAATAATAATAAGAAATAATAATAATAATAATAATAATAATAATAATAATAATAATAATAATAATAATAATAGTACTTTTTAAATAAAATAGTAAATAAAAATCATAAATTTAATATAAAATAATTATTAAAAAAATTAATTATTTACTTAGATATTTATATATAATATAAAAATAATTATTATAATTATTATTTATTTTTTAAATTAAATAATATAATAATAATAATAACGATGAAAGATAAATATTGATATTTAACTCGTAAAAATCTGAATTACAACACATTACATCAAGTTTGCTATGTAATCTGAATTACATCATTGGACGTAATTGGTTGTAATTCAATTACATTACGTTGCAAACCAAACACCCGATGTAATGTAATCTGAATTACAATTCCATCCATCCTGCCAACCAAACAGGATTGTAATGTAATTCAGATTACAATTACAACAGATTACATCGAATTCCTTCGAAGCAAACGGCCCCTTAATATGTGGTTGTTGATATTGAATGACCAGTATTTAAGCTATCATTTTTATTTGATCTAGTGGATGAAATTAATCATAACAATTTAAAATACCCACTTTCATCCTCTTTTTTTAAATATTGATAACTTTCAAACCACTAATCGTTAAGCTAAAATAAATATCATTGCAACGAGCATTTTATTATCTTTCTATAGATAGGCACTTTGATATACTTTCGACAAAAAAACAATTTCGTATCTTTCACATTTTTTTTAACAAACTTTTTCTAACCAAATTTCGTATTTTCAAAAAATATGAGCAAATGTAACAAACTTTCTTAAAATGTTCCAATTAGCACATTTAGATGCGTTGTCACGTTAAAAATAGTTACACGTGTTAGACTTTTATGCTATAACAACACGTAAAAATGTGCATGTTGAAACACTTTATGAAAGTTTGTTACATTTGCTCATATTTTTTGAATTTTACGTACTAAAACGAGATATTAGAGAAAATGCATCCCTGTCCTCGCTGCATCTTGGGTTTTACTTTGACGTGACTCAACATCAATGACCTAGCTACATCTTTGGCATGCATGGCTCCTAACATTCAATATGTGGTTGTTGATATTGAATGACTAGTATTTAAGCTATCATTTACTCTTTGGAAGTAAAGATGTACACTCTACTCAGCTATCATAGCAAGCACAAAATTGACTACACACAAACACTTTGTGCTTCTTGATAACCATCTCGCAAGTCAAGTTATTTCGCCATCTTTAGTTACTATTTTAATGTCGATATATTAAAATGTGTTGCATATGGATTTTGGTTGTCATTTATGTTATAAATAGTTGTCTATATGTTAAGTAATTTGAGCTCAACGCAATGTTGTGTTCGTCTGGTTTGCTAAAGCAGAAAGATAAATACGATTTAAGATAACAAAGAAAAATAAGGTATTCATGGTTTGCGGTTTGTGAAGTTGTGTTCGACGGAAATGAAAGGAGAAAAAGTGTTGTCTTCACTTTCTGATAGAGAGAGTGTGGTGGCTGTATATTTGTTGATGAGTCTTTTTAGGGTTATAATTAACTAGAGATTGCTAGCTTTTTGTATAAGGATAAAATTAGGTTATGTGGATTGGGCTATTATTTGGTTAAAGTTGGAGTTGGGCTGGTGATTTCGGTTGGGCTGACTTTGTTTATTCAAATTTTAGAAGAAAAATGTCAATAAATTAATGTTAATTGTTTCTATCTCTTAAGTTATTCAATAAGAGATTATAATAAGTAGCATCGCAATAAGTAACTATGATTATAACTTTTCTTAACTCTTTGTATCCCTTAGGTTCGTTGTTGTTGATTTAGGCTCGGGTTTCTGTTAGGGTGTCCGAATCTTAAAAACTATAAGTTTGGTTTCGTTTAATAATGATTGATTTTTGCGGTTTCATATTGAGCAGGTTGGCTCGGTTTTTCGGTTTTACAGATTTTTTGAACACTCCTATCCAAAAAGCTCACCTTTATAGAAATCATGTAGTCATTTTGAACAACCAAAAAGCGTTGCTTACTAAAGTTATTGTTAGAAAAAAAAATATATAAATAAAAAACATTTATTCGCTATAAAATTTAATCACAGGGTACCCGTCGCCGCATTGCGCGGGTACCCTGCTAGTAAACATTAATGTTATGTTCAGCTTTTTTGTTGTAAGCTCCCGTTTAATATTTAACGTATTTGTAAGCTAAAATATTTCCAAGACGCTACAACACAATGTTAATTAAAGAGCATAATTTGAAAGTATTTATACTAAATATAAAGAGTGTATGATCAAATTTTAGAAAGTGAAATCTTGAAAGTCAAAGGTGAGAGAAATGCGTAATGTAATTAATACTCTTATTAAAACACCTCATTACTTAAAAGTACGATAATTTATTCACATTGTACAACCAATTAAAAGCATATATACCAAATTAAAAACAACTAATTAAAACACCTCTTATTAAAAAGTACAATAAAATTTTCACAATGTACAATTTAAATAAGCTACAATATAATCCAAAATATAAAATAATTAAACACACTAATTAATGTTATTTTTAAAACACCCTAAAATGAAAAGTACATGTTATTATACACATTATACAAATTAATAAAACACACAAAGCTTCATACAAGCTAACAAGTTGATGGTATATATAGTTTTGAAAACTGGACCGGACCAAAGGGTTCAACCAGGAATCGGTGTCGCCACCGGTTCGGCTAACCAATAAAACTCATCCGAAAACGAACCAGAGATGACCCGTTGAAACCGATACAAAGTGGTGGAATTAGGTCTCATCGAGATCTATTTATCTAGTTAATCGTCACAGGGTACCCGCCGCCGAACCGTACTGGTACCCTGCTATACTATATGTAAAGGAAAAACCAAAAAGTAAAAAGTGAAAAGTTGAAACTAAAAAAAGAAATGTTGAAAACATATATTTCAAAAGGAAACTATTAATACACATCGAAAACCGGGTTGACCCAGGACGCTTCAAACCCGACGGGTTGAACCGGTTTAATTTGACCCGTTTTTGACCCAACCCATCAGGTTGACTCGGTTTAAATCGACCCGTTTTTCGACCGGAACGGTTCAACCGGTTGAACCACCCGGGTCGAACCGGGTTTCAAAACATTATGTTTAATTCCCAAATCTTCAAACTTTTATTATTTTCGTTTATAACCCATAAACTTTTTTTCTTCACTAAACGATTTGTCGTTATAAAATCTCGTTGCTATGCACGGATACTCGTTTAATAAACTAATAAAAGTTAAATTACACGTTATCTAAAGAAAAATTCACTCACATTCTCAAATTCTGAAAGCATCATAAATAGAAAAGGTAAACAAATCAAAATGTTTTAAATATATTGAAAAGACCATGTTATCCTTGAATTAAAGCTAAAAAAAGAAAGTGAGTGAAATAGAGTGAAAAGACCATACTATCCCTAAACTTCTATTCATTTCATCAAAACACTTGGAAAATTGATATACTGGTTGATAAATGTAGGGTTTTAGTAACAAAAAGGTGATCAATATGGTGTTCTTTGGACCGGCATCTTGTTTGCTTCTTATCCATCTGTAATTTTGTTTGTTGTGACTTACGTAAACGCGTTGGTTTCAAAAACCATATTTTCTTAATCCATACAATGGTTACATGATGAGCTACAACATTCTATTAGTTGTAGCGCCTGTTTTGGTTGTGTGTGCGAGAGGTTCCCGACAAAACACTTCCTTCAGATGGTGTCTTTTGTTATTAGTTTAGGCGAAGTCGGGTCTTTTTCTAAATTCGTTCTTTTTCTTTACTTCCCCTCGCAAAACTCCTCTTATTGGTTTTCTTGGTGGACTTGGAGGTCCAATAATTCTCATGTTGGTGAAGTGGATAATTAGGAGAGTATATTACATTTAAGGGTTTTCAAATGTAATATATTCCCCAAATCATCCACCTCACAAACATGAGAATTATTAATTGGACCTCCAAACACACCAAGAAAACAAATTAAAGGAGTGTGTCGAACAGAAGTAAAGAAAAAAGAATGAAATTAGAAAAAGGACCGACTTCACATAAACTAATAACAAAAGACATCACCTGAAGAAAGTGTCTCGTCGGGAACCGTTCACACACATAACCAAAACTGACGCTACAACCAATAGAATGTTGTAGCTCATCATGTAACCTTTGTATAGATTAAGAAAATCTGGTTTTGAAACCAAAGCGCTTACGTAAGTCACATCAAACAAAATTACAGATGGATAAGAAGCAAACAAGATATCGACCCAAAGAACACCAACTTGATCACCTTACTTGCCACTCTTAATACGACCATCACTTGAATTTGTATTAATATTTGATGTGCCAAAGAAATAACGAAACATGAAGTCATTTTCTACTTTTCGTCTTCCATTGCTCAATTCAATGTAGTCGAGAGACATGATGTCATTGAAGTGCAAAAAGTAAGTCGCTTATGTTTCATGGCGGGCTGACGGCGTTCTGGAAATGGAGATTTTTTTAGCGAGATCTTTAATCGAAGAAATAAAATCTAAGATCTACAACTTCCTTTCCGACAAAAATTGATTGATTGACCAAATGAATGTAAGAAAAAAGTTGGGAGAGGCGCGTTTGAGATTATAGGGTACAAATCTACCTTGTTAAAATTTTCGAGAATATCTGTTTCAACAATGAAAGAAAGGTTTATTGCTTGTGTGTCAAAAAATAAAGGCAAAAATATGAATGGCTTGGGGTATGTGAGGTGTGATCTTCGCATGAGCTTATGTTTGAAACTATTCTTTGGGGTTGTATGATTAACACTTCTAATCTTGAGAGGATGGTGTATGTATTTATATTTGAAGAAAATAGTTGTTGATGATATTAAGACGAGGTGGTTGGTATTGAATGACTTCTAGCTAGTAATGATATTATGTAACGTCTCGTTTTGGTATGTAAACTTTAAAATAATATAAGCAAATTTAACAAACTTTCTTAAAATGTTATAATAGCACATTTTGATGCATTGTCATGTATAAAATAATGACACGTGTCACTATGACAACATATAAAAATGTGTATATTATACAGTAACACTTTAAGAAAATTTGTTGCATTTACTCATATTTTTTGAAGTTTAGACACTAAAACGAGATATTAGAGAAAGTACATTGCTATTTATAGCCCGAGTCCTATTTAATTTACTTTGACGTGCATCGAATCAACATCAATGCCATCGCTGCATCTTTGACGTGCAGCTCCAACATTTAATATGCGGTCGTTGATATTGAATGAGTAGTATTAAGATGTACTCTCTATTCAGCTATCATATATAGCAAGCACAATATTGACTACACACACACTTTGTGCTTCTTGATAACCTTGTCTAGGTAAATATGCAAGTCAAGTTATATCGCCATCTTTAGTTACGATTTTACTGTAATATTGATATATTAAAATGTGTTTGCCGATCAGGTTTGGCTGTCATTTATGTTATAATAGTAGTATGTTAAGTAATTTACTGTGCTGATATGTAGTTTGATCAATTCACCATCTATGATGCAAATCAGGACTCTCGATCAGTTGCGGTTTTGAACTAGCAGACTTGCAAGACCACTCTAAGAGTGGCTCATCTTTTATTCAGTTCACTATGATATTTCTTTGGAAAGAGTAGTTGATTTCTATAATCCATGTCGTAGATCACTATGATAACTGTATTCCATAATCACGTATAACTTGTCTTATAATCTTATCGAGTATCTAACTAATTGAATATTCAGACCCGATAGTTGCCTAAAGCAGCTTATTAGAAAATATGTCATGACATCTTGGAACAAACTTTCCATCAAAAGGATTGGGTGACCATCGACTTTTTTTCTTTCTTGCAAATGTCTTATTTTACCTTTATGACCCTTTAGAGATAGAACATACTCGATCCGACCCATTAGCAAGGTCGAGATTGCCATTGTAACGAGGAAAGATCCAAGGAACCAATTAGTGGAATGCACATAATCACTTCTTAATGGTATTTTTATGTTAGGATTGTCTAACAAGTGTCTTAGGACATTTAATACGCATTTATAAATGCCGCCTTGAGGGCACTAGTTAGACAAATGTTTTAGCTTTATCAGTAACTTGCGTTTAACCAATATATAGTACGCTCGGGTTTGTTCTGGATTCCTGGCTAAGATCATATTGAATAAAAAAAAAATGTAGAAGACGTCGACAGCAGGATTCGAACCTGCGCAGGCAAAGCCCAACAGATTTCGAATCTGTCTCCTTAACCACTCGGACATATCGACAATTTTGTATTATTTCTTCTTTTTTTGTAATTTAACTGATTAATTTTTAAAACTTTAAAATAAGTTTAACAACTTGTGACCCTGTGGAAATAGACCAGCTACACCAATAGTCCCTATCATTAAAGAAACTTTTTCATCAAAAAAAATAAAAATCATCCACAAAGTAAAAAGTATTGTAAATAGTTAAAGTAATGATTGAGATCTTAGTCGATTTTATTGTGTTTTAAGAAGCCTCTATGCAATTTTGATAAGTTTATAAGATCCGTATAATTACATCTATTTTTTCGATTTACATAAAAGTGCAAGACAAACGAGTAACAATCTGCGCCATTAGCCTTTTTTAAATTCCAAAACTAATTCTTTTAAAAACTATGTTTGTAAATCTAGATGTCATAACATTGTTATGCATAACTCGTTGGACTCTGTTGAGCAGCTCCACGACCTAAGTTTTGATAAATTTATATCTAATGGATTATGACTTTTAAACTTGTAATGTGCTACCTACTATTTTTAACATAACTTTCAAACTGTTGAGAATTAACACCGTCAATATCCAAGTTTCATATTTTTCATATCTATACTTATCCGTATTGATTCATATCAAACCTTATTGCACTTTTGTGAACCTTAAAAAGGTAATGATATGAGTTTTGACAAAAACCAAATCTGATAGAAAATCGATTTGGCCCAAAACACCGAACCAAGGACCGAACCTAGATGTGTTCGGTCTGGTTTATCGGTACGTTTCGGTTCAACAAAACATAATGGCGGGTTTTGCGTAAACCGGACCGAACCAAAAATCAAATATGATGAAAAGGGTGAACTAAGGACATGATCGAAACACGTTCAGTCCGGTTCAGTTCGAGCAAGTTTATCAATTCGGTCCGGTTCGCGTTCTATTATGTTGGGCCCTACTCAATACCATGTTAATTATCAATTTACGGAGTATAATGCAATTAAATATGGTAATAACACAAAAATTATCATCGACTTGGGCCACTGAACTTTGGCGGTTTGGCCTGCTAGTTTAATGGACTTCAGCCCACTATTCTAATCTTATTATTACCTATATATACGCATGACATCAACCTTACAAACCTTAAAAAATCGTTGCATAGGACGAGATCATGTAGTCGACAATCGATGATGAGACTGAGGCAAACATCGACAATCGAATACGAATACGTAAACACTTTCAACAAAACCTACGATGAATCCTACTGCGATCGTTTATTTGCAACCGTGCGCCAAAAACGGAAGAATCCTGAAGCTGCTAAGTCATGGTCCGGCAAGTCGATATTTGAATGGCTTCCTGCTCCTAACTATAAACGCGCAAGAGTATCGCCATCATCAGAAAAAGAAGAAGGTTATGTGACTGGTTTATTATTGGACAAGAAGCCTGAGAAGAAAATTTTCAAGAGCTTAAACCATTTAACTTATGCTGATCCCGAAACAAAAGCCAAAAGGAAACAATTGTTGGTTGAAACCCGAGAGAAGAATGCCAGGAAGTTCCAGGAGTATCAAGCAAAAAGGGGGCGTCGTGCGAATATGTTTACTCTTTAAATTAAGCTATTACTACTAGTGTTTTAAGTTAACTTTGAACTAGAACTCCTTTGTCGAATGTCGTCTAGTAGTAATATGCTAAGGTGAATGGCACGAAAATGTAACTAATTAACTTGTCACTTTTTGCTTCGTTGTGTATCTGTCTTTATTTTTTCTTATTGTATACATCATACTTCCAAACTCTGTTGCAACATTGCGTGAGATGGGGTCCTTGAGGAAGGGTCACATCGGGGTCCAAAAGTGGACTCCGGGTTAACCAGCCTTTTGTGCTAGATATATGGAACCTCATAGGTTGTTGAGCAATGGCGGAGCTTAGTGGAGGCATAAGAGGGTTGTGGCCCCCCTAGAGATTGGATTCTTATGCTTAAATACACGAGTTCTTTGTTGTGTAAACACAACTTGTAGTAGGAACTTGTGAGTTTGGCCCTCCCATTTATTTATATGCCTTTTGGCCCTCCTAAAAATTAACTTGAAGCTCAGCCACTGTTGTTGAGGCAATCAAATTAAAAAACCTAAATAGGTGTGTAACGTAGTGCAGTTCACCCAGGCAAATAATCTCAGGCTTTAACGGTGTTGATAATTCAAAGACGAAACAAACAAACAAATCCAAACAAACTAAGCGAAAGCTTTTTTCAAATTACCAAACCAAATTACAAAACCAAATTCAAAGGTACCAACACAAAACTAATTCAAAAGATACCAAACTATTATTCAAAATGTACAAAGAAAACTAATGCTAATAATCCCTATTTATAGCCAAAACTAACCGTCATAGATTAGTTACCAAATTACAAATAAACTTGTAGCACAAGTCGAACAAATTACCAAATAGCCCCTAATGTTTAAGTCACTTTTCTAACAATCTCCACCATGACTTGAACTCCTACACCAGCTTCAAATCAAATTCAAAGTTCCAAACGCTAGTGATACTAGCCAAATTCAAATCAAACGATCAATTCCCAAAAACTATCCAAAACAAAGTTGATCGAAAGCAAATGCCGATAACTTCAAAACGAACAATCAAATGTTAACCGACAAATTCAAACTCGGTTAACCAAACAAACAAATCGGCTCAAACAATCTTCAACAAAGACAATCAAATTCGGGAAATCAACTTCAAAATCCCAACAAACGAAGATCCAAATTTTCCAAACTGACAAATTCCAACGATCGAACAAAATCCAAACGAGCCAATACTAATTAAGTCTTCAAACACCAAATCGATCTTCAAATTTCAAATACCAAATTCAAATTCTAATGACCCACTTATTAATAAGTATCACGGTCCAACTTCAAACTTATTATCCGTATCAAACAAATTCAAGCTAATAAGTAACTTGGCGAACAGACTCCAATAATCAAACGTCCGAAATATAACACGGATAATAATTCTAACGACCCACTTATATAATAAGGATTACGGTCCAAATTCAAACAGCTAAACGGTCCAAATTCATATACCAAACCGATACGAATATCACAATATCAAACCAAAGTCTTCACACAAAATAACTTAAACGTCAAGTTCTTCAAATTGACCAGAATCCAAACGAACCAATAAGATGATAACTAATACTTCAAAAACAAAATCAAAAACTATACTCCAAAAGTCAATAGGCCCAAAAATAACTAGTCTACCTAAATCATCGAACACAAAGCAAACTAATCAGTTTATTCCAAAACGAATAATCAATCTTTCAAACGCCTTCAAATCCAAAACCAAACGATTTTTTTTTCTTCTTCTTCATCTTGAACCTGTCTCTGATACCACTTGTTGATAATTTAAAGACGAAACAAACAAACAAATCCAAACAAACTAATCGAAAGCTTTATTCAAATTACCAAACCAAATTACAAAACCAAATTCAAAGGTACCAACACAAAACTAATTCAAAAGATACCAAACTATTATTCAAAAGGTACAAAGAAAACTAATGCTAATAATCCCTATTTATAGCCAAACTAACCGTCATAGATTAGTTACCAAATTACAAATAAACTTGTAGCACAAGTCAAACAAATTACCAAATAGCCCCTAAAGTTTAAGTCACTTTTCTAACAAATGGGTTTGGTGATATTGCATTGTTGTTTCTTTTGGAAGAGAACTTGAACACTTCAGAAGAGATGTACCCTGACGGTGAAAAGGTAATAAACATTTAACTGTAAATAGTTCAATCGAATGGTTCAATGTGTTTTTAAGTTACGCCTTTGCCTTAACATACCTTCTGCTTTAAGAATGTCCGCCCTACCTATAATGCAACTGAACCTTTACAGCAGTACAATTATTGTTGTTCGTGGAACAAATTAAGAAGATAACGGCATATGCTCACCCTGCCCCCTTACTGCCTCCGCCTCTATATATATAAGAGAATAAGAGTGATTACTGATTATGCATTCCTTTGAGCTTGTTAATGCAAATTTGCTCATCAATGGTTGCTGCATATAAATACCACAATCTACAAACTATCTAAAAGTTCTTACGTACGTCACCACGTGTACATACTGTTAGTTTTATGGATATAAATTAGTAGACGTGAGTTAGGATCGAACTCGAGACTATGGGATTGCACACTTTACGTATGAGAATTTAAAGTTAATAATTAAATATAAATGTTATATTTATTTATTTATTAAACGAAATAACTAACGGACGTTAAGTAATTAATGTAATGGACTAACGATCGTTAAATGTTTATGGAAAAGGATCAAATTGCAAAAGTTGGGAAGGTTCCGGAATCCTTTTGAGGGACTCCAAACCGATCGGCCATAGGGACAAAACAAGGAAAGAAAAACCAACTTGTTCACCAAGTTTGCTTGGGTATATAAACAAGGCTAGGGGTTTTATTTTTCCATCTCTTGTGCTCATAAGCTAAACCCTAAAGTTGTTTTGTGTGTGTTTTCTTGTCCAAAACCGGTCGAACACCCCTATAGGTGTCGATTCACTCTTTTCCACAAAACCAAGTTATTTGTTTGATAAAAAATAGCATTACTTTAATTCGGTTTAGTACGTGTGTACAAAAACATAGTAATAACATACTTTTGTTATTATCTTGGATTGAATTACAAAACGGTAACGGGTAATTCATATAATCCTAACTAAATCAAATTAGGGCTCATCCATTGCTAGTTTGTGGATTTGATTCTTGTTCGGCTAGAATCAAGAAAAGGTACGCATATTCTTTTATGTTAATTAATTGTTCATTAATAAATCCTATACGCTTCCGCATGATTACTTTGATGTTTGTGATTATTTATTTGAATGTCTTGATATATAATTCCAACAGTGGCATCACGAGTCATTGGTTTTAATGAGTAATTAATTACATAAACGCGTAATAAAACAAATACTTGTATGTTGTTTGATATGTTAATCTAGGGTTTATGTTTAATTTATGTTTGGTCGACTTTTTTTATAAATTGGGGCGTTCCCTATTTTTTTTTAGTTCGACACATATATAAATTTTTTAGGGTTTTGAAAATTGTTTGCTAACCTTATTAAAACCTGGAATTAATATTGATTACGTGATTAATTCGTGAATAATTTGTTATGTATCATGGAATTTTTATATGCGATCTTGTGACTTATTTGTATAAATTGTTATGATATCCATGATTATACATGCATGTTAGTCATGGATAAGTTGCTTTGATATTTGTTTAATTGTTGAGACATATTTAATTACGATAAATCTTGAATTGGGGAAGACTCCAATTATATATTAATGAATCAATTATGTGCAATTTGGTATATTTTAATTAAGGGTTTACGCAATCGATTCGTCGATGTATGTGGCTCACATTCTATCGCTGGAGTGAAAACCCTAAATTGATATATACATTAATTTTAACCTAGATATTGATTGTTAATAGGGTTTTATCGAATAAGTTGCATGTGGCTACTTGTTTACACGTATAAATTATTTATTATGTGCGCATTGTTTTTTAGTAGTTTATTTTTTATTAGTATTACTTGTTTGTTTATTATGTGCGACAGTTTAAGCAAAGGGTAATTTTTGAATAGAAAAATAATACGTACTAAACAATGGCGAAATTTGATTTGTTTTGGAAGAGTTAAGTTTTCAATAGTTTAATTGATTGGTGACTTTGGTACAAATGGTCTGAACGGCTCACCCACTAGAATGAACTATAAAGGGGTTAATAAAGAAGTGCGCACATTCACAATGAAAGGATGTTTAAGGTTATGCTTTTGCGCTTACCTGGTCCTCTGCCCTCTGTAAATTCGAATGGAGCTACTTAGTAAGCCATAAAATGTGCAAACTCATCTTAAGGGCGAATTAGTTTTAATTCCATGCGCCACTTCAGTGGTAATTACCCGAAACACTAAGTGTTTACACTTATGCAAAAGTACGGTATAATGGACGATAATTATCACTAAATTCCTTGATTGGTGAACCCAATACCTCAATCAAAACTTTGATAATTTGATCTTTATGATTTGGTAATAAAAAGTTTTTTATTAAATTTATGCTACAAGATGAATGCATGACATCTTTGTACATATTTGATTTGACCACATAAAATCAAAACTAGTACCCTTGTAAATTAAGTTTTATGCCATCTAATTAAAGGGACACTTGAAGTTGCAATTTACGTCATGACAGTACTTGGCGAGATTGTGATGGAGAGGTAAATCTCTATGTAAAGTCAGACCTTACATGGACATATTTGCAGTTCTTTAAGTTAGACACTTAAATTGAGTAGTAAGTGAGATCTGGACTCAAGGCATAAGATGGGATGAAACATGTTTATATTTGCAATAGCGTTGGAAAATATAAATCCCATAATGATCTAGGAGTTGGAAATTGTTTGCCAATTAATGTTCGACAGATTACCTTATTATATGCGTTTGTTGCTAGCAGATCAACTGATGTAATGAACCTATGATAATTTGGATCCTAGTTTTCGAGAAAATTATATGGTTATATGTTTATATTACCGTTGGGTATATTTTATTTTTTTGAAAAATTGTATTATCGAAAATACTAATACTTGAACTTTTTTCTGTAGAAATGGCTCAAAATAACGATAACACTAACACTGCACTAAGTTCTGCGTTCAAAAGCTTTTTTGATCAAGAAAAGTTGACTGGCTCTAAGAATTTCAATGATTGGCACCGCTCTTTGAGAATTGTCTGTAGAGTTGCTGACCGTTTAAAATATCTTTATGAACCTTGCCCTGAACAACCAACTGGTCCTGATGCTACTCAAGCTCAAAAGGACGCTTGGCAACTTGAGTATAAGCGTCATAATGATGTGGCTTGTCTTATGTTGGGAACAATGGAATCTGCTCTTCAAAATCAGTTTGAACATTATTTCCCATATAATATGCTCAATGAACTTCGAACTATGTTTGAGAAGCCAGCTGCCGTCGAGATTTATGACTTGACCGATGCATTACACAGCTGTAGGCAAGGTGAGGGAAAACCCGTAAGTGCTCATGTACTGGAAATGAAAGGTTACATGGACCAGCTCAAAGCACTTGGCAAAACTTATGATGATGACACGGCTGTGAATCTGATTAATCGATCCCTTAACAAGGATTTCAATGGTTTTGTCAAAAATTTCAATATGCACTGCGTGGGGAAGATAGTTACTGACCTACACGCATTGCTTATTGATTATGAGAAAGGGTTGCCTCAAAAGGTTCCTACCGCCCAGGTACTTGCTATTCAGGGTGGAAGGATTAATAAGCCAAAACCGCAGCGTGCGAACAACAAGAAGGGGAAGGGTAAGGGAAAGGTTGACAAAGGCAAACAGGTGATGGCCTATCAACCTCAACCTAAAAAGAACCCTACTCCTAGGAAGGAAAATCCTAAAAAGGATCAAGCATGCCACCACTGTAAGAGCGTTGGGCATTGGAAGAGAAACTGTGCTCTCTATCTTGATGAATTGCGGGCAAATAAGAAGAAGTACGAAGGGTCCTTGGGCGCCGGTTCTTCTGGTAATTTATTTGTCATTGAATTATTTACTCTAAATCATAATGATTCCTGGGTATATGATACGGGCTGTGGTATTCACATTTGTAATACACTGCAGGGGTTTAGAGTGGAAAGGAAGCTTGCCTATGGGGAGCAATATCTGCACGTGGGAAATGGCGCACATGCAGCTGTTGAAGCCGTAGGAACGTTTAGTTTAGTATTGCCTTCGAGCTTAATACTGTTATTGAACAATTGTCATTACGCACCTTCTATAATTAGAAGTGTTGTTTCCTTTTCAGTTTTGTTGGATGATGGTTTTACTCATACTATTTTACGTAATGGAATTGATGTTTCTTTAAATGGTGTATTTTATTTTAAAGCAATTACTGTGAATGGTGTGTTTGAAATTGATGTGATTGGAAATGAATCTAACAATAATAATAATTCGATGTTTAGCATTAACAAGAAGATAAAGTTAGACTTGAATTCTTCTTATCTTTGGCATTGTAGACTTGCTCATATAGGCAAGGCTCGCATGCATAAGCTGCAACAAGAAGGGCTTTTGCAAAATATCAATGATGACTCATTTGATAAATGTGAGTCATGCATATCTGGGAAGATGACTAAGAAACCTTTTCATAGCAATATGGAGAGGGCTTCTGATCTACTTGGTCTTATTCATACTGATGTGTGTGGACCACTTAGACATGTGTCAAAGAGAGGTGCTAGCTACTTCTTAACCTTTACTGATGATTTCAGCCGTTATGGTTATGTTTATTTACTTAAGCATAAACATGAAGTGTTTGAAACATTTAAGGTTTTCAAAGCTGAAGTAGAACTGCAATTGGGAAATAAGATTAAAGCTCTGCGATCCGATAGAGGAGGCGAGTATCTAAGCCAAGAGTTTAAAGATTACTTAGCTAAGAACGGAATTGTCCAGAATCTCACTTCTCCATATACTCTACAACAAAATGGTGTATCTGAGAGAAGAAATCGTACATTGTTGGACATGACACGATCTATGTTTAATCTTACCACTCTACCTTTATCCTTTTGGGATTATGCTTTGGAATCAGCTGTTCGCATACTAAATATGGTTCCCACAAAGAAGGTTGATAAGACACCATATGAAATATGGCATGGTAAAGCTCCTAACCTGTCTTATTTAAAGGTCTGGGGTTGCGAGGCGTATGTTAGACGTGACTCAGCAGATAAACTCCAATAAAGATCTGTAAAGTGTATCTTCGTAGGATACCCTAAGGAAACTATGGGTTACTACTTTTACTATCCAACTGAAAATAAAGTAATTGTTGCTAGGTATGGAGATTTTCTTGAAAGAGAACTCGTATCTCAAGAATTCAGTGGGAGAGTTTATGATCTGGAAGATGATCAAGAAGATGCATTACCTTCTGAAAACACTAACGTACTTCCGGTAGAACCTGATAGTTTGGGTCCTCCACCAGAAGTTGAAGTGATTCCCGTTCGTAGATCCGTAAGGACTACGCGTGCACCTGAACGTCTATGTCTTAACGTAGAGGTTGAGAAAACTATGTTAGGAGATCTTGGAAAGCCTACTAGTTATAAAGCTGCCATGGCAAGTCCTGATAAGGAAAAATGGCAGGTTGCAATGAATGGGAAAATGCAATCCATGAGAGAAAATGAAGTCTGGGTAGAGGTCGATTTACCTCCAAACGCCAAGGTGGTTGGAAGTAAGTGGCTCTATAAATTAAGACGGATATGGATGGCAATATACACGTCAATAAAGCTCGTCTAGTTGCGCAAGGTTTTACTCAAACTTATGGCATTGATTACGAGGAGACCTTTTCTCCTGTAGCGGACATTAGAGCTATTAGAATTCTCATAGCTATAGCAGCATACTATGACTATGAGATATGGCAAATGGATGTCAAAACCGCCTTCTTGAATGGTCGCTTAGATGAAGACATCTATATGAAGCAACTGATAAGGTTTTAAAAGGTACCTTTTTTAGGGGTCGTTTAAGCCCTTATTTGATCACTTTTGTATCCGTTATTGCTTAATATCGTTCCATTTCACTTTTTAGGTCTCTTGAAGGCAAAATGCTGGAATGGCACTTATTTGGACGAAAAGGCGCGATTATACGAAGAAAATGGCCAAAGTCAGAATCGAGACACTCAAAGCTGCTGAAAACACAAGGTGACGGCGTCAGGTGTTAAGTGTGACGCCGTCGGAGGATTTTTGTGACGGGACAGAAGCCAAAACTCCCATTTTCAAGTGACGACGTCAAGTTATAAAAAAGTAGGCCGTCACAACTCAGACGGCCTAGATGTAATCCAGACGGCGTCAGAAGCTGAAGAGGACGGCGTCACAAGCATAAGGTGACGCCGTCGCAAGTCTAACGTAGCCAAGATGAAACCCTAATGACGGCGTCACAAAACATAAAGTGATGCCGTCGCATGTGTAATATTATATATAGAATCCGAATTTTTCAGTATTAGTGTGTAGTCTTTTGGAGTAAAAACCTAAACCGAACCAAGGCTGTCTTGTACAGTATTTTAGGGTTCCAAACCCTATCTTACACCAAGATAAGTGTTTTACTTCATTAATACAATTATGTCTTTGATTAATTGTGTGTATGCTTGCATGTTTTCCATGTCCGGCTAATTTACTTGTGTGTTTGCTTAGGGAATATGAAACTTAATTATTGAATATTGATTGGTTGTTTCTTATCTTAGTTGATTAATGATCTAGTAATGTGATAGGTCATTCGTTGTGTACTTAATGCTTGATTAAATCTTTGTGAACCTTAGAATATGACTCCTTGAGTAGTTGTAAGCTAAACCATCCAAAGAGTGCCTTAGAGTAAGAGTTTATTATCCCTAGTGGGTTTTGTAGACGAGACCCTTTGGTAAGTTCAAAGAGTTAGGGAACATACGCATACCCTACAACCTTAGACACACAACGCAACTAGGAATAAGGACGTGACAATTCAACCACCAATAGGAGATAATTAAGGAGTAGTAAAACCTAAGTAAACATATCTTTAAACTATCATACGAGCACACATTAATTAGACATAGACTACATACACCTTAGATTAGATAATTAGATAAGTAGAGTAATCGGTAGCAATACCAACCCCCCAAATTCAAACCCCGAGATTCGTACCTTTCCTTTTCTTAAAAAATATAAAAAGATAAAAAATAATCTTCCTCAACCACAACCTTAGCGTAGTAACTTCTCACTAGCATTCCTATTCCCCTAGAGAACGATATCAATACCCGTGGCTTACCCTAATACTATACTACAACGATTAGGTTCACTGCCTAGGGTGTTGAAAAACTTGCTCAACGAAAAGGAAGTTCTTTTGACCCCGAACGACGCGTGTAGCATTATCAAGTTTTTGGCGCCATTGCCGGGGAATAGAATAGCTAGTTAGTAGTCCACCTCGTTTAGGTTTCTTTACTTGATTCCTATCAAGTAAACTTTTTTTCTCATTTTTAGCTTCCTCTTAGTCTATCCCCCTTCTTCGTGACCTTTGTTCGTAGCCCCATCACTTTTCATCATGGAAGGTGATAACCAAGTGCCACTTCCCCTTAGACAACTTAGAACCCACAGTTCCACCAAAACTCTTCTTGAACCTTTTGCAGAACCCGAAAGAGAGCTCAATAGGCGAAGAAAAGCTCTCCATGATTCGGAACCTTATGGCACTTCTATCAATTTTGATGAAGTCACATCTGATGAAGAGTCCCCTCATCTCCCACAATCCCCTGAAACCATCATCATTGACGATCTAAGCCAAAATGACAAGGAAATTCCTGCCACTCCGGTCAATGGACCCATTAATCCTCCTGAAGCAAAATCTCTTGGGGAATACTCTTCCCCCTCTGCATCCGGATTCACCAGTGCCATTGTCTATCCTTCAGAGCAAGTCAATGAGGTAATGCATGCCTCTGACATTTGGCTGATCCAAAATGCATGTCAATTCCATGGATCCCACAGCGAAAACCCAATCCACCACATCAAACAGTTTTTAAAAATTGTTGATGCTATCTATGCCGACGGGGCATCCAAGGAGACATCTAGACTCCGGTTTTTCCCATTTTCTCTTCAAGGGCAAGCCAAGGAGTGGCTCGATAAGTTCCCTCCACGATCTATTTTCACGTGGGAACAACTCACAACCAAGTTCACCAAGAAGTTCTTCCCCCTGGAAGAACTGCATCAATTAGGAGCAAAATTCTACACTTCCATCAGACAGATGGAGAATCTATCACTAATTCCTGGAGTCGTTACAAAGATCTTATTCAACAATCCCCACACCATGGTATCAACCTTTGGTTGCTTGTTCAAATCTTTTACGACAACGTCTACCGAAAGGATAAAAAAGGGATTGATTTCTCAACGGGCCGAAGAATTGCGAACCTCACTGCAGAAGAAGGGTGGAACCGCATTGAGGAATACATCCAATACCAAGACAGCCATTGGAATGAGCCAGTAAACGCGCTAAGTATCTCTACTTTCTTAAATGAAGAGTTATCCTTCGATGATCGGATTAAGAAAGCACAAAAGAAGCTTGCATGCCTCACGAAATCACCAGAACCAAAAAGGCTGATTAACCCATACCTCATATACGACATTTGTGGAGGGCCACACGAGAGTGATGAGTGTGATGACACACGCTAAGAGAGCGTCTTCCTTTCCAGTCATGATATTTATGATGACCCTTCACTCCTCACGTTCTATCAGAACGATGAATGTGACCCCTGGGGCAATCTGAAATGGAGAACTGAAGGAAGAAAAGGATCTGAATACACCATCCGTGATGCCTTTGAAGAAGAACTCTGGCAGTTTACCATGGGAGGGACCACACTCTTAAAAGGTCTTGAAGAGTTTATCCAAGAGCAGCAAACTGAATTAGAAAGTCAATTCGCCAACCTCCACAAAAGAATAAGCGGATCTGGCCCAGCCTTTCACGATCCAACTTGCGCCATCACCACTCGATCAGGAACCACTACCAAGGATCCCCCGCATCCTGACCGAAACCCCACCACAAGGGAACCTGTGTTAGGAAATGAGGCAATTCCTGAACCTCTTCCAACCCCTCACGGTCCCCCTCCACAAACACCAGCACCGGCCCAGCGACCAACTCTCGCACAGATTCCCTATCCCTCTCGTCTTAAGAATCAAAAGGCTGAAGAAGACAATGAAAGAATATTGTCTTATTTGAAACAAAAGTCCGTCAACATACCACTCCTTGATGTATTCTATCACATCCCTAAACATAGCAGATACTTCAAGAGGTTGATATCTAATCGGAAGAAACTTGAAGGGTTGATATCATTAGGAGAAGAATGTTCGGCTATCATTCAGAAAAGCCTGCCCAAGAAGAAAGAAGATCCGGGCAGTTTTACCATTCCTTGCTCTATAGGGGCACTTTCTATGAAAAACGCCTTGGCGGATCTTGGGGCAAGCATTAACCTGATGCCTCACTCTCTGTTTCTTAAACTCGGATATTCAGGGCTAAAACCAACCAGGATGAGTATCCAATTAGCTGATCGATCAATAGAATATCCCATTGGAGTTTGTGAGAATGTTCTTGTAAGGGTAGGAGAATTCAAGTTTCCGGTTGATTTCGTGATTTTAGAAATGGAGGAAGATAACTCAGTCCCAATAATCCTTGGAAGACCTTTCTTGGCTACAGCTCGTGCCATCATTGATGTTCATGATGGTAAACTCACTTTACGAGTGGGGTCCGAGAGCTTAACCTTTGACATCAAGGATTCTATGAGCCATTCCTCCTCCTGCGATCACCCCGTATATTTTGTTGAGGAAGTTGATGAATTTGTTGATGACATAGATGACTGCATTGACGAATATCTATTAAACGAATTCATGAATAATGATAACAATACAATATACAACGACGAAGAAATTGAGATGGTTGGAGCTGTTTCCTTTTATCCACGTAGGGAAGAAATTGAACCTATTGAGCTTCAAAAGCCAGAGAATAAGCTAAAACCCTCAATCAAAGAACCCCCTACCTTAGAACTAAAAGATCTCCCGAGTCACCTGGAATACGCCTTCCTTCAAGGAGAAAACCAACTCCCTGTCATCATAAGCTCTTCGCTAACCACTAGTCAGAAAGAGAAACTCTTGGAAGTTTTAAAAGAGTACAAAAGAGTGATTGCGTGGAGTGTTGCCGACATTAAGGGAATTGATTCTACATTCTGTACTCACAAAATCCTCATGGAAGAAGATTACAAACCAACCGTTCAACCGCAAAGACGGGTTAACCCTAATATCAAGGAGGTAGTGAAAAAGGAGGTCATCAAGCTTCTTGACGCAGGTCTCATCTACCCCATATCAGATAGCCCATGGGTCAGCCCAGTCCAAGTGGTTCCAAAAAAAGGAGGAATGACGGTTGTGAAGAATGAAAAGGGTGAGTTGGTGCCGCAAAGAACTGTTACTGGTTGGCGTGTCTGTATTGACTACAGAAAATTGAATGATGCCACCCGAAAAGATCATTTTCCTCTGCCATTCATTGACCAAATGCTCGAAAGGTTAGCCGGGCATGAATACTACTGTTTCCTTGATGGCTTTTCAGGGTATTTCCAAATTCCCATTGCCCCTGAAGATCAAGAGAAAACTACATTTACATGCCCCTACGGGACGTTTGCCTACAAGCGAATGCCCTTCGGGTTATGTAACGCACCCGCTACCTTTCAGCGATGTATGATGGCCATATTCCACGAATAAATTGAGGACAGCATGGAAGTCTTCATGGATGATTTCTCGGTATTTGGAAATTCTTTCGATCTTTGTCTTTCCAACCTTAGGAAGATGTTGAACTGATGCGAGGAAACTAATTTGGTCTTAAATTGGGAAAAATGTCATTTCATGGTAAAAGAAGGAATTGTCTTAGGGCATAAAGTCTCTAGAAATGGAATTGAGGTCAATAGATCAAAAATCGAAGCAATCTCCAAACTCCTCTATCCTACCACCGTTAAAGCCATTCGCAGCTTTCTAGGTCATGCGGGTTTTTATCGAAGATTTATTAAAGACTTCTCGAAAATTGCCCGGCCAATGACACAGCTTCTTGTTAAGGATGCCCATTTTGATTTTTCTAGAGAATGCAAGGAAGCATTCAACCGACTAAAGACAGATCTCACTCAGGCACCTATAATGGTCACCCCTGATTGGTCTTAGCCATTCGAAATTATATGTGATGCTAGTGATTATGCTGTAGGCGTTGTGCTCGGCCAAAGGAAAGAGAAGCATTTTCAACCAATCTACTATGCTAGCAAAACCATGAATGTAGCGCAAGAGAATTACACGACCATCGAGAAAGAACTTTTAGCTGTAGTTTTTGCCTTCGATAAGTTCAGGCAATATCTTGTTCTCTCTAAAACTGTCGTCTTCACCGATCACTCCACCTTACGCTACTTGTTTTCAAAACAAGATGCTAAGCCCCGACTCATTAGGTGGATCTTATTACTTCAAGAATTCGACATTGAAATTCGAGATAAAAAGGGGGCTGAAAATCTCGCTGCTGATCATCTATCACGCTTGGAAAACCCTGATCTTGAGAAATTCGATCACATCGAGATTCGCGACTCTTTTCCCGAGGAGCGGCTAATGGCTATTAAGGAAATTGAGCCATGGTATACGGATTATGCTAACTACCTGTCCAGTAGGGTTTTGCCAAATTACATGACCAAACAAGATAAAAAGAAATTCTTCACTACGCTAAAACATTATTTCTGGGATGAGCCTTTCCTATTCCGCATATGCCCCAATCAGATCATTCGACGTTGCGTGGCCGGTAGAGAGATTGATCGAGTTCTGAAAGAATGTCATGCGGGACCATCTGGAGGACATCACGGTGTAAATGTCACGGCACGAAAGGTTTTCGATGCCGGATTTTATTGGCCTACTATTTTTTGAGACGTTAAGAGGTTAGTTCAAGCGTGTGATGCATGCCAACGATCAGGAAACATCTCACGAAGGGATGAATCACCTCAGAACTATATCCAGGTCTGCGAAATATTTGATGTTTGGGGTATAGACTTCATGGGACCTTTTCCATCCTCCGGAGGAAATGAATACATTCTCGTAGCTATTGACTATGTATCCAAATGGGTAGAGGCTCAAGCCCTTAGGACTAATGATGCGAGGGTAGTTATCCATTTCCTTAAAAAACTCTTCGCACGATTCGGGATTCCTAAGGCATTGATCAGTGATAGAGGGACTCACTTTTGCAATACTCAAATGGAGAAGGTGATGAAGAAGTATGGTGTCCCACATAGATTTTCTATTGCATATCATCCCCAGACGAATGGACAAGTAGAAAACACAAATAGGGCATTAAAGCGGATACTTGAAAAGACGGTCCACCAGAATAGAAAAGATTGGGCATTCAAACTCGATGAGGCACTCTGGGCATTTAGAACTGCTTACAAAACACCTATCGGAACAACCCCTTTTCGCTTGGTATACGGGAAGGCATGCCACCTCCCTATTGAACTTGAGCAAAAAGCATATTGGGCACTTAAGACCTGCAATATGGATTATTCTGAAGCAGGGTCCAATCGGTTCTTACAGCTTCAAGAATTAGATGAACTAAGGCTGGAAGCATATGATTCATCAATCACATACAAAGAAAGGGCAAAAAAATGGCATGATCAACGAATAAAGAGTCCTAAGGAGTTTTTGGAAGGAGATAAGGTGCTCTTGTATAATTCAAGAATGAGACTGTTCCCAGGAAAACTCAAATCGAGATGGTATGGACCCTTTTCCGTAAGAAAGCAGATGAGCAATGGAGTGGTGGTGCTACTAGACCACGATGAACGATAATTCACCGTTAATGGACAACGGGTAAAGCATTATCAGTTGGATAATAATGAAATGGTAAACGATGAGGACATTGTTTTAGATCAAGGTGGCGGTAATGAAGTAACATAGGAGCACGACTACGAGTCTAGCTACAAGACTCTTAAATAAAGAAAAGCGCTTCATGGGAGACAACACATGCTTAATTGTTTGCTTGTTAAGTGTCATATATCTTTTATCGATTGTTTATTCTCATGTTTAAATTTGTAAAAATGCTTTATTTTGTTTTTAACCTCGTCTTAATTGCATATAAAGGTATTTTACATAAGGGATAAGTGTAGGGAGGATTACACACGTTTTCAAGGAAACGTAGACATGAGAATAACAATTCATTAAAAGATATATTTGTGTGTTTGTTCGAGTCAAATGCTTGTATCGAGTCATAATGGATGTTTTGCAGAAATTTTTTCCAGATTCTAAAGATGTAAGTTTTCCAGAATTTTTTCTAGAAAATCGCAGACCAGTTTTTGTCAGGATAACCTGACGGCGTCAGGATCGCAACCTGACGGCGTCAGGAAGGATTAAAAACAACAGATTACTTTTTTCTCGTTTTCTGAGCTACTAAAAAATTTGGAATTTTCCAGGTCTTAATTTTCCAGAAATTTTGTAAACATTCATTCCACAAGCATTATATCCTAGTTTAAATCGAGTCTTATATATATTATTACCGCCGATTTTACGCGAAGGTTTCGTTTGTTTCTTCATAGGTGCAGGTTTAATTTATCAAGAAGAAGTTACATAAGATTGGAAGGAGCTTTTCACGCATAAATTCTTCTTGGAAAGAATTTAACCACTACTTCACACACGGATCCTACCGAGCTAATCAGGGGAGTATTAGTTTCTTTCGTTTTTGATTACCTTCCATTATCATACTTTGATACTTTCGGAGAACATTGGGGACAATGTTCAGTTTAAGTGTAGGGAGGGAAAATAAAACGGGAACTTTGAAACTATTCTTATCCTTGATTGTTTACTTTGTCCAATTGTATTTGTGTAATAAACCATGAGAAAATGTCGGTTAGGGTAATTTTGGCACCAAATTTTTAATTTTTCATGACATATAGGAGTGGGCCATTAGTCTTAACAAAAGCATCTCACGGATAGGAAGTTATATGACTAGCACAAAAACCCTTTACCACCTAAATTCCATCCAAAATGTGAGGATCGCCCTTAGATTAGTAGGAATTAAAGCATTCATCTTTAATGCGTAGAGTGTAAACCGGTAGTATATTAGATTCTAGAACTTGTTTTGTGATGCATTCCGAGATCGCTAGTAAGACTACACTTGTGTAGTTAGGAATAACTAAATGATAAGAGACATTAGGATAACCCTTGTTTAATACCCGTAATATAATTACTTCTTCCACATTGGTTGAGTAATTCCCCCACACCCTTTGTGTTGTACTCATCTTTAGTACACGATACCCCTAGTTAACCCCTCAGAGCCTATCATTTTCGCGGTTCTCGTGATGTTTCGGTTTTTCTGGAATATCAATGAAGAGCATTGTTTACACCCCACCCCACCCCCAAATGTACACCCAAATCGCCTTAGCCTACCTTATATGCACTCACTTTAGTGCATTATTGTTATCACCTTAAACCCTTAGTTCAATTATCTAGTTGCTTGCATGAGTTGCTAAGTCGAGTCATATCCTTTGTATACAGTTTTGGGACGATTGGGATTCATGGGAAAAGTTAAAGTTTATGAAATGACGGGAAGGGAACTTTAAATTCGAATTCCCTTTGTTTGCATAATAATGCACCCCAAGTGTTTTGATCTTTTCAATCCGGGTCAAATTAGTGTTAGAGTAATAAAAACTCAAGTGTAGGGATGTGCCTATAAATCCCTATCATTTTGATGTTACCGTAGAGGATGGTAGAGTAAAAGTGTATGAAAAAAAAATCGAAAAAAAAAATAGAAATAAAAAAGAGAAAAAGAAAAAAAAAATAGAGTGTGATTAAAAAAATAAATAAATATACGGGCTACCATCCTACATCTATCTTTCAATTTATGTTGGTTTATTTCAGTTAGCTAGAGTTTAGAGTGTCGAGTCTTGGCTTAGCAACGCCATTCTTCGTATGCTTGTAACATAAGAGATTTTTGACTTGCCACCACTATATAGCCTATCCCACCAAACCCTTTATTTCCCTACCGTAAGCCTAACATTACAACCCTTTAAAGACCTCTTTGATAGTCTTTCCTAGGTTCTTACGCCAAAGCGACGGAGGTTTGATTTATTCTCAAGCCTATGGTAATCTATATACTAGGACCGGTTAATGAGTGTTTATCTTCCATTTCCAATTTGTTATATTTCATATACACCCGAGAGAGATGTGAGTATCCAAACACCCTATGTGAGGTGCTAGTATGTAATTTCCGTGATTTTTATGACTTTTGCGGGGCTTATATGTGTTGTGGACTATTTTAAACCAATGCTTCATGATCTCTAACTTATAAATTAATTGGCTAAAAGCACATTTGCTTGAGGACAAGCAAATACCAAGTGTAGGGATATTTGATAAGGTTTTAAAAGGTACCTTTTTGAGGGTTCGTTTAAGCCCTTATTTGTTCACTTTTGTATCCGTTATTGCTTAATATCGTTCCTTTTCACTTTTTAGGTCTCTTGAAGGCAAAATGCTGGAATGGCACTTATTTGGACGAAAAGGCGCGATTATACGAAGAAAATGGCCAAAGTCAGAATCGAGACACTCAAAGCTGCTAAAAACACAAGGTGACGGCGTCAGGTGTTAAGTGTGACGCCGTCGGAGGATTTTTGTAACGGGACAGAAGCCAAAACTCCCATTTTCAAGTGACGACGTCAAGTTATAAAAGAGTAGGCCGTCGCAACTCAGACGGCCTAGATGTAATCTAGACGGCGTCAGAAGCTGAATAGGACGGCGTCACAAGCATAAGGTGACGCCGTCGCAAGTCTAACGTGGCCAAGACGAAACCCTAATGACGGCGTCACAAAACATAAAGTGACGCCGTCGCATGTGTAATATTATATATAGAATCTGAATTTTTCAGTATTAGTGTGTAGTCTTTTGGAGTAAAAACCTAAACCGAACCAAGGCTGTCTTGTACAGTATTTTAGGGTTCCAAACCCTATCTTACACTAAGATAAGTGTTTTACTTCATTAATACAATTATGTCTTTGATTAATTGTGTGTTTACTTGTGTGTTTGCATGTGTAATATTATATATAGAATCCGAATTTTTCAGTATTAGTGTGTAGTCTTTTGGAGTAAAAACCTAAACCGAACCAAGGCTGTCTTGTACAGTATTTTAGGGTTCCAAACCCTATCTTACACCAAGATAAGTGTTTTACTTCATTAATACAATTATGTCTTTGATTAATTGTGTGTATGCTTGCATGTTTTCCATGTCCGGCTAATTTACTTGTGTGTTTGCTTAGGGAATATGAAACTTAATTATTGAATATTGATTGGTTGTTTCTTATCTTAGTTGATTAATGATCTAGTAATGCGATAGGTCATTCGTTGTGTACTTAATGCTTGATTAAATCTTTGTGAACCTTAGAATATGACTCCTTGAGTAGTTGTAAGTTAAACCATTCAAAGAGTGCCTTAGAGTAAGAGTTTATTATCCCTAGTGGGTTTTGTAGACGAGACCCTTTGGTAAGTTCAAAGAGTTAGGGAACATACGCATACCCTACAACCTTAGACACACAACGCAACTAGGAATAAGGACGTGACAATTCAACCACCAATAGGAGATAATTAAGGAGTAGTAAAACCTAAGTAAACACATCTTTAAACTATCATACGAGCACACATTAATTAGACATAGACTACATACACCTTAGATTAGATAATTAGATAAGTAGAGTAATCGGTAGCAATACCAACCCCCCAAATTCAAACCCCGAGATTCGTACCTTTCCTTTCCTTAAAAAATATAAAAAGATAAAAAATAATCTTCCTCAACCACAACCTTAGCGTAGTAACTTCTCACTAGCATTCCTATTCCCCTAGAGAACGATATCAATACCCGTGGCTTACCCTAATACTACACTACAACGATTAGGTTCACTGCCTAGGGTGTTGAAAAACTTGCTCGACGAAAAGGAAGTTCCTTTGACCCCGAACGACGCGTGTAGCGTTATCAGCAACCTGAGGGGTTCGTGAATCCACAATTTCCAAACCGTGTATGCAAACTTCAAAGGTCCATTTATGGATTGAAGCAATCATCAAGGCAATGGAATAAAAGATTTGATGAAGAAATCAAAAAGTATGGATTTATTCAAAATCTTGATGAGCCATGTGTATATCACAAAGTTAGTGGGAGTGATGTAATTTTCCTAATTCTTTATGTCGATGACATATTAATTATGGGAAAAGACATTCCGAGTTTGCAAAAAGTTAAGGCATATCTTGGAAAGTGTTTTTCCATGAAGGATTTAGGAGAAGCTGCATACATTCTGGGAATCAAGATCCACCGAGATAGGTCAAAGCGGTTAATTGGTTTAAGTCAAAGCGCTTACATCGATAAAATATTGAAAAGATTCAGTATGCAAAATTCCAAGAAAGGATATTTGCCGATGGAAGTAAAGCATGGCTTATGTAGCGATATGTGTGCTTCAACACCTGCTGAGGTGGCACGCATGCAGAAAGTTCCTTATGCTTCGGCTGTAGGATCTATTATGTATGCTGTGAGATGCACAAGGCCAGATGTGGCGTTCGCTCAAAACATGACCAGTCGATATCAACAGAATCCGGGTGAACGTCACTGGATTGCTATTAAACATATTCTAAAGTATCTTAGGAATACGAAAGATATGTTTTTAGTGTATGGAGGAAATCCAGACACAGAACTTGGTGTTACAGGTTACTGTGATGCGTCCTGGCAGTGTGATAAACATGATACGAAGTCTCAGACGGGTTATGTCTTTGTCATCAATGGAGGAGCAGTTGACTGAAAAAGCAAGAAGCAGAGTACGATTGCGATGTCTGCGACAGAAGCCGAATACATAGCTGCTTCAGAAGCTGCAATGGAGGCTGTTTGGATTAGGAAATTCATTTCAGGGCTTGGTGTTATGCCTTCAATTGAATCACCTATTGATATGTATTGTGACAATTCTGCTGCAATCATATTTGCCAATGAACCTGGAGTCATGAAGGGCACCAGACATTTTCTACGGAAGTATCACTATGTTCGGGAACAAGTCCAGGAAGGTGAAATAAATCTACTAAAAGTTCACACAGATGATAACTTAGTTGATCCGCTCACTAAGGCTTTAGCTAAAGACAAGCTTGTAGGACTTGCCAATGGAATTGGACTTCGTTTAGCTAAATGTTTCATGCATAACTGTGATTAGTGTTTGGATAAAGGATATTGTAAAACATTTATTATCTTAATGAAATAAAGTTTGGATTATGTTTATTTTCATTTATAATATTGTTGTCTTATATTTGCATGTTTAATCCATGAATAACTAAGTTATTCTAAATGTCCGTTGTCGATTAATGATATGGGAGTATCATTAAATTAAGACAAATCTGAGAGATGTGGTAGAATATACTTGAAAGTATATTGATGAGAATGCATACCAATTTCGGATAATATTCAATGAATTGAATATAGGACTTATCCCAACTACATAATTTACTTTGTGGATATTGTTATAAGTAAATTATGAATAGTTATCCTCAGACTTGAGATACCAGATAAGTGTCATGAATGTAGTGCATTTCTGTGGAGCAACTTAACGCTATACGTAACTGGTAGTCATAAGGGTTGTTTTCAGAAATGTTGCAAAGTTTGTGGGTTATTCTTGTAGTCAAGATAGAATTTGTTCCTTCAAATTTATTTGGAATTTAATACTGCTGGGCCCCTCATAGGGTTGACAAGATGTTTGTGCGGCCGCACCCAAATCTCTCCTAAATATGTTTAGATGATTCGGTAATCTTGGTCAATCACTTAATAACGAGAAACAGAATAGTTTTATAAAGAATGACTTAATTTCATATCTTTATTTAACGTGGTATTAGAAACAAAAGGATAATAATAATGAGAAATCATTAAAAGGTTTTCCAGGAGCCTTGCTCGAGTTGTACTAGAGGCATCGAAGTGTTGTTAGACGCTAACCGAATGTGATCACTCTATTAAGATATATCCAAGTGGGAGTTGTTAGTTTTATGGATATAAATTAGTAGACGTGAGTTAGGATCGAACTCGAGACTATGGGATTGCACACTTTACGTATGAGAATTTAAAGTTAATAATTAAATATAAATGTTATATTTATTTATTTATTAAACGAAATAACTAACGGACGTTAAGTAATTAATGTAATGGACTAACGATCGTTAAATGTTTATGGAAAAGGATCAAATTGCAAAAGTTGGGAAGGTTCCGGAATCCTTTTGAGGGACTCCAAACCGATCGGCCATAGGGACAAAACAAGGAAAGAAAAACCAACTTGTTCACCAAGTTTGCTTGGGTATATAAACAAGGCTAGGGGTTTTATTTTTCCATCTCTTGTGCTCATAAGCTAAACCCTAAAATTGTTTTGTGTGTGTTTTCTTGTCCAAAACCGGTCGAACACCCCTATAGGTGTCGATTCACTCTTTTCCACAAAACCAAGTTATTTGTTTGATAAAAACTAGCATTACTTTAATTCGGTTTAGTACGTGTGTACAAGAACATAGTAATAACATACTTTTGTTATTATCTTGGATTGAATTACAAAACGGTAAGGGGTAATTCATATAATCCTAACTAAATCAAATTAGGGTTCATCCGTTGCTAGTTTGTGGATTTGATTCTTGTTCGGCTAGAATCAAGAAAATGTACGCATATTCTTTTATGTTAATTAATTGTTCATTAATAAATCTTATACGTTTTCGCATGATTACTTTGATGTTTGTGATTATTTATTTGAATGTCTTGATATATAATTCCAACACATACAACCAAATTCGATGAAAAACATAGCAAAAGAGGTAAAACAACCATGATCGCGGTTAAAACAACCATGTCTTACCAATCATCATCAAATCAAGTCAACTAATAGAAGTATGACAAGAAAAAGTTGACAAATTTAAAGAACATTATTTAGTTCATTTAGTCAATGTAAATGGGATTATCAACTTCATTACAGCTTTCATACATGTACTTAAATGCACAAACATTCACATCTTAAGACAAATTTGGTTAGAAAATTTTGGAAAAATGAGAATATTGACATAATTTAACCGTAGTAAGTGGAAGAAAACACACCATGTCACACCAATGTTTCAAAACAAAACTTATTACAAAATCAAGAAAATTATGATAAAAAAAATGAAAAATCTTAAAATATGAAAGGGATAATTACGCACAAATGTATCTAACTTGTCACTTTTTCTGATTGTGTGTATTTTTCTTACTATTTTGCTATTATGTACCCAAAACTTTTGAATTTCGACCTTTGTGTATATTTGTTCATGTAAAATAGTCATTTTACTCTTATATTTTGTAATCATTTTATTGACATCGAAGTGTAAAATGATGATTTTAAATGAACAAATACACACAAATGTCAGAATTCAAAGTTTAAAGGTACATAATACTCCGTAGCAAAATAATAAGAAGACTATATACAATTAAAAAAAATGACAGGTTAAATACTTATACTAAATTATCCCAATATAAAATGAATAGTAAACATAATAAAACACGTCATGTCACATCAATAATCACAAATTAAGTAAACTATTAAGAGTATGACAAAATAAGAGTTTGCCATAAACCAAACTCTTCATGTGGTAAACATGTGTACATGTTCTTTTGGTCAAATATAATCTGTTTACATAAATAAAAATATTTAGAGAATATTTGGACTTGGTAGACAACAAAAAAAACCACAAGATAATTCAACTAAAAAGTTAATATGCTGAACTTATATTGTTGCATGGTCAAATCAAACATAAGATGTACCTAACTATTTATAAAGATTACAAAAGACATTGCTTAAAAAGTTGAAAGAACAAATTGAGGAGGTTAAATGCAGACAACAATATCAACAAACAAGAAATGCCAATCTCATCAAAAACAGATTATTGATAAAATAAGAGGCATGTTTTGGTTAGGGTTGTTCAAAAAACCCGAAAAAACGACAAATCAAGGCGAACCATTCAATCTAAAGAAACTGAAACCAAAAGAACCCGTTTAACCGAATCGAATCGAACCGTCTATAATATAAATAAAGATTTTAAGTAGATTTTCAAATATATAACTGATAAGTATTGATTATATTATTTTACTACTTTTATTGTATAATATTTTTTTGCTACTAATGTAAATAATTATTAAGCATGTATGAGTGAATTTGATTAATGTGATTGTAACTTATAAACATCGAATAAATATTTCTTGTTAATATATTATATGTTTATTTGAATGAAAGTATTCTGATGGAACAACTTTAATGTTACTTTAATTTATTCAATGTTTTTTTTATATTTTACTAACATGACATTTTACGTTTTATATCATGTTATTATTCATACATTTAAACTCGATTAAACATATAAAATGGTTAATCGTGACTCGAACTGTGAGTAACCGCTCCTTTCAAGTACCGGCAAGTCCGATTAGCTGACTAATTTAGTTCGGTATCGGGTAGCAAAATAAATTACCCATCCCATGATAGATAGCTTAAATCTTTCAACTAACCAAATCAAATTGAAATGAATCATTTTATCTCGGGAACACCCCAGGTTATGGTCACACAAGCTTCACAAAAATATTCTCACAAAATTAAAGCAACCATATAATATATAGAAGTTAAAAATGAAGAAAGAGAAAATGACATAGATATATGTCTACACCATTTTATTATTTTATGAACTTTATTGGGATTAGCTAAAAAAATAGCAATGTACTTTTTAAATATGCAAATTTGGTATGTAAATCATAAAAAAGTTGTAAAAATTTAGCTAGCTTTCATAAATGTTTCAATTGTTAGTCTATTAGTATTAGTATTAGTATTGACCCATTGTATATGAGGCCCATTATGTATCTTATATAATCATGATGTACCAAACATTATTATGCATTCAATATACATACACTTACATCGTATCAAAACCTAACCTATCTTTCTACTGCTTCCGCATGTTTTTTCATTGTTTTGTTTCTCGACCAAAGTGTGTTGTCAAGTTGTGTTTGTCGACCAAGTGTGTTGTCGACATCGTTTGTTAACTGTTAGTCGATTCATTAAACCCTAACCGACTAATTAAACCCTCCACAACCTGTTTTTTACTCGATTCACTCTACAGTTTGTCGACTAGTTTTTTGTCGACCACTTTCTTATCCAAGTTTTAATTTGATTAGTTTGATCTCCACGTGTTTGTCTACGAGTTTGTTACCCAAGTTTGTTCTCCACGTGTTTGTATACCAGTTTGTTACCCAAGAACTATTTACTAAACCCCACAATGACTACGGATAGATCTCCCCCCCCCCCCAACCTGTCCTCACGTTATCCGATAAACTTATGGCGATGAATCACTTGACTACTTTTGTTCCGATTAAGCTTGATGTTGATGAGATGAATTACTCATCGTGGGTATATTATTTTTCTCACCTTTGTCATCGATATGGCATCTTGGATCATCTCGTTGATCCAGAAGCGTCCTCATCTACTACACCTCCTCCACCCCCGACTAAGGATGCGGAATGGCTCAAGGTTGACTTCATCTTTAGGTCTTGGATCTTCTCTACACTTGCCTCGAATCTTCAAAAACGGTTGGTTGCTCTTAATCCCAAATCTGCCAAAGAGGCGTGGGTGTGTCTTGAGGGGATTTTTCAAGACAATAAACGCCCTCGAGCTATGGCTTTGAAGGCGGAGTTACGTAATCTAAAGCTTGGGGACTTAACAATTGATGCATACTTTCAGAAAATTGAGTCAATTGCCTTGGTTTTGAATGGTCTTGGTTCTCCTCTTAGTAAGGATGATATTGTTACGTTTGCACTTGATGGCTTACCTAACACGTATGATGTGATTTCAACCGTTATTGCTAGTCGGGAACCCTTTCCCGATCTCAAGACGGTTCGTTCGTTGTTGACCACGCAAGAGATGCGCATGAAGTCTAAGGTTCAAGATCCGCTTGTGGATGCTACATCCGCTTCTCCTATGGTTTTATTGGCTAATAATACTCCTCGGCTTCCATCTAATCCATTTGAAAAAGTGAACAAACCTTGTTTTTTTGTTTGCTAAAGGTCATTTTCGTTTTGGTGAGGCGTGTCGGTATCTTCACAATGGCGTTCATGGCAAGTCTACAATTATTCCTCGTGGTTCCGGTTCTGTGGATATAGATACTTTGCAACAATTATTGGCCAAATTGGGATTTAGCTATATACAAAACCAACCTTCTACTTCACAACCTGTTGCATATCATGTGTCGGCCCAAGCACCACCTTTGTATTCCCACTCGGCCCAACCTCCACAGGTTTACTCGGCCCAACAGTATACCGGTTTAAATCCAATCCAAGGGCTACCTTGGGGGTTCACCTCTTATGGCTCGTCACCTTTAGGGGGTTCGTTTTTTGCCGGTTCACAACCACCATTGCCCCACGTTATGGTCAGTCCACCTCCGGGGTTCAATTCTGCCATGATTCATAATGGCAGTTCATTGAAGCAAGGGAGTTCAACGGAATTTTCATTAATGGTCGGTTCACCACAGTCACAGTGGGTTCAATTTTGCGCCGGTTCACCACCAGGTCCACAGCCGCAAGGGGTTCAACAAGGGTCTCTGACCGGTTCAGCACAACCGGTGTTTGGTTTAGTTTTTAACCCGGGTCAACTACTTGCGTCGGGTCAATAGGGTTCGGGTCAAGCGACTCTCTTGCCGCATGCTTTTGCTACTAACACTCTTCAGGATCATCTGTTGGAAATTGGAATATGGATAAAGGTGCGAGTTCTCATCTTAATGATTATGTGCATTGTCTTAGTGATATTCTTAATGAGTGCATTTATCCGTCTGTCGCGGTTGGTGATGGGCGTTTCATTCCCGTTACCAACTCCGGTTATAGTATCTTGTCTACACCTTTTTGTCCTCTTCATTTTAATAATGTTTCAATTACCCCTCATATCGTAAAAAATCTTAATTTTGTGCGTCAATTTGTTCGTGATAATTATTGCACTGTTGAATTTGATCCTTTTGGTTTTTCTGTGAAGGACTTCATAACTCGACGGGTACTCCTCTGGTGTGATAGCACGGGTGATCTTTACCCTATTACGAAGCCTTCTCCAATTCCTCAAGCATATCTTACCAGTCAATATACGTGGCATCAACGACTTAGACATTCAGGAAGTGAAGTGTTGCGGCGTCTTGTGTCTAGTGATTCTATTTCTTGTAATAAAGAGAAGCTTCCCGTTCTTTGCCATGTTTGTCAACTTGGTAAACACGTGAAGCTTCCGTTTGTTAGTTCATCTAGTTCTGTTACTTCTTGTTTTGACATTGTTCACTCAGATTTGTGAACCTCCTCAACTCCGAGTCTTTCTGGTTTCAAGTATTATGTTTTGTTTCTTGATCATTTTTCTCAATATGTGTGGGTTTATCCATTAATGAATAAACCTGATGTTTTGTCTAAATTCTATTTGTTTCGTAGTTATGTTCGTAGTCAGTTTAAGTGTGAAATTAAATCGTTTTAGTGTGATCATGGTGGTGAGTTTGATAATACTGCCTTTCATAAATTATTTTCAACCCATGGCATTCAGTTTCGATTTTCTTACCCCCGCACCTCTCAACAAAATGGAAAATTTGAACGCATGATTTGTACCATCAATAACCTTATTCATACTTTATTGTTTCAAGCACATTTACCACCCAACTATTGGACTGAAGCTCTTAATATGGCCGTTTATTTATTGAACATCCTACCTTCCGTGCCATTAATAATGACATACCCTTTACCCGCCTTTTTGGTGCTACACCTGATTATAGTGTCCTTCTTGTTTTTGGATGTCTTTGTTATCCACATATTGATACCAACCATAAATTAGGACCTCGCGCTACACCTGGCCTATTTTTGGGACATGCTGCCAATCATTTTGGCTATTGTTGTCTTGATCTAGATACCAACAAAATCATTATCTCTCGTCATGTAACCTTTGATGAAAAAGTGTTTCCGTTTCAAACCCATCCGTCCAAACCCACCCCCTCCTATGATTTTTTGGAAGATTCTTCCAATATAATTTCCACCATTATCAACACCACCCCAATTGGTCCTACTTTAAAACCCGATTCCTATACCACCAGTTGACATACCTACACCTCACGAACCAGTCAACATACCTACCTCCCCTGCCACACCTACATCGATGCCAACGTCACCTGTTCCTAACGCACCTACCCCTGACCCACCAACGCCACGACATGTTGTATCTATTCATCCCATGGTCACACATTCTCGTGTCGGGACTACTCGTCCTAATCCTAAGTATGCTGGTCATGTGTCCACTGTTTCTCCGTCACCTAGGTCGTATAAGGATGCTCTTGATGATCCAAATTGGCGAAATGCTATATTTGATGAATATAATGCGCTTATTAAGAATAAAACTTGGACTTGTGTACCTCGTCTTGCGGGTGTCAATGTTTTTAGGTGTATGTGGTTATTTCGCCATAAGTATTTGGCTGATAGCACTCTTAGTCGGTACAAGGCACGTCTTGTTGCCAATGACAGCACACAAGTGGAGGGAGTAGATGTTGATGAGACATTTAGTTCGGTTGTTAAGCCGGGCACCATTCGGACTTTTCTTAGTTTAGCTATTTCTCGACATTGGCCTGTTCATCAGCTTGATGTCAAGAATGCGTTTTTTCATGGTGATTTGGCTGAAACTGTTTACATGCATCAGCCACATGGTTTTCGGGATCCTGAGCATCCGGATTATGTTTGTTTATTACAGCGTTCTCTTTATGGTCTTAAGCAGGCGCCTAGGGCATGGTTTCAGCGATTTGCTGCTTATATTCTTACTGTTGGGTTTACTTCGAGTCAATGTGATTCTTCTTTATTTATTTACCGACAGGGTGATGATACTGCTTTTCTGCTACTATATGTGGATGATATTGTGCTTACTGCTTCCTCTGATAGTTTATTACAGCAGATTATTGCTTTTTTGCATAAGGAGTTCTCTATGACAGATTTGGGTGCTCTTAATTATTTTTTAGGTGTGTCAGTTACGCGTGACTCTTATGGGATGTTTTTGTCACAGCGTAAATATGCTATGGAGATTTTGGAGCGTGCCCATATGGTTGGTTGTAACCCTTCTCGGACTCCTGTTGACGCTGAGTCTAAGTTGGGTGATGATGGTGATCTGGTTTCTGATCCTACGTTATATTGGAGTCTTGCAGGTTCTCTTCAGTATCTCACTTTCACTAGACCTGATATTACTTATGTTGTGCAGCAAGTTTGTTTATATATGCATGATCCTCGCGAGCCCCATTTCACTGCTCTCAAGCGGATATTACGGTATGTTGAGGGGACTTTCGCTTATGGTTTACAGCTATTTTCTTCTACTATTGAGTCCTTGGATGCTTATTCGGATGTTGATTGGGCTGGTTGCCCTACCACTCGCCGGTCTACATCAGGTTATTGTGTTTTTTTTGGCAACAACTTACTTTCATGGTCCTCTAAACGTCAGTCGACGATTTCTCGTTCCAGTGCTGAGGCTGAGTATCGGGGTGTTGCCAATGCTATTTCTGAGACATGTTGGCTTCGGAATTTACTATGTGAGCTTCATACACCATTGTCATCTGCTACTATTGTTTACTGTGATAATGTGAGTGTTGTGTACTTGTCTTCTAACCCTGTTCAGCATCAGCGTACCAAGCATATTGAGATTGATATTCATTTTGTTCGTGATTTGTTTGCTACTAGTCAAGTTCGAGTTCTGCATGTTCCTTCTCGGTTTCAGTATGCTGATATTTTTACCAAGGGGTTACCATATGCCTTGTTTAATGATTTTCGTGACAGCTTGAGTGTTCGGTCACCTCCCACTCAAACTGCGGGGGAGTGTTAGTTTATTAGTATTAGTATTAGTATTGGCCCATTGTATATGAGGCCCATTATGTATCCTATATAATCATGATGTACCAAACATTATTATGCATTCAATATACACAAACTTACATCAATTTGGTACGTGATGATGACGTGTAATATTTGAGAGTCTGACACGTGACATCATTTATAATGTGACACATCATCACGTATCAAATTGGAACACTTATGAAAATTCGTTATATTTTTACAAATTTTTAAAATGCATGTACCAAATCGATATATTTAAAAAGGTATACTGCTATTCTACGACTTAATCCCGAACTTTATAAAACTTTTTATATGAATATAACCTTTCTAGAAATAGAGTATAGACAGTCGTATTTCGTCCCTGTTATGTACGATGGATATATACTTTGAGCTACTTGCATTTTATTATTGGCCTCTTGTTCATTTGGCATAACTTCACTTCCTCTATAACTCCCCTTTTCCTATAAATTATAACAAAATCATGATGTTGCTATCCAAAAAATTTCTTGATCATGACCTTAACTGCGGGGCTCGTTTGGTTTGTTGCTAGGAATGACAATGGGTATCGGATTTGGAAAGAGGTGGAATGATAATGGGTATGAAAAAGTGTATCATTACGATTGTTTATGTTTGGTTGATAAAATATGGTATGAAAAAGTGTGTAGATATTTTAATTTTGTAGTGGAAAAAAGAGGGGTCCACGGGAATGGATTTCATAGACACCAAATTGGTGTGTAATGAATCTATGACTATGATATACCCATTTCATTACCGGGTCCACAAAACAAAACAAAACAAACACCGACTATGACTTTGAAAGTCATAGTCTCATTCCCATTAATGCAAACCAAACGGGCCCTAAATATTTGTATATTAGTTGTGATGGCTAACGTGGCCTACTTTAAACAAAACTACAAAGTTATTACGACATGAAGCAATGCCAACTATGACTTCTTCTTATAGAAAGCTAACTGGCTTCATATTCCAATTTTAATTTGTAACGCCATTTTTAACTTTATTAGTTGACATTTTTCAAACATCAAGATGTATATTAATCACATCATGAAACACACGAGTTAACATTGTAATCATCTTAGAACACTAATATCATGGCCTTGCTTCAATCTTCTTGGCCATCTCACTTGCATTTTCACTCGAATGTTGATCGATACGATACGAAAATGGAGCTTTGTCCAAGTGATCACCATGAATATTCGTCGTCGATCACTACTATAACACATGAAAACTCCTCATCAGTTTCATCGGTCGACTTGCCAATGTTATCAAATGATTATGATCATGGTCATTATGGTATACGTAACTCTTTGGTTAATATAGAGGGGCTTGATGATGTATGCAAATGGTTATGTGACGACGTTAAAGATCAAGGTATGGATGAGAGTTCTATTTGTGTACATGATGATGCCATGGAAATTGATTCCCAAACAAGAATCGAGAATCTACTCATGGCTTACACGGACGCTATGGGAGTGGAACATGAAGAGCTTGCTGAAGTGATTGCAAAATGCATAAGTAAAAAGGCAAACCCGAATGGATCACCTTTGGAACGTATAGTCTTCAACTTATTCCAACCTGAAGAACATCAAGAAGAAGCATATCTTAAGCATGAATCTGCAAGGAACTTCATTCCGGCGTTTAGAGCCTTCTATAGTATCTTTCCTTATGGACGCTTTGCTCATTTTACGGCGTGTTCAGCTATCATTGAAGCAGTTCCATGCCATGTGGATGTGGTTCACATAGTGGACTTTGACATATGTGAAGGTGCTCAATGGCCTCCTGTCATAGAAGCCATAGCACGAATCAAGAAATCATTGATCATCACAAGCGTTAAACTTGATCAAGATCAAGACTCGCAGTTTCAAGAAACAAAGAGAAATCTTAGTAACTTTGCGAGAGCTACTGGTCTAAATTTGAAGGTGCAAGAGATTGGTTTGCGAGAAATGGAGGAAAGAGCATCAGGGAGTGAATTTACGGCCTTTAATTGTATGGTTGGCCTTCCACATATGGGGAGAACACGAAACCAAACTCAAGTTATGGACTTTCTAAAAATAGCAAAAGGTGTTTTAGCAAAAACCGAAGGGATCATAACCTTTGGAGCTGGAGAAGCGGAAAGAATTACTAATGATTCAGACTATACATCATTTTTTAACAAACTATTAGCACATTACCAAGCACTATACGAGTCAATGGAATGGGGTTTTCCTAGTTATCTAAACGAAGCAAGAATAGCTATGGAGACTCTTTTTCTTGCACCTTTCGTGTCATCGAACTCTTGGTTTCAAACATGGGAAGAACAAAGTGAAAACATGGTTTTTGACGTCAATTTCCAAAAGGATGTCGGGTTAAAAGGCGAAAGAATGAGCATGGAAAGTTGGAATGAAGCTAAGGAATTGGTGAAGGAAGGTGAAACTCCATACAAGATTCAAGTCGAAGGAGGGAATGGGAATGAAATGGTGTTGCAATGGAAAGAAACTACGTTAGTCCGAGTTTATGCTTGGAAGTAAATGAAATGATTATAGTTTTTTAGATGTGTAAAAACCGATTAAATTAAGTAGTACACTAGTACATATATTATTTCTATTATGATCTTCCTCATTTCCATGAATTCAACTGCAATTATGCAGTGATTTATCATAATTAGATGCAAACCGCATCTCATTAGAGAAAATTAAACTAAACGGAAACATATATTATAGGGACAGTATGAAATATGCTGATAAAAATATGATTTAACCGATAACCAACCAACAAGATCAAAAACGAGAAATTAAGAAGTACCTATCTTAGACCATTTTAAACACCGCACGGAAAGTATCTAACAATATTATTGCGAAAATGAAACTAGAACTTGATGTTGGAAAATAGATGAACAATTGAACATGATATTTTCCATAAGCTTCCCTTAAGTTTATCAAATCGCCATCATGCCATACGCAGTATAACATATTTAAGACTGCAAAAGTAGCAAATTTCTGACTGATATAACTCAAATCATATATTTGTACAGAACTCTTTACATACAATCATCCACACGATTACAACCGAAGACAACCTAAAGATATTGAGTTAATATACTTATCAGTAGGTATCAGTTTACTCGTGTATGGATGAAGCATATGGTTTTGAAATAAAGCGATACATAGCGTTCTTGCTAAAAACTGATAAGCAGTTCTATATCTACTTTGGTTTTGGTTTCCATCCCCATTGAGACTTGACAGTACTTGCGGATGTAACTCTAACCGGACTTTTAACACCACATGGTGGTTTATGCTTTGTACGCCAAAAACCATCAAAGCCTAATCCACACCCTTTAGGCGTAGCCTCAATAATTTGAGACTTACACTTTTCATGCTGGTTACTAATATTCTTAGGAATCGGTAAACCAGACGATATAGCAAGATCTTTAGCATCAGTAAGAAACCTTTGTATAATAAAACTAGGAGACTGCGCCCCACCCGACTCCAATCTTACTCCATCTAGCATATTACTATTCCGTTTCGCCAGCTCAGCTGACTCCACCATATCAATAGCAGCCGACAATGAAAAAGTGTCGATAGCATCAGAAAAATCATCATCACCATCATACTCATTTTCCACAAGTTTTCTTCCGGGTGGTGGACGTGGCGGTGGGATAAAAAAATCAGCATTAACTCGAGTTTCTACGTCCTTTGGCTTGCCAGCACTTAGTTCCCATGAAAATGGAACCCTGTTACGTGTGTCCCACGAAGCGGCTTGTTTAACATGACTAGGTGCACCATTGGGTCGTCTAGTTGATAGTAATGGTGCATTGAGGTTAAGTTTTCTCGGGTCTTTTTGTTCTGTAGCCATGAAAGATTACGATAGTTCTAAGATGTATACAGATTATCAACTTGGTGACACTTTTATATAGGTGGTTGAGAACATGAATAAAGAACAGGTGGGAGTTATATGCATCATGTGCAATCGATAAAAAGGTAGTAACTTTATAACCTCAAAGTCACAGATGTTGAAAAGTACTTGTGCCCAAACTACATTTATTGCTGCTTATTTATGCAACCAAAAAATAAACTTTTTATTACCAATCAATGCAGCTAAGTCGGTTCGTGACGACCTATACAGCAATTTTGCAGCTTGAAATAGTTAACCTCAGTGTGTGCGAAATTTAGCAGCTAAGGGTTAAATGATGACATGACATTGACTTTTGGTTCACTGGGTTTTAGAAATATAAGGAAATGGTTTCTGTAAGGGTTACCTTCGTATAACATGGAGTATTGTTCCTTCTGATCTGTCAGAAGCATATGCAAGACAATTGACTTTCCTCGTCTTCGATGGGAACACATTAAGCTTATACAATGGGTCAGAATGGGCTGGCTCAGATTGATCCGCTGACACTTTTAGTCCATTTTCTAGTTTTTATTGAATAATGAATGCGTTGATTGTGATTGAAATAATAGGATGATAGTAATAGTACAAATTTTGATATGAGCGATATCGTCACAAATCTATAAACTTACAAATTTACTGCAAACTAATAGAACGGGTCACTTTCAACTCATTCAAATCATCTGACCCGTTCCCCTTTACAACTATCCAAACTCTTTGTAAAATTTACATTATTTTCTGCATTGGAAATAGTAACACAAAATGCTATCAAATATGCAAAAATATAGCATTGAGTTACCGAAAATCATGAGAACTCAGCGTCTTCTTAGAACAGAACTCTTTTGTAGCTCCAGCAGTTGCGCAAGGGTCACAAGAGACCGTATACTTGCAGACCATCTTGCATTCTGCCTGGTTTCATCTTGAATAGTAAATCGTTATGTTGCGCGTGGAGTTCGATAATTTCTTTCAAACTCATACTGCCCATATCGTCCATCTGTTGAGCTTCAGACAAGAGTTTCGGTTCACGTGCATTTTTATCGCTGACCTTCTCTTTCAAACCAGGTGGGACCACCTCTAAACCTTGAACCGCCTGGTTCATCATGTCTAGTCCCATATTCAGCCGACCCCGTATATGTTCATTGGCTAAAAGATTAGTCGGGATAAGATTCTTCCAACCCAGATACCAATTTTTCACTTCTTGAAAATCCGGTTTTGAGCATAGCCATTTATACAGAACTGCTAGCCATGTGTTGAAAAACACGTCCATTATCTGAACTTCTGAAGCATGTGATGAATGGGAATGAGATTAGCCCATGTCCGGACCCAATAGAACTGATCAAGTTTCTGGTCTGCAGGGTTGACTTGAAATTCACGCGTTACAGCCAGCAACTTAGGAGTTATACAGCAAACCATTACTTGTTCCCAACTTTCCCATTTAAAAACAGGCTTCCAAGGAGATAAAATGTCGTATGTTGACTCGTCACTTGGATGCCACTCCTTTAGAACACTTTCTAACTTGGTGTGTACAGTATGATACAAAGTCTTGTCCTTTTGACCCAATAATGGTAGCCAAGGATGAACCCGATCTGTGTGTGGGTCCCATGAGTTAATCGCAGCCAACAATTTAGGCATGACAATTTGGTCAAGAATCTTCTGAAGAGCTGCGTGAGGCATTAATCGTTCCCAAGTATCAAGAAAATGCAGTTCAGGGTTACTGGCCTGCCAAGTGTTGGTGCTTGATCTCCTAACAGCGCAGAACACAACTTCCATGAAGAGCTGAGTGTAGGGTGAGTTAATCTTGTCTCCTTGCAAAACGTCTTTCCATACCAATATAACGTCTATGTGGTCTGCTGGCTTTATCAAAGGATGCCATCCCTCGAATAGTCTAGACAACAACGGCAAAGCAAACGAGCACACAATTGTGGCTAAGCCACAGAGCTTATACTCATTAGGAAACCTTTTTTTCATGTACCTGAACGAGTCACCAAGCAACTCAAGACTCAAAGACCCCGAATGAGAGTCGTTATTTAACTGATCTAAAGCACTAACAATCACTTCCAAACCATCAAGTTGCTTCGCTTTACAATTAGCATCGTTTACTAATCTTTCTTTTTTCTTTTCGTAAACTTCTCCCTTTCATTGTTCGTCAAGTGGTTCTTGTGATGCTGTCACATTAACCGTCTCTTTGTAGTTCTTATACCCCAACCCCTAGAATTTGGGACGCATGTTTACTTCAATAGGATTAACAATACCTTGTCCATTTGTCCCTAAACCGCCTCCTTCATACCCCATTTTTCTCATCAATTTTGACCCGATTCCCATTTTTTAAAATTCCTTCTCACGAAGATGTATAACATGTTCTTTAAACATGTAAGCACATTCATTAGAAGTCATGAATACACCTTCATCCGTGTTTTCATCAGTTTCATGTTTTCGCTTGCAACTAGAAACAAACTTTACTGGCTTTGAAAGGTCTTGTTTCTCACTTCGTCGGGTTTCCTTGTCGTAACGAGGACCTTCTGAATCACCATCAATGTCTTTGGTACGGTAACGTTTTACTTTGCGTTCACTACTACAGCAAAATACAAACCTGAACATTTCGTTCAGTATCGATCTACGTGTACTAACTAACTAATCGATGTTCTTGCGAAAGAAAGGTATAGTGATGTTTAAGTAATCAAAAGATAACTATATCTAAGAGATTATATCAACTATCTATACTATCTATAATGGAAAAATCACCTTTTCTTGAAAGTGAAAAGTGAAAACAGAATAGGAAACTTAATTACGACCGGCTATAAGTGCGAGTAAAAACGTGATGATTGGTAAGACATGGTTGTTTTAACCGTGATCATGATTGTTTTACCTCTTTTGCTATGTTTTTCATCGAATTTGGTTGTATATACACGTGGTGACGTACGTAAGAACTTTTAGATCATTTGTAGATTGTGGTATTTAGATGCAGCAACAATTGATGAGCAAATTTGCATTAACAAGCTCAAAGGAATGCATAATCACTCTTAGTCTCTTTATATACAGAGGCGGAGACAATAAGGGGCAGCGTGAGCATATGCCCTCCTCACAAAATAATCTGTAGCGTAAAATTTCTAAAATATACAGTTACCTTTGTAATTTGAGCCACGGACAATATTTGTACTGCGGTAAAAGTTCAGTTGCATTATAGGTAGGGGCGGACATAGTTAAAGCAGAAGGTATGTCAAGGCGAAGGCATAACTTAAAAACACATTGAACCATTTGATTGAACTACTTACAGTTAAATGTTTATTACCTTTTCGCCTTGAGGGTACATCTCTTCTGAAGTGTTCAACTCCTCTTCCAAAAGAAACAACAACGCAATATCACCAAACCCGTTAAAGCATGAGATTATTCGCCCAGGTGAACTGCACTACACACCTATTCAGGTCTTTTTTAATTTGATTGCCTCAACGTTAACAACCTGTGAGGTTCCATACATCTAGCACAAAAGGTTGGTTAACCCGGAGTCCACTTTGGACCCGATGTGACCCTTCCTCAAGGACCCCAAGTATGATGTATACAATAGGAAAAAATAAAGACAGATTCACAACAAAGCAAAAAGTGACAAGTTAATTAGTTACATCTTCGTGCCATTGGATCACCTTAACATATTACTAGACGACATTCGACAAAGGAGTTCTAGTTCAAAGTTAACTTAAAACACTAGTAGTAATAGCTTAATTTAAAGAGTAAACATCATCGCACGACGCCCCCTTTTTGCTTGATACTCCTGGAACATCTTGGCTTTCTTCTCTCGAGTTTCAACCAACAATTGTTTCCTTTTGGCTTTTGTTTCGGCATCAGCATAAGTTATCCGGTTTAAGCTCTTGAACAGCTTCTTCTTCTCAGGCTTCTTGTCCAATAATAAACCAGTCACATAACCTTCTTCTTTTTCTGATGATGGCGATACTCTTGCGCGTTTATAGTTAGGAGGAGGAAGCCATTCAAATATGGACGTGCCAGCCCATTTTTTAGCGGCTTCAGGATTCTTCTTTTTTTCGCGCACGGTTGCATATAAACGATCGCAGTAGGATTCATCGTAGGTTTTGTCGAAGGTGTTTATGTATTCGTAAGGCGTGTCTAACGGCAAACCTTTTCTCGCTAGAATCTCTTTCCATACGATGTTTGCCTCCGTTTCGTCATCGATTGTTGACGACGACATTGATCTCTTCCTGTGCAACAATTTTTTAGGTTTATAAGGTTGATGATCATGCGTATATATAGGTATATACAGTGATGTTTAAGTGATCAAAAGATGACTATATCTAAGAGATTATTATATCAGCTATATATTATATGCATGCATGGATCATGCATGCATGCATGATTGTATATATAGAAACTAAGTGTCAAAAGATGAATATATAATACCTTTGAAAGAAGAACTGACGAACAAGAAGTTGATGATGACGATCTTTAACCTTTTTGTTTGATCTCGTGCGATATGTCGATTAAATGTGGTTATGTGGATGAACAATGAATGTGTTTATTTATAAGGATTTCATGCACCGACTAGTTAAGGGCCAACTTAAATTTGGTAAAGTTATATAAAATAGGCCCTTTCTACAAAAGGCCGGAGGTTCTTTCTATCTTTGGTAGAACTGGAAGCAGCCTTTCTACCTTAGGTAGGGGTAACGCTATCTACATCTTAACCTCCCCCAAACACCGGAAACGGTATTGGGTACCCATAACCCGTGGAAGACAGTATTGAGAGTTACTTTTTTTATATAAAATAGGGTCAGTCTTGTTCCTTAACCGGCTAAAAGTGCTAGGCGAGACTGAGAACATAACCGATAAGAGTTATATTCCTCAGTTTTAAAATATAAGTCTATTTTGACTTTCGCTTTTCATCTTTAATCTTTTTTTCCTTTTTTATTTTTTTTTTTTATTTTTTCATCTTATGATGAAAAAATATATAAATAAGTTGTATTTTAAATATAATTTTATTGATATATTTTATTTATATAAATAAGATAATTATTTGATTTTAGAATATGTATTATTTATTTATGATTTAAAAATGTATATATTTCAGTTTATTTACAATTGTTGCATTACGGGGTTACGCTTGATGACAACTTTTCTAACAAAATAGACGACTGATATTTTCGTCTCAAAATTATTTTCTCAATTTTTATTTTGAGATTTTTTAAAATAACATAATTTCTTTTGTGTCAATTAGTTTTTTTTTTTTTTTTTACTAAAACTAGATTGAATTATAACTTGTACATATGACAATTTATCTTCCAAATTTGAAAATTATGTGTGTTGTCAATTAATTAAAAGAACGAATGAAAATAATATTTGATTGGTTGAAAACTATAATAGTCACAATTTTTTTAAACTGTGTGTTTTATATTTGAAGACAATAATTTTACAACAAAAGAAGTATTACTATATTAGTTGCACCAAGGAAACCAAGTAATGAAATAAAGAATGAAACCACACTCTTATGTGAAGTTTTATGTACAATAAGATTGTTGACGTATGTGTCCAGGGGACACGTGTTCGAAAGACAGCTAGGACCGAACGACTAAAGCGATTATATGATGTGACAAGAGCTACGTGTCTTAGACAAGCCCTCTTTTAATTAATATCTCCTTTACCCGGTGCTTCTTGCCAAGGATCAAGCGTGAGCCGCCTCACCCGGATATTACGGGATGTTGTCCCTCACTTGGACATGTCATGTAGCAGGCATAGCTCGGCTCACCACTTTTTTTTTTTTTTGTCAGGTACATTAATTGAGGTAGTATAAATACACCAACTTCATTTGATTTTAGGTAACTCATTTATTGCAGTTTTACTCAAACACTTATTACTTAACCATCCGGCCTCAAGTCATACTTAATCTCATGCCAAAACTTGGTCTTGGGATCGATGAGTGGTGTAAATGAGTTGATTCGAGTCGAGTATTGTCAAGCTCGAACTCGACTCGATTACTTCAACTCGAGCTCGGTCGAGCTTTGGATTTCAAGCTTGAGCTCTGCTCGTCATCTTAAACTCGAGCTCGTTTCTAGATTAAGCTCGAACTTGATGAAAAATCAACATATCAAGCTCGAATAGACTCGATTCTAACTACATGTATACATTGAAGCTCGATAAAGGCTCGTAAGCCTCACAAGCCAAGTATTTACTGAGTTCCAACTCGAATAGAAAGTGTACTCGAGTTTGAGCTCGACCCATTTTGTATTAATATCGATTCGATTTCGAGTAGTTTACGAATCGATATCGAATAACTCGCGAGCTGTCTCGTCTCGTTTACCGCCTCAATCCAAACAATTGTCATTATCAGGTAAAGCGCGTGTAGTAATTATCCAAACACCCCCTTCCTTGTATAAGTCGGTCCTATAAAAAAACATAAACAAATTCATACTAGTAAAAACTATTTGAATCCATATACAAAAAGCAGTCATCTTAGTAAATAACTCCTGACTTGACGACGATGGGAGAATCAGGCGCCGCCGCAGCCGCCGAAGTTGACCAGATAGGAATAAAAGTTGACACCGGTTCCGATAACTATTTAGACCTCTTTATCAACCCCAATTCTACTTTTGGTATTTACTTTTATTTATAGTCTTTCATAAATAGCTTATTTACTTCTGCTTTTGCTTAGGAGGTGTTTGTTTTAATACTAGCTTATTTCATGGGCTTATTAGCTTATTGGAATACTAATAAGCCAATAAGGGTCATTGTTTTGGGCTTATGAGGTTAAGAGCTTATGAAGCTCATAAGCTTAGGTAGATAACCCCAAAACATATGAGCTTATTGGCTTACTAGTATTTCAGTAAGCTAACAAGCCCATCAAATAAGCTAGTATCAAAACAAACACCCCCTTAGTTGGGTTTATTTTGTTTTTATATAAATGTGTTGCTTAGTTGAAACCCTAGCTTAGGTTTAACTTAGGAGGTGCTTGTTTGTTTTAATTAGCTTATTTGATGGGCTTGTTAGCTTATTTAAATATTTATAATAAGCTCTTTAACCTCATTGGTTTGGGCTTATGAGGTTAAGAGCTTATGAAGCTCATAAGCTTAGGTAGATAAGCCCAAAACAATGAGCTTATTGGCTTATTAGTATTTCAGTATGCTAAAAAGCCCGTCAAATAAGCTAGTATTAAAACAAACACCCCTTTTATATAAATGTCTGTGTTTGCTTATCTGAAACCCTAGCTTAGCTTAACTAAGGAGTTGTTTGTTTTATTACCTTATTTGATGGGCTTATTAGCTTATTGGCTTACTAATAAGCTTATTTTGACTTGAAACTTGACCACAGATAAGGTGGACTTGGTAATTAGTAAATGTAAGGCGAACAAAATAAGCCCAAAAATTAAAAATTTATCCTCCTTATATTGTTTTAAGCTAGGAAATAAGGTAATAAACAAAATAAACCCAACTAAGGGGGTTGTTTGTTTTATTCGCTTATTTGATGGGCTTATTGGCTTATTGGAATACTAATAAGCTTATTTTGACTTGAACTTGACCACAAATAAGGTGGACTTAATTATTAGTAAATGTAAGGCGAAGCCCAAAAAAAAAAAAGCTAAATCCTCCTTATATTGTGAAAATAAGCTAATAAACCCAACTAAGGGGGTTGTTTGTTTTGATAGCTTATTTGACGGGCTTATTAGCTTATTGTAATACTTTTGGTATTTATTATTATTCAAATTTAAATATATTCTTTTTATGTTATGATTATTAGGTTTGCTACTAGTACTAGTAGTATATGTTTCTATATAGATATAAATGTGTCTGTTTGCTTAGTTTTTGAATCAGGAGGAGTGTTTTTTTTCGCCTTACATTTAATAAGTTGTAGTAAGTCCATATTTTCACCTTATTTGTGGTCAACTTTAATTAACTTCACAAGTCAGATAAAAATAAGCTCATAAACTTGGAAATAAGAAGCCAAAATAGTATCAGGAGAGCTAATTTTCTGGGCTTATTTAGTTCCACTTACTTTTCGTAAGCCCAATTTTTAAGCTAAATTTCCAGCTTATGATAAAAGCTGGTAAGTCAGAGAATGAAAATTAAGGCGAACAAAATAAGCTAGTACAAGTTTCTGAGCTTATTTACTTGGCTTGTTTTTCATCAACACATTTTTTTCTGACTATTTTGACTTCTCAAAACTAAGTAAGTTCATAAGCCTGTAAATACGCTAAACCAAGTACCCTTCTTAAAATTTAACTAATGTTAACCCATGTATTTTCTGACATACCAGCATAAGCTGGGAAATTAGCTGAATAATAAGGGTCTTATGATAAATGAATCAGAACTAGATAAGCTCATAGGCTTGGAAAATAAGCTATTAAAACAAACAGCTCCTGATAGTTATTTATCTCTATTTACGAGTTTATGAGCTTATATGTTGGGCTTGTTTTTCATTAACACAACTTTTTCTGACTTATGAGCTGGTTATGACTTAAAACTGGAAGATAAGCTGAGAAAAATAGACTAGGAAAACTAAGCTGGGCTAAATAAGCTCATAAAGTCTGAGAACAAGATAGAACAAAAACCCGTCTTAAATTTAACGAACATTGCAAGTGTTTTAACACATGGGGTGTTTGTATCAGCTGATTTTGTTCTGCTTATTTTTCGCTAACCTGTGTTTGTCTGACTTGCAAGCTTTAAACATAACTTAAAACTGTAAAATAAGATGATAAGCTGGAAATTTAGGTGAAACTATGAATGAGCCGACCTAAATAAGCTTATAAGGCCCAAAAAAGCTAAAACAAGCACCTCTTCATACGTAGTAACTATTTTAACTTAGTGGAAGAAACAGAAAATTCCCAAAATACTTGTTCGTGTGAGATTCTAGTTCAGGTTGGTTTCCCCTGTGTTGGCCGTTGGGTTGGGTTAAAGTCAGTTAGGGTAGCCAAAAAATCAAGACAGTTAACTAGGGGTGTGCAAAACGTGGATCGGTACCAAGAAGTTGAGAATGACAATAGTGGATACCTGAACTGGTTACTGATTGTGGTTTAGCTTAATCTTTTGAGAAATAAACACCTAGTGACTTAAAAAAGGTTAGGAGTTAGGACTAAGAATGTGCTGATACCGTACCGAAGCATACCATATTGGTATTGTACTATAAAGTTTTTGCTGTAACTGGTAGTTAGTGGTAGTAAATTGTGTATATCTCGTCTGGTACGGTTTTACCATGAGTTTTGCACATTCTTAACTTGACATATGTGTAATACATATCTGGTATGCTACGGTTTTACCACGAGTTTTTGCTGTTAAAGATTGGTTTGGTAGAGTTGAAGGGGATTCTGGTCCTCAATTTTTCTATTTCCCTTTGTGTTTTTATGCTTTAGGTTAATGTTCCCTCGAAGCACCGAACAACATAGCCTATATAAATAGAACGATGTTAATACTTATACATGAGGTTTAGCATTGGCATAGAAAACGTCTTTTATACCAAGAACGGGCCCGCTTCAGATGGGACCTGTTTTGATCCCTTACCCGGAACTCGTGTGACCACCCATTTTACCACGTCTAGTATTATGCTTCTTTTAAAAGTGTTTTACTAACCCGTTTGTTGATTTCGTTTATACTTATCAGTTCTTTTTTGTTAATGAAGCTGAGTTGAAAAGTGTGATTGCCAAAGAAACCGGTTTAAAACCCGAGGAACAAAAGTTGTTGTTTAGAGGAAAGGAGATGGATGATCATGAACAATTGCATATGGCAGGTGTGAAGGGTAATGCAAAGATTATCCTAATCGAGAATTTACCTACAAAAAACGAGGATCTTGAAAACGTTGACAAAACTGAAGAAGTTAACGAAAAAGTTGAAGATGTTAACGAAAAAGTTGAAGAAGTTAAAGAAACCATTAAGGAGGTATCGAGAGGGGTTGAGGCTGTTAATAAGATAAGGGAGGAGAACAATCAATTTGCAGAACAGGTATTTTTTTTTCCTGGACTTCTGCTATAATTTTGGGGTCAGACAATTAACTTGAGATAATTTTGGCTGCAGCAAAACTGGTTATTTACGGAAATTTAAAAAATTGTTTTCTAAACGCACGTCCAAACACCCTGTAACAATTTGAATTTGTAGCTGCATTGCTTTTGTTAAGGCGCCAATTAATAAACTATTGTTTACAAGAATGGGTGGTTTCAATTCTCAAACAAATTGTAAAGTGTGAATGAAAAGTCGCTCATTCATGAAAGTGTACTGTAGTTTTTATGTTTTCACAATAACGATGAGGTTTTATTAGCTCAATAATTTATTTAAGCCATCTTTAACCTTGAATTTTGTTAGGTTTTGAATGTTATATTCTTTGTTATTAAAGGTGGCTAGTTTAGAGGCTGTAGTTTGCTCTGGGATTCAAGTTGCGGATAAGGATTTTGTGTTTTTAACCGAGATGCTAATGAGGCAGTTGCTCAAATTGGATGGGATTGATGCTGAAGGAGAAGGGAGAACACAAAGAAAATTGGAGGTAAGTTTTCGTTACTTCTGATTTGCATCCTCTTCTAGTATTTTCGACAGTTTTTATTATAATTAGTGACACTATATGCTGCTGATGTATACTACGAGGAAGATGTGCACTTGCCCGTATCCTGCTCAAGTGCCCATTGTAATTAAAGTAGGCACTTTTAACCCGTTTGTATGGAAACAGATAAAAGGGAAATTTCAAAAGTATAAGGAAACGGGTCAAAGTTTGAAACTACATGTTTTATAAGTCACCCAGACTCAAGTAGTGACAACCTTCTAACTGTTTCGACTAGAACGAATCGAATGGAAACAGATAAAAGGGAAATTTCAAAAGTATAAGGAAACGGGTCAAAGTTTGAAACTACATGTTTTATAAGTCACCCAGACTCAAGTAGTGACAACCTTCTAACTGTTTCGACTAGAACGAATCGAATGATTGTCATAGTAAACTGATGATGTAATCTATCATATTCATTTTTTTTTGTGTTGTGACCCAGACACGTTTTTACTCATCACCCGAAACTGTTTGTTTTTGGCCCGAATTGGATACGAGATACAGTAGCCAAATAAATCATCCCGAAAGGTAGAAGTTTTCGTCTTTTATTTCCATCTGTATCTAGGATGAAATAACGATATGGCTTTACTGCTAGTTTCTTGGCTCCTTGGGGTATTTTAGACATTTGGATAAATAGTATCAATAATTTAAGTCATTTATCCTAGTTATATAGAATAAAATCAATCGGAGCAGAAACATTAAACCTCTTATCTTTTGCTTCAGGTACGCCGTGTTCAGGGACTCGTGGATACATTGGATAATCTTAGGACAAAGAATGCCAATCCAAGCAGTGATGCCCCGAAACCAGCTTCTGGTGAAGTTCCGATGCCTTCTTCTCTATGATGGTTATTCAAGAACCGGAAGTATTTGACTACTCATGTTCTCACTCATCAAGAAATACAAGTTATCATCCTATAAACGAAGTTTATTTTCCCCTGCACATTGCAATTTTGGATACCGGCTGAAAACCAAAAGCCCCCTGTGCTATTACAAGTGATCATCCTATAAACGAAGTTTATTTTCCCTTGCACTAGTGAATATATTTTTGTACTGGTTTGAAGTGTATCAAATGAAAATATAGATTGCTATCTTCTATTTGATTCTCATGTTATCCTTTTCATTATGTTGGTCCTGTTCGTGTTGTTGTGCGAGAATTGCAAATTTGCAAGTATGATTGTTTATAAAATCGGTATTTTAATTTACTCGAAAATAGCATATCGGCACTGTTTAGCTTATACACAATCAAAAGCCATTTACTTGCATGGTGTGATGGAAAACTGACCAGGTAATCGAAAATTTCGAAAGAGGAGAAAAACATATCATTGCTCATATTAGTTTCCATCTGCTTACCAAATGCACAAACATTCCAGACAGCTATAATTAGAAACCATCAGAATAAAGGCATAGCCTCGAGCAGAGTACAAGATAACCTTGAGCCCTTGTTTTCTCGGACACTGTAAACGCTAACATAACAAAATTTATAAAAAGCAACATTAAGCAACGAGTTGCCGTCTATCTAAACATGAAGAACGAGTAGCAATCGACATGCAATCAGATTCCTTCGACTAGGACATGACAGCATAGCGCTTTTCATTAACTAAATGCAAATCCATTGCACAATCCTCTATTACTATCGAAAATCTCTTTTGTCAATTTAACATTCTATTCCTGCATTCAGATTCTCAGTATAGTAATAAAAAATGCTATAAGTTTTGCAAAAACGCTGTATTAAACCGCCTCAAATCTTCAGAATTCAGCGTCTTCTCATGACATGACTCTTTTCCAGCTTCACCAGCTGCTCAAGGGTTACAAGAGACCATTTATCTTCAGTCTGAGCAAACACCTTCTGATTTAACGAGTCTATGATTATGCTGATGTTTCCAAATCCATATACTTGATGACCGTCTTGCATTCTGCCCGGTTTAGGTTTGAACAGCAGATTGTTATGTTGTGCGTGGAGTTCAATAACTTCTTTCAAACTCATACTACCCATATCGTCCATCTGGAATTTAGCAGCCTGTGCAGCAGCCTTCTGTTGAGCTTCAAACTGTCTCTGTTCACGTGCCTTTAGGTAGCTGATGTTTTCTCTCACGCCAGGTTGGATCACCTCCAACCCTTCAACAGCTTGGTTCATCATGTCTAGACCCGTATTTAGCCGCAACCGTATATGTTCATTGGATAAAAGCTCAGTTGGTATAAGATCCCTCCAGCCCAGATACCAATTCGTCACTTCTTGAAAATTTGGTTTTGAGCGCAACCATTGATACAAGACTTCTTGCCACTTGTTGAAGAACACATCCATTATGTGAAGCATGTGCTGAATGGGGATGACAGCAGCCCACGTCCTGACCCAATAGAACTGATCAAGCTTCTGATCGGCTGGATTGACTTGGAATTCATACATGACAGCCAACAACTTTGGAATAATATATCGAACCATTAACTGTTCCCAGCTTGCCGGATCAAAAACAGGCTTCCAAGGTGAAAGTATGGTGTAAGCCGACACATCACTTGGATGCCAAGCATGAAGAACACTTTCTAGTCGGCTTCGTATGGTATGATACAACGTCTCCAGCTTCTGACCCAACAAGGGTAGCCATGGATGAACCCAGAAATGTATAGGGATAGTATCCCGACGTGGGTCCCATGAGTTAACAGCAGCCGTCAACTTTGGCATGACGATGTGATCTAGAATGTTCTGAAGAGCCGAGTGAGGCAGTAATTGTTCCCACGAATCAAGAAACCTCAACAGTGGTTCAGGCTGCTTCGCTTGCCAGGTATTTGTGCTCGCTATTCTAATAGCTGGGAACACGACTTCCATGAATAGCTGAGTGTAGGGTGAATCAAAGATCTCGTCTCCTTGCAAAAGGTCTTTCCATACTGATATAACATCTAAGTGGTCCGTTGGCTTTACCAGTGGCTCCCATCCTTGGAATAGTCTAAGGAACAAAGGCAATGCTAAAGAGCATGCCATTGTAGATAAACTACAGAGCTTGTACTCATCCGGAAAACGCTTCTGCAAGTCCAAGAAAGACTTAGCAAGAGACTCTAGTGTCAATATTCCCAACTGGCTCTCGTCGCCTAACCGATCCATCACACTAACAATCTCTTCCATACTATCAAGCTGCCTTTTTTGACGGGCAGCATCGTCTTTAAGCTTTTCTTTCTCTTTTTGCAGAGAGACTACAGTCTCCCTTTCGTTTCTCAAGTTCTGATCAATCTTCTGTATATCAAGCTCAGCCAAATCGACAATTAAACTTATATTATGCTGAAGCTCTGGCATGGGGATATCATTCTCCCTTAATTTCTCTTCGGCATTCAAATTATCCAAATTTGTCAATACTCGTACTTGTGGCCCTCTCATATCAAACACTTTCTGAACTACCTCTATCCCTTGTTCTTGCTTCTTGACCAGAAGCTCCTCGGCAGTTACATACTCCTTTTTCTTCTTTTTTGACTTGCCTTGTTTCGACCAAAGCTTCTCTTTAGGTTGAATACCAGTTGATTGAGGCAACGCCTTTTTCTCTTCCTCCTGCAATGCCGGCGCATTAGCTGCCTCTTTGTAGTCGTTGAACCCCATTCCCATATTCTTGGGACGTAACTTGGCTTCAATTGGAGCAACAATACCTTGTGCATTCTTCCCTAACCCGCCTCCTGAATACCCCATCTTCTCGAGCAATTTCATACCAATCCCTTTTGTGTGTTTCTCAAATACACCAACATTTCCATCGTCTTTTGCTTCTCTCTTTCCTGATCCTGATTGAGAAGACTTCTTGTTTAATTTCGATTTCTCTTTTTCCATCTCACGTCTCTGAAGTGCGCCTTCTTTGATCTTTTTACCAAATGCCGAAGGAAGAAAGTCAACAACGTCATCATTGGTTTTTTCTTCTTTAGACCCATTGGCGTTCTTCGAATTAAAACCAATCCCAAGACCAGCCGTAGCTGAACCAGATGCCCCGAGACCTAAACCCGGCCGACCACCATCATCTTGAATATCTTCATCATCTTTTTCATTCTCCTCTTTGGAGTTCTGGTCAATTTCTTTACTTGGCATCACAACACCACTAGACACGAAATTTAATGGTTTAGTAAGATCCTGTTTTTTGGAAAAATCTTTCCTTCGTTTTTTCTTGCTGGAACCACCTTCGGAGTCACTGTCGGAATCGGCAAAGATACCATAGAGCATATCATCTTTGGTCTGGTGACGTTTTTCCTTGCGCTTTCCGTAATAAAATTCTCCACCAATCCACTGACCGCCTTCATAATCATTCTCCATCCCAAACCTCTCCCTTTCCTGATCGTCCTCCATGTTTCCTTAGAAAACAAACCTGTAACAAAACATCACAACAGTAAGCACCTTTTTCGATTCAGAATACAAACAAACACTGGATCAAAGAAGTTAAGACCCTTTTTATAAAATTAACGTACATTATATACCTCTTATATTCCTAACTTCTAAGATTACATCATTACAACATGCCGCATCTTTCAAAGATAAAATGACTGTACTGAACTACTAGAAGTTAATATACAACTGTTAATGAGACGGCTTCGAGCCCTAAAACTAAACCCATGCATCCAAATAAGGCAAAAAAACATCCATTTTGAAACAGAAATCGGACACCAGAGATCACCTACACGTTTACTCGGGTGCAAAAATCATCATAATGACCAATTTCCCTTTAAACCGATTCAACTCTTTAACGTCTTCTGTTTCGCTCATTTATAAACAAAATAAACAGCGCACATATTCACCTCCTTTTTGCTATATCCATAAACCAATTCATAAGAGCTTCCTACTTGAAACAAAGTACGTGCACACTACTTAAACAGTTAAATATAGCTAGTGGAGATAAGCTTATCAAACAGCTAACATAAGCTACTGAATAGGATTTTGTTCTAGCTTATTTGATGGGTTTAATTTATGAGCTTTATTGAAAATTGGTCCATGTAAGGCCAACAAAGGTCCATTTTGTAATACAAATTGGATAGAGATCACCTACACGTTAATTCGGGTGGAAAAATCAGCATAAATCACCCTTTTTAATTGATAAACCACCAAAACATGTGCAATGTTTAATGACCATTTTCCCTTTAAACCGATTCAACTATATTTTATCTCCTGTTTCACTCACATAAAACAAAATAAACGGCACATGTGTTATGGTGGTGTATGAATCATAAAGATGGCGTATAAATCACCTCCCTATATCGATTAACCTATTTATAATAGCGTCCTACTTGTAACAAAGCACATGCACAATACTTGACTCTAAAACCAACATTAGCCTGGGTTCTTTGTTACTATCATGAGCCAAATAACGATTTCTAGTTTCTAACTTTTGCCATCACGAGTATCTCTTTTACTTGAATCCTACGGCCTACAGATACTACTGCCTATATTCCTATAGTCAACAAATCGGGGATTTACTATTTAGGGGGTGTTTGAGTAAGCTAATTTAACATAAGCACTTTCAAACTAATGGAGATGAGCTTATCAAAAACATCTAAAATAAGCTCTTCTGTATGTGTTTGTTTTAGCTTAATTAATGGTTTTATGAGCTTATGGAAATGCCAATAAGCTCACTTTAAATGCTTATTTACTTGAGCTTATGAGGTTAAATAAGTTATAAGCTCCTGTTAATAAGCGCATAAGTTATAAGCTCCTGTTGAATAGGTTTTTGGGTAACCTTATTAGATGGGTTTAGGAGCTTATTTGAAAATCTCGTAAGCTCGCTTAATATTGCGTATGAGCTTATCAACTTGAGCTTATGAACTCAAATGAAGCTACAAGCTCAAGTTGATAAGCTTCAAAGCCGTTAAAAACGATCACATAAGCATTTGAATAAGCCATGAAATAAGCTAAAACAAACACCCCCGTAGGGGGTGTTTGTTTTAGCTTATTCAATGTGCTTATTAAAATACTGATAAGATTATAATCTCAATTTTAGCGCCTTAGAAGCTAATCAACTTGAGCTTGTAGCTTCATTTGAGTTTATATAAGGTCAAGTTAATAATAAGCTCAAACGCAATTGAAAGAGAGCTTATGAGATTTTCAAATAAGCTCCTAAACCCATTGAATAAGCTTAACTATAATCTCATAAGCTCTCACTTATAATTGCGTATGAGCTTATTATCAACTTGAGATTATATAAACTTAAATGAATCTATAAGCTTCTAAGACGTTAAAAACGATCACACTAGCATTTTAAAAAACTGATAAGCCATGAAATAAGCTAAAACAAACACCCCCGCAGGGGGTGTTTGTCTTATCTTATTCAGCGTGCTTAACAAAATATTGAAAAGATTATAATCTCATTCTTAACGTCTTAGAAGCTTATAGATTCATTTAAGTTCATATAAGCTCAAGTTGATAATAAGCTCATACACAATTAAAAGTGAGAGCTTATGAGATTTTCAAATAGGCTCGTAAACCCATCGAATAAGGTTACCCAAACACCACATAAGGATTAAAGTCTCACAATATATGTAACAAACCCTAAAAGTATAAATTAAAGAAATCGTTATAAATAAACGGTTGTAGAAAAAAAGGAAGCCCTAAATAAAAATTATAGAAAGTGAAGGATATATGATTGGAACGAAATAAAGATGAAAGAAGATAATAATAATAATAACCTGATTACTGAAGATGATGACGTCAGTGATTATTATATAAAGTGAATGATCGGAGATATTGAGGGCGGTGACGATGACCGTAATAAACCGTCGGAGATGAGGAGGAGGTTGTTTTATTTGTAGATTTTTTAAAGTGTAAAACCGACTTAATTGGACTTTTCAATTTAACTGTGCACTACTCAAATTACATTAAAAAAAATAATAATAAAAACAAAATACAATAAAAATAAAATTGATCGAGTTTATCATATTAGTGTTACTTAAAATAATTATTACAAACATTAAATATGATACTAATTAATCAGTTAAGAATAAAAATGTTAAAAAATAAAAAAACAATAACAATAATGGTTTTATTAAATTGTGTGTTTTTGTCATATGATACTAATTAATCAGTTAAGAATAAATTGTAACGTACAATACTGTAATGCATAAATTGTGATGCATGCATCAAAAGATGTGGTGTGAGTAACATCCCCCAAACAAAAAACACAACGGATTTTCCATTTGGTGAAATTAGTTGGGGCTAGAGCTTATAATATAAGCTAAAAAATGGAGTTTATATTTTTATAAATCTGTGTGGCAAATTAGTTGAAGCTAAAGCTTATTAATTTAAAATCATACAAAAATAAATCAAAATTAAGTTCATATATATTTTTACTTTTTGTGTTATAATCTATTATAATTTTAATGGGCATTTACATATATCCTCACATACACACCACTATACATATTGGGTGTGTTTGAGGAGGGCTTATGGGGCTTGGGCTTCTAAAATAAGCCGGCTTATAAAATAAGTCTCGTTTGTTATGCGGGCTTATGAAATCATAAGCCCTTAAAAGGGGCTTAAAACTTTAGCCCCATAAAAGAGGCTAAAAACTTTAGCCCGGGGCTTATGAACCATAAATTACATATTTACCCACAAAAATATCTAACATATACTATAAAACTCATTTAATTATATCATTTTTAGTAATTTTGCAATAATAAGCCCCAGCTCCAGTCCATTTGCCAAACAAGTCTACAAAAATACAAATTTCAACTTCTTCGGCTTATAATAAAAGCCCTAGCCCCAGCCCTAGCCCAAACCCAAGCCCCAGCCCCAACTCCAGCCCCAGCCCATTGCGCCAAACATACCCATTATCTCAAACCTTGCTTTAATAGACTTGTACATCATGTATTAAAAGTTGTACTTAGGAAAATATGTAAATACTAGTGTTTTTTTTAATGGGCTTGGGCTTCATAAAGCCATAAACCCTTCCCAAAGTCCCAAACACAGCCGAATAGTATAATCTGTTTCAATTCTGCATACGCAGAATTGAATTTCTTATTTTCTTTCTCTTTCAAAAAATTCCCACGGAGATGGAAACCAAAACTGGATTCCTTAAATCTTACAAAGTTAGAGGCAACATTGTCACAGGTATATTCTCTATATATATTTTTTGAAGGGTTATTAGCATAAAAATGCATCATACTTGCCACATTTTGTCATTGTATGTTGCGTACACCAACCTTTTGAATTCGTGCTATTGTGTGTACTTTGCGACTATTTCAGCCATGAAAATGACCATTTTACTTTTCAAATTTTGAAAAAAGTAAAGGTAAAATGATTACAAAGTACACACAATAGCACGATTTTAAAAAGTTGGTGTCAAGTTGAGAAAAAAAAAATACTTAACATACAATGACAAAAAGTGTCTAACTATAATTTTTATGCTAATAACCATTTTTTTAATAATAACTGCTGGGAAAATTTTGTTTGAGCCCATAAGCACTATTTTAGTAATACTAGATGAATAACTACGATAACTTTTGTAGTTATTGCGCGAAAACAAAAAATAGAACCCTTTGTAGCCTAAACCTACAGACCAGGCTTGAGCCTATTTGTCCTCTAACAGTTGTCATTGTTAATGAAGACTATAGTAGTAGTAATTTAACTTTATTATTTTTTAACTTTTAAAGTTTTAAGAAAAATGTTTTTATGTTCATATGTTATGTGACTTGTGTATTTTATCTTGCGAAATCCCATTGTTTTTTGCTTATTAGCTTATCAAGTTGAACTCGTAGGGGTGGGTGTTTGTTCCCGCGGGCTTATGTGGTTATGTTTTGTAAGCTTAGTTTTTGTGACTTGTTTTGAAACTTTTCGGAAATAAGCTTATATAAGCCGAAAAGTTTCAATATAAGCCAAAAAAGTGAGCTTATGGAAGACATGCCGAAATCCAAATAAGCCCTAAGCCCATTGTATATGTAGGCTTATGAGCTTATTTGATTTCGGCTTATTTTTCATAAGCCCCAATTTTCTGGCTTATTTTGAGACTTATTGGCTTATATAAGTTTGTCATATCATCATAAACTTATATAAACCTACCAAGTCTCAAAATAAGCTGGAAAATTGGGGCTTATGAAATATAAGCCGAAAGACAAATAAGCTCACATATAAGCTGAAACAAACACCCCCTTAAATAATCATAGATATAAGTAATGCACAATGCAAATGAAATGAGATTCTAATTCCATTGTTTTCGTATGGTTTTGAAGTTGGGGATACCGTGGTAATGAGACATGAAGACAAGGATGACACATATGTGGCTCTGGTTAGGGGCTTTCAGGCTGATCCCAATGAACCCGTGAAGGTTGAACTTAAAAGGTACTATCGTCCAGAGGACACTGTTGGAGGGAGAAAACCATTTTATGGATCAAGGGAATTATTCTTGACAGACCACTACGATAATCAGAATGCTGATACAATTGAAGAGAAGTGTGTTGTTCATTCCTTCACGACTTACACCGGGCTTAAGGATGTTCCGCCAGTTGATTACTTTTCTCGTTTTGAGTACCAGATTGAAACTGGATGGTTCTTGCCGGATGCTGTCGAGGTGTATGTATTGAACCCTTCACCTTTTTTGATAGATTTAATAATTTTTTGGTTTGAGAATTCCGATTAACGTTTATTGATTCTCTTTTGAAGGGTTTGTAAATGCGAGATGCCAGTTAACCCTGATGTCTTTATGCTGAAGTGTGAAGCTTGCAGAGAATTGTATGTTATGTTTCTTTCTTGTTAGATTCTGTTATTTTTCGTATTTTTTAACATTTACCGAAGTATGCAATTTGTTGCATCAAACGTCAATGGCTTGTTGCTATTGTAAGTTTGTCTCTCCCCGTGCTGTTGGTTCTTCCTTGTGCCATGTGACAGTTTAATATGAGAATGCAATATTCTGTGTGGTTGATTTATATCATTCTTTTGCGTATCTGCAGGTATCACCCTGTTTGCCTAAATATAACTACCGATGAGGCTAAACAACTGGATAACTATACATGTGACGGTTGCTGCTCCTTAGATGGTAAGGGACCTCACGACGAAGGTTCTGCATCTGCTGATCTTTCGATGGTAAAAGAGGCCACCAAATTTTAATCGATTTAGCTTATTTTATTTGTGTACTGTAGTGCAATTTAGATGCCCTTTTCACTTCATTAAAGGATCAGAATGTTTCTGCATAGATTGCTTAGATTGTAATTTTCGAGAGATTTTTTTTTTTTTTTTTTTTTTTTTTCGATTTAATTTCCGGTTCCAATTCTATACCCTTAAAAGAAATGTGTGCAAACAGTCCCTTGATCACCGCAATTGTCCAAAATGTTGCCTAAAACGATGCTTTTCCAATGAGTGTTTTTTGTTTATGAGATACTGTTGGTAATTTTTTCTAATTTACATAGTATGCTATATGTTAGAATTCACAAGTGACTTCAACATTTTCTTTTCGGCTGTTTGTAAATATCAGTATTAAAAGTCGGTCAATAGGATGATATTTTAAGTCATGTAGTTGCAATGCATGTACACTGCAATAGATGTCTTGACCACAACTGATAATGCTTGTTGTATGTTTTTCAGGTGGAACCCAAGCGGACCAAGTGATGATTTCAGTTGGTGTGCTCAATTAGGCCCGTACCTTGTGTTTGTTTTTTGGGTCTCGTACGGTACATTGAATCTCGTGATAGAACAGTTAGCGATGAGAAATTGTAGTTAAAAGTTAAAACTGTACCTTGTTATGTATTTGAAGATCTATGTTCCATATTTGGTGGTTCATTATTCAGGTGTTATTGACCATGGTACCGACTAAGGTCTTAGTCATGTGGGTTTTATTGATCGTGTTTTTAGTGCACTCGGGTTATACTGACAGTGGCTCCAGATGCTAGTTTTCATGCATCTAGGCTAATTTAGATCTATCTAAGACTTTTTATTTGTTGACATGCTCTATAGCTTAAGCGACGCCAACTGCTACATTGACTAGTGTGCGTGCTTATATTTCATATCATCGTGACATAATTGAAATGGCTTTTTATTTAGTAGAGATGCAACTGTGTGCAAGTTTGCATTCAACACCATCAGCTTAAGCTAGACGTACATTTGACCAGTTGAAGACAATATATAAACCCAAACAGAACCATAACTAGCGTATCCATGACATGTACAACCGATGATCAACCCCAAGAAACTGGCATCTTTAGCTAACCCACCGCATCATATCTCTAGGTGATCCGACTAGACAATCTTCCCACTATTACAAAAAACATAAAGACAATGTGAAAACAAACGACACTAAAAAACAGAACTACAACAATCCCTTGTTTATTATGATGTCAATCTTTTTGAAAGTGCAGGCGTAGTCCTTATGAAAAACTTTGGTGTGCAATGATCGTGCCATGATTATGCTGATGTTCCCAAACCTGTATGCTTGATGCCATCTTGCACTCTACTCAGTTTAGGTTTAGACATCAGATTGTTATGTTCACGCGCCTTTAGGTTGCTGATGTTCCCAAACCGGTATACTTGATGACCATCTGAACCTTGCAGCCGCGCGCCGCCTACTTGAATTTCAATCTTACTCTGTTCACGCGCCTTTAGGTAGCTGATGTTTTCTCATGGACAGCCTACAACACAACCCTTCAACAGCTTGGTTCATCATGTCTAGACCCACATTAAGCCGAAAGTGTACATGTTCAATGGATAAAAGCTCAGTCGGAATAAGATCCCTCCAACCCATACCAATTTGTTACTTCTTGAAAATTTGGTTTTGAGCATAACCATGAATGTGGATGACCCAGACAGCAGTCCATGTCCTGACCCAATAGAACTGATCAAGCTTGCTCGATTGACTAGGAATTCACAAGTCAACAACTTAGAAATACTATATCGAGCCTTTATTTGTTCCCAGCTTGCTGGATCAAAAACAGTCTTCTAAGATGAAAGTATTGTGTAAGATGATACATCACTTGGATGCCAAGCATGAAGAACACTTTCTAGTCGGCGAGTATAGTATGATACCGAGTCTCCAGCTTCTGACCCAACAAAGGTAGCCATCAATGAACCCAAACGTGTAACAAAGGTCACAATGATGAGAACCTCCCATTTTCAACTGGAAAACAAACAAGTAGAGACATGTTTTATCGTAAGTCAAAAATCAAATACATGATTAACACTTCCTAGTTAAGCAATTGTGAATTAAGCCAACAAGCTAGTGGATATAAGCTAGCTAGTGGATATAAGCTTATCAAAATCAGCTAACATAAGCTACTGATAGGTGCTCGATTTAGCTTGATTGATTGGTTATAAAGGAGCTTATTGAAATTCTGAAAAGCTCGTTTTCATGGTGTATGAGCTTATTAACTTAAATAAGTCATAAGCTTATGCTGATATGCTTAGAAGCTGTTAAAAAAATACCTCATTAGCTTATGATAATTTCAATAAGCTCATAAGCCCAGAAACAAGTACCCCTGTTGGGGTGTTTGGCTTATCATATGTCAGCGGGAATAAACATGAGCAACGACTTAGATGAGGTCAAATAGTAAGATTATTTGTTTAACAATCTAATATAATATCTTCTTTGGCAAAAGATGCCCTTTTTAACAAACATGCGAAACTCATCAATTTTTTTAAAAAAAGTTGTAACTCACAGACCCAGCTAACCAATTCCCATCACCTTCATGATAAATCTCTAGGATGCGAACTCTTTTTTACCATAGGATCACCGTTGATGGCAACGGGAACTGTTCCTTTAGGTTGTCAACTACAACTGATGAGGTCCCCATGTTTATTAGACACACAAGTATTGCACATACGATATCATACCCAGATTATGCTACAGAGCAATCTTACAAAAAACATATGTCTTACACAATAAGCACTCAAGCAGTTTGAAATACACAACGCTTGTAAGATAGGCAGCTTGAATAAGCAACTCCTAACACCCTCATAAGTTACTAATTAGTTGTACTTAGCGTCAACATACTCATAAAACAGTCACATACACATAAGCACAAAAGAGCAAACACAAAATATTTCAATTAGTTATTTCAAGCGCAACCAATAACTAGCTACCAACGTATCCTAAACACTGCGAATTTTAAACTGCTATAGTGCTTATTGTGTTCTGATATAACAGAAAACAGTTTTAAGGGTGTTTGGGTTGCTAACAGATTCTTTTATTATTAATTATCATTGTTGTTACTATGATCTTTTCCCAGATAGAGTAAACGCTACCATACCAGAATTTACACAAAACAACATGAAGCATCGAGTTACTATTTTAGTCATGAAGAAGCGAGTAGTAATCAAAAACCGATACACGCAGAAGATTCCTTAGACTGGAACACGACTAGCACCTTAAACTTGATAATAAACAGCAATGAAGAAAACTGAGTAGTAATCAAAAACCGATACGCGCAGAAGATTCCTTAGACTGGAACACGACTAGCACCTTAAAATTGATAATAAACCGCAATGAATAAAACTGAGCACTTTTCATAATGCAAATCTAATCATCTCTTTTCATAAAATCAGCATTCTTTTCCTACATCAAATAAGCGAAAACATACTATGGAGTTACCTCAACTCTTGAGTACTAAGCGTCTTCAGACCTCCTTTGCAGCATCATTTGACAAGAGACCATTTATCTTCGTTTAGAGAAAATACTTTTTGATTTAAAGAATCTATGATTTTGCTGATGTTTCCAAACCCGTGTACTTTGATGACCATCTTACATTCTGCTCGGATTAGGCTTGAACAGCAGATCGTTATGCTGCGCGTCAAGTTCAATAACTTCTTTCAAACTCCTACTACCCATATCTTCCATCTGAACCTTGCAGCCACGGGCACCTACTGTTGAGCTTCAAACTGTCTGTTCACGTGCCCTTTGGTAGCTGATGTTTTCTCTCACGCCAGATTGGACAGCCTCCAATCCTTCAACAGCTAGACCCATATTAAGCCGAAAGCGTGCAGATTTTCATCGGATAAAAGCTCAATCGGGATAATAAAATTCTCCACCAATCCACTGACCATCTTCATAATCATTCTCCATCCCAAACCTCGCCCTTTCCTGATCATCCTCCATGGTTCCTCAAAAAACAAATCTGCAACAAAGGACACAATAATCAGAACCTCGAAATTTAAACTAGAAAACAAATAAGTATGGACATGGTTTATCATAAGCCAGCAATTTTACACTGAATCGTAGAAGTTGATACTTGATACCCATTTTAAAATGTATATTACGTACTTTCTGTAGTCCTAAAGTTCTCTTGATCTACATTATAGCAAGCACAATCTCTCGGAAATAGAATGACTTACGAGAACTACTAGAAGTAAAATACATCTATATTTTACACTCGCTTTTTTAAATACTTTTTACAGTCTGAAACAACTGAGGATCCTAAAGCCAGACCTATTTGTGTCAGGTTAACCAAGGTCCCGTTTAGAAACAAAAAGTGGACGCCAGAGATCCTAAAGCCGTATCCATATCGATTAACTTGGGTTCTTCGTTACCATCATCCTAAACTTGGGTTCTTCGATTAAATCTATAAACACCTTTAACTTGGGTTCTTCGTTACTATCATGAACCAAACAACTTCTGGTTTCTAACTTATGCCGTCATAACACTTTCTTCACTTGTAACCTACTAAAACTACTGCCTATAATCAACGAATAGCTCATCCGTTATTAAAATGTAGTAATGGTAAACTAACTAAAACGGACTAACAAGTGATAAGCACAAGCAGTTGCGAAATAAGCCAAAAAGCTAGTGGATATATCAAAAACAGCTAAAAGTAAGCTATTCCATACCTGTCTGCTTTAGCTTATTTGATGAGCTTATTATAAATTTAGAAAGCCAACAAGCTCACTTTCTTATAAGCTTATCAAAAACAGCTAAAATAAGCTAAAAAAAGGTGTTTCTTTTAGCTTATTTGACTGGTTTATTAGCTTATTAAAAATTCAAAAAACCAACGAGCCCACTTTCTTAGAGCTTATCAAAAACAGCTAAAATAAGCTATAAAATAGGTGTTTCTTTTAGCTTATTTAATGGGCTTATGAGCTTATTAAAAATTCAAAAAACCAACTAGCTCACTTTCTTAGAGCTTATCACAAACAGCTAAAATAAGCTATACAATACTGTAGGTGTTTGTTTATGAGCTAATTTGATGGGATTTATGAGCTTATCGAAATTTTGATAAAAGCCAATAAGCTCAGTTGAATAGCTTATGACCATACCAACTTAATGTTAAAGCTGTAATATCAGTGGCGGAACTTGATCATTTATTTTGGGGGGGGCGAATTGGAGATTTGTTTGTAACCTCAACTAAATTACCTCTAAAACCTATAATATTTACATCAGGTGCCGAAAATTTTGGGGAGGCCGGGACCCTCCCCTGCCCTCAAAGAGGTCCGCCACTGAGCTGTATCAATCAAAATTTCAATAAGCTCATAAGCCCATCAAATAAGCTATAAAAAAATTAATAGATGGATAATAATAAGATGAGATGATCACCACACTATTTAAAACCCGGTTTTGTCATCGACCCGGTTAAGTCACCGGGTCGACCGGTTGAACCACCGGGTTAACCCAGTTTTCTGCCTAGTACATGGTCTATGTTACCATTTTAAGTGAAAGTCAACGGTTATTTTTTAAAAAAAGAAGTTAATTTCATAGAGTGACCTGATTGCAGATGATGACCCGGTTTTGTGTTCGACCCGGTTTTCCACAATTAATTAACGCTTTCATTTAATTTTGTAAATTATAATTTTGATTAAGGGTAATACAGTAAAATTAAACAACTTTTTTTTCTTTTTTTTTTCTTTTTTAATAATGGACAATTTAAAAAAGAAAGCTAGTGATATCAGGACGAAGGGAATAGATTTGGTGATGAGCGCGTAAGAGACCTTCTGTTGTTAGCATCGTTAAACACGTCAGGCACGAATGTCTTTCTAAACGTGTTCTTTTAATTGTTCATGCATTTGTACAGTTTTTCATATTCTCTTTCAGCGTCACTTTATTTTCCTTATATTAATCATTGCGATGCTTTCAAGTTCGTTTTGATACACTTTAAGCGATACATATTTTAATAATTTTTGAATTTTGCTAATCTTTTGTTTATATATATATTTTGTGAATAACTTTGGAGCTTTATGAACATATGATTCTTGAGAAAACTTTTCGAAATACTCTTACGCGAGGGTTTTTATTTCTTTGACTCGGGACTCATATGCATGATGAATGTACTTTTGTGTGAGGTTGGTTTATATTTTCACTCGTCCGACCATAAAATCCTTTTGTAGAATCGATGACATGACACTACCGTGGGGGTGTGATGGCTCACGACGTCTCCCCTTCTGTTTTTTAAGCTCGTGTGAATAGCCTTCGATGTAGTTTATGATTTGATATGATATGTTTATGCGGGGATTGATGTAGTGTCCATACACACCTTGTGATTTTGGGATGCATTTGAAGTCGCGAATCCAAGTGTATTGTTGTCGATCAGTTGTCAAAATCAGTTTTATCTGTGAAATATTTAACATACAATCACATGTAAAAAAACTTTAGAACTACAAAATGTCGTCTTTTCTGTGTTAATCGTTTAGAACTTGAGATTCTTACACATGACCTTGTTACAGGTTCGCTATTTGAGGAAACATGACAGAAGACCAGCAACTGGAGCTATCCATGAAGAGGGTCGCCATGAAAATGCTTGAGATACTGAGATGATGAGGTATACAGGAGGCGGGTTAGGGAAGAATGAACAACGTACAGTGACTGAAGTAAAAGTGCGCCCCAAGAACCCCGAAATGGGGTTTAATGGCTACAAAGAGGCTCCTATAGTGCCTCCATCGCAAGAACCATTAGACAAGAATAAGGTGCCGAGTCCGCCTCAAAAGAGCAAGATAAGTGAAAAGGATGTTCTTTTGTACTGAATGTAAGTCTTGACAAATGTAAGTGACTAGTAACAAAACCAGAAACAACCATCTTCAGCTTTTCGGGTTAAGAAAACAAGCTGTTGATACCTTACATATATAGTATTGTCAAACACTACATGAAAATGTCTCGAGGATCATTTGCGAAAGCAAAATGAAACCGTACATACATAGCATCTCAAGTATGGTACACATTATTTTCGACTATAAGAAACAAGAAAACACCACAAGACCACTTCAATATATCGCTGTGAGAACGGCTTCACCGAGCACATGCCCATCAATCGCCTCTAGTACCTTATCCTTTGTTACCTATGCATAAACTCAAACAATTAGCAAAATATATGCGCAAACTCTATATTTACGAGTTGAGTAACAAATCAAAATAGGTTTAATGAAACGGGTCATGTGGATTATTTTGACCTGTTTGACCCATTTTTCTTGTAGCTAAAGTTTTATTTAGGTCATTCGAATTGCTTTTTCTTTTAACCCGTTTGACCCGTTTCCTCGTATAAAACAAAAACGGGTCAAACCGGTTAAAAGCAACGCGAATGACCTGACTAAAACTTTAGCTACAAGGAAAACGGGTCAAACACTAACCATAGTTAACCTTCTTACCACCTCCAACAAACAAATACTGAGTACAAAAACTAACAAAAGTACTATACCTTATTACCCAAGTTGAGTTCATCATCCAAAGCATAAAGCTTAAACTCGAAACGATGTCCCGTAGACGGCATTGTCGGGCAACACCACCCAGGCACCTTTAAATCGTTATTTCCTTCTTTGATACTAGCAAAATCATCACCCATGTCGTCCACTTTACCCGAAAAACCCTCTGGTAGACCTTTTAAAGTCAGTGGTATGTTGATCATGACCCATAAAGTCCATGGAACTAGTGGACCATTTGGGTCAGTTGCATCGTTATCTTCGACTACTAGTGCTAGTGATTTAGTCCCGTTTGGTACGTTATACCATTCTATCGGTGGTGATATGCCTTTTTGTGCACCTAAGGATTTGAACAAAAGATTAAATTAGACTATAGTTATATAATGAGACTCCTTTTTTATATAAAAGGCAATTAGTTTTATTATATACTCTATAAGAGAAAAAAAAACCGAAAACTAAAACCACTACTCATATATAAGCCATTTAGGAACAAATGGCTTACATGATGCAAGAAGAAACTAGAAGTCACATTACCAAATACATGTCATAATATTCATTTGTGTTCTTTTTCTTGGTTTAAATTTAGAGGCGGTAAGCATGGACGGAACTTGAACGTTGTTGGTGAGCCCAACTTAAAAAGTATATATTTTAGGGGGCGATACACGCTATGCTGAAAATTTTGTAGTAAAAATGACAAAAACCATCTATTATAGGGTAGAAAATGTACAGTGTCAAAAAATTTAGGGGGCCACAACCCTCGTCCCTTCTAAGGTCCGTCCCTGGCGGTAACCATAGTAGTTGGAATGACTAGATTACTTTTCATTTGTAAATTGTTTATAGCATCTTGTTACTTTTTTTATATTCATGTTGCCATTCAAAAAAAACGAAATACATGTGATACATATAAAAAAAAACTACAAATGACTATATAAAACTATTGTAAAACAATACAAAGTTACAAACACCACCTCTAAAATAATCATGGCATTAAATAAATAAATAAATAAATAAATAAATAAATAAATAAATAAAATAGGCGTCCTTGCACTTGACCACATCTACTAACATAAAGCATTTCCATATGTCTCGTTATTCTTGTTAATTTTATCAGTCGAATATTATTGCGCTCATGTGACCTTTGATTAACATTCTACTAGAAACAATGTATTATATAGGCTAAGCCTACTAATAATCAATAAAGCCCACATGACCGCAATAATACTCGGACAAATAACTTGGAGGCCTAAATTATGTGCATAAATTCATGGCATGATACTGATGGTTTGTGAAAAAATTGGTGACCTGTAACTGTAGCTATTAGGATGATGTCGTGTATGCTTAGACATGAATTTAGGTATATATCTTTAGGCATATCTTGAGGCCTTTGGTCACTCAAAGACAATACATAAAAAAACAATGTTCATGTACTCAACAATATGCTAAAACCTTTCCCATAGATCATTTCACAACCCGTAATCTTACCATCCTATAATTTTTCCTTAATAATCAACTGTTTAACATTTTAACACTAGTCATCACTTATGAAAATCGATTTTAAGTTACAAAAATATCCAACCATGGAACAAAAGACTTATTTACTTTTTTACACAAGCCTAAAAACTTTATGTACGTGACTTGTTTAGTTACTTCTTGCAATTACTTTAAAAAGACAATTTTTTTTTCTTTTCATTTTTTTAGAATGATAATTTTTTCACCCTCAGACCACCAATCTCACATTATATCTCACAAATACTTTCAGCAAGACTTAAACTTACAACTTCAAAATTGATGAGCAATTCACATACCACGAGACCAAAAACGAGCGAAGAAAATCTAATCTTTTTATTGACTTGATATACAAGAAAAAAAGTATGCATAGGAGTAGTAATTACCTTGACCTTCACCAGTGTATTTTCGAGGTAGCCTGCCTTCATGATTGATGCAAGAAGATACTAGCCTAAACTCATCACTTGCATTTGCCATTTTTGTATATTTTTAACCTTTTGTATAATCTATATACTAGTATATAGATGTTCTTTGATCGAATATTGATCATCTGTATGTAGTGATCAAAATGATAATGACTTTGTGGGTCATTGACACGTGGTGGCATGTCGACACTTGACACGTCTTTTTTTATCGGTTGATATTTTTTGATATTTTGGTTTGTAGGATGTCATGTGTTACATTTGATTTGGTATGTCGATAAGATTATGTGTTGCATTGTCACTTTAGCTATCTAGTTTCATTAAGTATGCTAATGTACAAATGGCCTATCATAATTGTGTGATCAAACTTTAACTGAAATCTTGTTCGGATCTTGTCTTTTTAAAGAGAATAAAATTGATTTAAAATAAAGTCATATACTATGAACAAGTAGGGGGCACCCGTTGCGTTGCAGCGGGTATTATTATTAAAAAAAATTACACGTTTGGTCCCTGTGATTTACCTCAAATAACAGGTTTAGTCCCTAAGTCATTTTAATTACATCACACATATCTATTTTTGAAACATGTTACCCATTTAGTCTCTATTATGGGAAATAGGGACCATCCGTGTAATAAAAAAACTATAAATAATTACACAAATGATCCTTATTTTTTAAAATAGGGACTAAATGGGCAACAGGTTTCAAAAATAGGTATGTGTGGTGTAATTAAAACGACTTAGGGACTAAACCTGTTATTTGGGGTAAACCACAGGGACCAAACATGTAATTTTTTCTTATTATTATTATTATTATTATTATTATTATTATTATTATTATTATTATTATTATTATATGATAATTTTTGTATATATTTTTTTGCAGTTACTTGACGTATAATTGTGCTTGCCGTGTTATTTGAGTTTTTTTGTGATATTTATTTATTTGTGGGCATAATGAATAGAATTCTAATATATACTAAAGATGATTTTTGAACGGGCTAAATAGTAGAATCTTAGGGTGTCCGTTATATGCTAATTGTTCATCTAAGAGGGGAAGGTATGGCATTTCGTTGCTCGCCGTGGGGTTGAGTTGGCAGCTCGCCGTCGGCCGCCACCACACCGGCCCCTTTCGCCGTCCCTCGCAGTGGGATGGCTCGCCATCTACACGACGAGGTTGAAGGTGTACTTTTTTTTTCTCTCTCTCTTATTTCTTTTTATAAATTGATTTTTAAGTTGAGTATTTATAAGGTGAAGTGTTTTTTTGAATAGATTGAAATGTTCGTGGAGGAAAAAAAATGCAAACATAAACGCATAATGATCGAAAAACATAAATTGAAACTTGAACAATTAACTGAAAACATGAAATACATAATAAGCTTAAACATAAAAAACTATAACGCATACTGATGGAAATAAAACTACTAAAACTTAAAAAAAACGAATCATCTGATACCCAACCCTCAGAACTTGAAGGAGAATTAAACTCGCCATTAAAGAGCCATAATCTCCCTACCGTTTTCAATATCTTGTTCTAGTTGACGAAGGGAAGCCTCATTTAACCCGTGGGGGTTGTTTTGAAGATCCACATGCGGACTGTTCACATGTGGAGTTAGAACAATTGGGATGTTTTCAAGACCCACCGGAAAGACATTTTCAGGTGGTGTTGAGTAAACTTCAAGTTCAGGTGGAAAGCTAGTTGGAGGAAACTGTGGTGAAGTTGAAAAGCTAGTTGGAGGAAACTGTGGTGAAGTTGAAAAGCTTGTTTCCGGCATCTTTTCTGGACTTGAGAATTGCAGAGAAAAATCTTTGCGAGACATTTTTGTGTGTGAATTGTGTGAGTTGTGTGTGTAACTTGTGACTGGTAGGGTTGTATATATAGGCTCATATAATCCCGCTCAAAACTATACTGTTTGAATTTAAAATTTGAATTTGAATTTTAAAGTACCCCGCTCCTATTTGAATTTGAATTACCCCGCTCCTATTTGAATTTGAATTACCCCGCTCAAAAATTTTACCGTTTTGAATTTGAATTTGAATTTAAAATTTGAATTTGAATTTTGAATCTGATTTTTGAATTTGAATTTGAATTTTAAATTTGAATTTGAATTTGAATTTGAAAACCACCCTTTAAATAACAAACTATAACCACCGTTTTTTCACATGTACATCAATTCAAAAAAAAAAGCACAATGTCGAAGATCCGATCGATTAGTATGTGTTGTATTTTTTTTTACTCGTGGCGTTTTTTTTTCGTATCGTGTTTATTTTTATTATTATTGTGTTATGTATTGTATTTTTATTTTTAATGAAATGAATTTAGTTTATTTGAAAAATTGAATAAAAAAAATAAAGTGGTAGTGGTGGGCTCCAAATGAAGAGGTTGAGGTTTGTTATGAGGGAGGGGAGTTTGTTGTGGTTAGAGCATGAGATACCGTAACGATGGCACCTCACCACTCCCATGTGGCACCCTCGCCGTTTGTCGCCGCCTTCCGCCACCATACCATCACCCCTCGCCACTCACCCCTTCGCCACTACAACGACACGCTAGAAGACAAAGAAGGTGACAGAGTTTAGTGTGTGTGAGTATGTGTTTTTAGTGTGTGTGTGAGTATGTGTTTTTTCCTACTGTGTGGTTTGCTTGTATTTCATTTTGAAGAAGACAAACATTATTTTTGTTAGCATATGATGTGGTTTGCTTGTATTTTTTTGAACAGTAAAACATGGAGGTGGTTGGAAGAAACAGGATCATAAGATGATGGAGACCGGACACTTGTTTTTGGTTTTTTGTTTTTAAATGACTATTCTTAGTATCATATTATTTCTTTTTTGTTGAATCCCAACTTAGAATAAATATTTGAATCAAAATCAGTGGAGTAATTTTATTTTAATGTATGTGTTAGAAAAATATGAAAAAGAAATAAAATAAGGGTGGGTGGGGCCCAAATGAAGATGTTTGAGTTAGTTGTGATTGGGGGTATTTTTAAGTGAGTGTGTTGGAGTGATGTGGAGGTGATGTGGCACAAGTGGGGCCCAAATGAAGAGGTTTGAGTGTGCCACCACACCTCATGCTCTTAGTTGTGGAGAAGTGGTATGCTGATGTGGTGCTGAGGTGGTGAAGAGCTTGAGCTCCATCACCACACCTTCCCCTCTAATTGGCCACGTTTTTTGATTGGCAAAGTGAATAGTTCAAATAGTGTTTACCTTCACCCAATGGCAACCTCTCATTGGCCCAATGTAGTCTCTAATGTAACTATTCATTCACGTTTTCACGTACGCTGTGTTCTCGAGTTCACTCATTAAAAGAAAAGAAGAGAAGAGAAAGAAGAGAAAAGAAGGGAAGAGAATCACTTTCCTTCCTCTTCCTCCCAAAACTGGAAAGAAAGTCATGTACTAACAAAAACACTAACACTTTCCTTCCTCTTCCTCCCAAAACAGGAAGATAATACATGTGTGTATTTGATATAGATAATTGTTCTAATTTCATTGAGTGATAAGCTTAATTGAACAAGGATCAAAGTTGGGCTGTCTAATATTGAAAAGGCTAGCATAACAAAAAGGCGAAATGGATCTATTAACTACATTGACCAAAATATAAGTTTCGCACTAGGTACTCAGGATAAAACTCCTCCTGATAATGATTAAACTTCATATGCCACTAAGTGATATGAGCTAATCAGATACAGTTATTGTTCGTTATAGTAATTTTCGTTCTCAAGTTATTGCTTTGGGAGTGACTAATTTTAAAATTGCTAATGACAGATACAAGCCGGTATTTCTGCTCTAAAAGACGATATACAATCAGGATTTTAACAATTCAAGGCACCTATGAAATTTTAATTGTCAAGTTTCAACCACATTTCATAATAAAAGGTTGTTAACAAATGCTATTATCATTGCAACAGATCCGTTCTGACGCTGATCTAGAGAACATTAGAATACATGTTTAGTTACAACATAAGGAGAAATAGGAGGAGCAGTTTCGGCAATGGAAAGCCAACCACGACAACCAATTGAAGCAGGTAATAAGGTTCGTGTGCTTTGAATCATGACCCGCGCTTTTGTTCCAAAATTTAGGCTACTAGCGTACTATGTATATGTTATGAAAAAGTATTTATTGGCTACTAATGACATATTGTTTGCTCAATTTTGTTAAGGAGTACGAGATGGCCACCCCGTGTGAGACGATAGTTCCCAATTTCCACCTACAGATGCCTAGTTATGAAGTTAACAACAGGTATTCTTTGGTACCTTTAACTATGTCTCCTATGTACTGAATGAGCCACCGCAACATAAGCATGTACAATACTAATAACTTAGGAATTGCAATATAATCGAGAATTGCAAACAATAATCTAAATTTTGGAAATTCCCCACTTTGAAAAAAAAAATGCTTCTTGCTCAGAATTACGACCCTTATATATCAGACCTGGGCGATTGGCAGCTACATTATGCAAATTTGTTTAAGCTTACACAGGTGATGCTCCAGTCATTCTTGCGTGAAATATGCCTTACCAAAAAAATAGTCCCAAACACCCCCTCAGCTTGATGACATTCTAATCCCAAATATTATCACCAGTTTTGTTAAAACTAATGATCATGAACTACGATTTCTTCATGATCATAATGGTGGTCAACTTATCAACAAACAGTACTAAAGTGGTCATGTAGGTTGCTGATATTGGACTGCCCAAATTTGTTGAGCGTGCAAATGAAGATGATTTTACAGGCACAAGAGTTATGGGTACACCAGCTTATCTAGCTCTTGAATATGTTTGACACCATTACTTGATAATACTACATGTGTACACCTAAAGGTCGGAAAAAAGTGGTTTTGTCAACTGGTTAAAATGTGTTCAAGTAAAAAAACTGTTATTTTTTCTTCGCCGGCTTGGATTGGCAAAAAAAAAACATTTTTTTTTGCGTTGAATTTGACCCATTTCTTTTTCAGAGAACTTTCGTGATTTTAACCAGTAAAGATAAAACAAAACCTGTGTTGACCCATTGATAAGTAAATGGGTCAAAACCGTAACATCTATGTATAACGGATCATTTCAATTTATATTATTACAGTTGCTAAATTAGGTAATTACGGTTGAGCTAAGTGTGGGTCAAAACTGGTCTTAGCCGAAACATGTCATGTTTTAGTATGGGTCAACACGCAATGTATTTGCGGTGGCGGCGCAGCTTGTTGCCCGCTTACCTACCACCTTGATGTAAATCCCAAATTATTAACGTCAAATTAAATATTACACGCAATGTATTTGCATAAAAATATGATAATTACTTTTAACGCGGTTTCAAATTGTTGTTTAAAAGTTGACTTTTTATCATAAATGGTTTCAATCTTGCATTCACTTTTAGGGAAACGTTCTTGAATGGGTCTCAAAATCTGAGATGATATGCTGTTACTTTTGTGATTTGGGTCTGTTTTTAACATCCAAGACTAGGTGTGCATGTTTTTTACCCATCAAATATACATTCTATTAACCCACCAAATGAAACCAACCACGAATGACATGTTACTGGAAATGTTTAGCATGTAGCATTTAAATGCTTTTGTTAATACAAATATCGTCATTAAACGTTATTTATATTTTTTTATCTTTACCTAAGTTTTGTTAACGACAAAAGTAAATTTAATTTGTATAAAGCTTAAAGCTTGTCAAGTTTAATAGATATTAAAACAAGTTTTTTCAAACAATATCTTCATCATTTAAGCATTTACATTGTGACTAATAATATCTTAATATGAGTCTAAGCATAATGTATGATAGTAGTTTTTAGAATGTTTTAGTTTCTTAAAAACTAAACATTACTTATGTATTTGCATATTTCTAAAAATAGAAAAACAACACATGACATCATGTGATGCATCATGGAAATCATTGGAAGATTTCATTAGATATTTTGTGTAGATTTGTACTCTTCATATCTTACACAATCTTACATAGATATGGTTGACTTTGACAAGATCTTGATATCTTGTTGTCAGACCTGGCGGCACCAAAATATATAACGGACGGAACCCTTTCAAGGGGTCCGCCGTCCGTGGTGCCTGTTGATGGTTTTGGCTATAAATAGCAAAGCCAAACCAAGTAGTTTTTCATCCCTTTCCATCATACTCTCTTACATATCTTCTCTCTAACCTTTCTAACTCAGTTTCATATCATATTAGTGATATCTTTTGTAGCAAAGAAGATCAAGTCACATTCAAGCTTCAAACGAGAAGTTAGAAGTCTTGTTTGTTTAGTGTTGTATGATCTTGTGTTGATTCATACTTCATTGTTGTATTAAACCATCATAATCTTGTGAGTGTGAGTGGTTAGTATTTTAGTCCTCAAAATACATTGTGTGTGGGAGTGGTTGTACCCTTGGAAAGAACTCGACATCTAGCTTAGTGTCGGAAATAGTGTAAGCGAAGTGTAAAGGTTTCTCCGCCGGTGAAAGGAGCTTGTTGACTAGTGAAGTTAAACTCTCGAGTGTGAGACTCGGGGAGTGGAGTAGGGCAAGGAAAAAGAGTCCTTGTAGACCGAACCACTATAAACAACTTGTTGTGGTTTGATCATTTCTTTCCTTATTTACTCTTTACATATTGCTTGCATATTTCATTAACATATCTAAGATCAATATCAATTGATCTTTCAATAAGTTTCAAAACAAAGTTTTTAATTGGTAAACTATTCAACCCCCTTCTAGTTTTCTACAGCTTTGTCAAAGCGAGTTAACAAATATAATGATCCAATCTCACAATTTCAGGCTTTGATGTTTCTCAAACCTGCTACTTGGTCAGTGGATGCAAAGCATACAATAAAGAGCGAAAGCTTTGGAGATCGTTCAATCTATCAAAAAGTATAATCACAAGGAGAACTGTACGTATTTGCATAAAAATATGAAAATTACTTTTAACTTAAAAATTGGCTAAAAACTTTTCCTTTTGGTCTTTTAACTCTATAGTATTTGCTATTGTTCATATCGTTGACGAGTTAACATTTTCGTTTGCTCTTTTCAGGAGTTATTTTTACATGGGGAGCAGTTCAACGTAAGTAACCAGTAATGGGGAATTAGAAAAACGGAGCATACCCTTTACACACATCGGTATCTCCAAGCAAATATCTTTTAATTCTTTTATCTCTGTACACAACAAACATCGACCACACGCTAACCGCGAGCGACTTTGTTTTCCTGGCCATCCTTCTTAAGCAATGATCTAAGCAACTTCATTCATGTTTTTAAATATCGTTTATGTGATCTATTTGATACTGTTTTCCGTTGACTTAATTTAATCTTAATGTTATAATTTACTTCATAATTTTTATACTAATAATAGTAGTTAAACAAATACATAAAATAAATTAATTGCTTACTTCACAAAACATTAACATAATTCTAATAAACACGGCCGTCCCGCAGCAACGCGCGAGCTCACCTGCTCGTTAGAATCTAAAAGTGGTTATATTTATTTGTAAATATCTTTTTTAATATATTATGGTAACATATAGGGCCACATATTGGCGGTTTACAGGAGATCCCAGAACTTCCTAAGTTCCAAACAATATATATAACAACGCATGCCTATAACAGTAACTAGGCCACAACTCGCGAAATAAACGGGCTAGCAACGAAGCCCAAAAAAGAAATATTTTTTTATGTGACACGGTGCTTGAATATGCGCCTTATAATATATATAGAGAATACTTCCCTTACCTCAGTTTTGTACATCCTCCACCTCCCCTGACCCACCCATTTTTACACTACAACTCAAATTTTATTCATGTCGAGTTTGGTTTAAACTATGTGAAATGGTCTAAAAGAATACTCCTTTTTTAAATTATTGTGAGAATACAAAAAAAACACAAAGTTGGACTACTACACTATTCAACCGATCAACTAACATCTACTAACTAAACTGTTTTTTGATTGGTTCAAATGAGGATTAGGTGATTATTTTGAAATATACTAAATTGTAAATGTGGATAATAATTTTGACACGAAGAGAGTATTTACTTATGAACTTGTAACATTTGTTTACATTGTGTTAGAAACTCAAAGTTATTGTATGAGCTTTTCTGATCGAAGTCTTAGATTCAAAGACCACAAGCAACGACTTTATTTGCCGGAAACAACTGACCATTTTATAAATCATGATTTTTAATAAATGAACACAATAAACGAGATTAAAGATTTACTTATTGTGTTTAGATGAGTTGGCCCACATTCGGAATTACCTTACGGGAATTGATACTTACACCATCATTTTTTATACATTCACCACTATTTATGCATTACAGTATTGTACTGTACAATACTGTAATGCATAAATGGTGGTGAATGCATCAAAAAATGTGGTGTGAGTATCACCTCCCCTTACCTAAACATGCTCTCCAAGGCTGGTCGTAATGACGAACTTTCGATAGGTTGGTCCAACCTTCGAGTCGCTCCATCACCCCTCCCCCATACGGTGACCTTTGTAGTCGTGTCTTGCATTTTTATTTTCTTGATTCGATAGGACAGACGACCTTATGGCTGTGTGTGTGACTGTTTTTAAACTAATTTATGTGGGATATGTTTTTTGTTGTAATCAAAGTCGTCTTATTACGAGCATTTGATTATGTGTTTTGTCTTTTAGAAAGAAGCTGAAATGACAAGATTATAAGGTCACTCATAGAATCACCATTAGTACTCGCCAAATAATCATCAAAACAATATAATCTTAGAAATTTAAAATTGGACTAATATGGCAAGTCAATTTTGCGCAAAATATGAATAACTTGTGCATTTTGCAAAACTATTTACATTTCTTAAGATCATTTTGAAAAATAACAAGTTTTAACACTTACATTTAGATCTAGAGTGTAAACGAGACGAGACAAACTCGCGATCTATTCGAGATCGATTAGTACACTACTCGAACCCGACTCGATTTTAAGCTAGTAGAGCTCGAGCTCAAGCTACTCGAGTATCCTTTCAGTCAAGTTCAAGATTCAAAATACTCGACTCATGAAACTTGTGAGCGTTATCAAGCTTTGGTTAAATTCAGTTTTACCCTTTTATACATATATTCTTATTCAAGTTTCATAAAATCAAGTCGAGGCGAATTTAATACGTTGATTATTCATCGAGTTTATGACTGAGACATGGATATAATCAAATTCAAGTTGAGTTTCCAGCTTGAGTTTCTTATGACGAGTTGAGCTCGAGCTCAAAATCTAAAGCTCAAACAAGCCCGAGTCAAGTTTCAAGCTCAAGTTTTAGTAATTGAGTCGAAATCGAGCTTGACATTGCTCGGCTCGACTCAACTCGTTTTCGTTTATACCCCTACTTACGTCGTTGTCATTGGGCCAAGATGTGGGCCATTAAACACATTAATGTTAACTTTTTATTGGACCTGTACTGGTCTTTAGTTGGGCCATTAAACCCTTATAACATACGATTTGAACTTTTGAAGTCACTGCCACTCTGTATAATTTAACGATGATGTCATCCTAAAGGAACATAACCAATTAACCGCCGATTTAAATCTTGGTACATATACATACACACTATAAATCTAACAGCGTCCATATATATTCAAATTTCATCCTTTTAATTGTTATCAAATGAACTAAATCATACCCCTTTAATGCACACTCTAGTTTTTTATTTTGTGCAATTATCTAGTGCATGAACTATAAAAAAAAATGTCACAAGTACATGAAAATGTTTGGAGAATCATTTACGAAAGCTTAATGAAACCTTACATATAGAGCATCTTAAATATAGCATACATTATTTTCGACTATAAGAAACAAGTAAAACACCACAAGACCACTTCAATATATCGCTATGAGAACGGCTTCAAGTAAACACCACAAGACCACTTTAATATATCGCGATGAGAACGGCTTCACCGAGCACATGCCCATCAATTGCCTCTAGTACCTTATCCTTCGTCACCTATGTACAAACACAAAACAATAGCTAAATATATGCTCAAATACTGCATTAACAAGTCCAAATAGGTTTAAATGAAACGGGTCGTGTCATTTAGATTACTTTTGATCCGTTTGACCCAATTTCATGGTAGCTAAAGTTTTAGTCGACCCATTTGAGAATAAAACTTTAGCTACAAATAAAACGGGTCAAACAGGTTAAAAATAATTCGAATGACCTGAATAAAACTTTAGCTACAAGAAAAACGGGTCAAACACTAACCATAATCAAACACATACAAAAATTAACAAATGTACTATACCTTATTACCCAAATCAAGTTCATCATCCAAAGCAAAAAGCTTAAACTCAAAACGATGTCCCGTAGACGGCATTTTCGGGCTACGCCACCCGGGTACTTTAAAATCGTTATGTCCTTCTTTAATATTGGCATAATCACCACCCATATCCTCCTCTTTACCCGAAAAACCCTCTGGCAGACCTTTTAAAGTTGGTGGTATGTTGATCACAACCCATATAGTCCATGGAACTAGTGGATCATTTGGGTCTGGTGCATCGATATCTTCGACTACGAGTGCTAGTGATTTAGTCCCGTCTGGTACGTTGTACCATTCTAGTGGTGGTGATATGTCTTTTTTTGCACCTAGGAATATAAACAATAAATCAAATAATTTCATAGGTATATTTAAGATAATATTAAGACTTACTCAACAATCATGTGCTAAAAACAATGTTCGCACTTATTGGTATAAACAAGTTATTAAAAGACATTTGGATCATTTTTGTAAGAGAAATGATATGGACCTAAACTTAGACCTAAAATCAAGTGTCAGCACCCACTTCTTTTATAACCCATTAGGATAATGCCTTAGGTCTAAATTTAGGCCTAAGTTTAGGTACATATATCATTTCTCTTTTTGTAATCCAACCATCTTTATATTGAAACTAACCTGCCTCAAAAAAGGCAAGTTATTTTTTATTGAGTAAATTACACCCTTCGTCTATTTGGTTATATCAAAATCACTAGTTTTGTCGCTCGACTTTATTTTTTGCATGAACCATTAAAACTTGTAACACCAACGACCCTTATCGATATCGATAAAGACCGTTGGTGTTACACGTTTTCAATGGAGCACACTAACGTTAGTTATCAATAAGGACCGTTGGTGTTACAAGCTTTCAAGATAAGGATGGTTCATGCAATAGTTAAAGTCGAGGGACGAAACTAGTGATTTTGATATAACTACAGGGACGAACGGTGTAATTTACTCTTTTTCATTTTTTGCTACGAAATATCATCTTTTTGGACATAAGGCCAAAGCCTAAAAACTTGTTTTGCTAACAAAAGCCATAATGGTTGTAGTTTACAAGATGTATTTTACACGATAAAGAATGAATAATTATGATTGGTTGACAATCTAAAAAAAGATGATACAATCCTAAAAAATATGGTAGCACAACAAACAATTGATTGTGATATGATGATTCAAGCTATAATAAATTGTAATAGAAATTAACTTGTTAACTGCTGTTGTTAGCAAAACAAACTTTATATCTAATTATATATAATTGTTCTGTTATATGAGTTCAAAACTAAAATTGTTTAACATTAAAAAAAATATTGTGTTCAAAACGAAAATCAATATTAAATTATACAAAACTTGTATTAAGAATCGTAACTTTTTTATGGCTAATTTTAAAAATTTATCATGCTTGTCTTTTTTATGTAGTTGTGTGTTTCATTATTTGAATTTGATTATTTTGTGCACTATCTTTTCAAATTTTGATCACTTTGTATATTAATTGACGTATTTTTGAGTATCGAGTCAAGTAGTTTTAGTGATCGACACACAAAATAATCAAAAAATTGAAAAGATGTGCATGTAATAATCAAATTAATGATACACACAATTACAAACAATGACAAATATGATACATTTTTAAGTGATTAACTTTTTTTTACTGACCACTGGCCTTGTGTATCTCCCCCCCCTAGCTATAGTTACTTTCTAAAACTGAAGTAAGCTAAAATGAAAAAAACTCGATGCTTTAAAACTCCGGTTACACCAGCGGTTTAAGAAGGAAACCAATTGAACCGTGAACCAGAAACTCGCCCAGACCAATTAAAATACTTCGGGTTTTAAAACATTGAAAAAACCTATACTTTTTCAATAACTTGATATATACGATAAAAGAATGACTAATAATTACCTTGACCATCACCAGTATACTTTCTCGGTAGCCTGCCTTCATGATCGATGCTAGAAGATGCTAGTCTAAACTCATCACTTGCATTTGCCATTTTTGTATACTTTTTAACCTTTTGTAATTATCTTCTACTATATATAAATGTTCTTAGAATGATCATGACTTTGTGGGTTGTTGACACGTGTAATCAACAGGGTGGCATGTGGACACTTGGCATCTACGTGGTAGAGAAAGTACTAGAAAATGCTCACGTTTTCTATCGGTTGTTGTTTTTGATTTGACTTGGTATGTGACGATAAGATCATGTGTGGATTGTCACTTTAGATGTCTGGTTCTTTCAAGTATGCTAATGTACAAATGGTTTATGATAAGGGAATTGATTTGCACATTTTTATATTTGATTGGGAAATTTCAATCATTGCATTAGACAATTACTTCTTTCGTCTTAAAATTATTGTCAGTAGACAAAACTCACAAAGTTTAATAAAAGTGCGGCCACAACAATTTTGAACTACTCATATAAAATATTCTCATACTAAATTCTTTATTTATTACTAAAAATAGTAAGTGGACAATTTTTTTGAGACAACCCAAAAAGGAAATATGGACAATTAATTTGAGACGGAGGGAGTATATAATATTTATAGTCAACTTTGATTACTTGTATAATGAGTGTGCAAATAAAAAAAAGAAGTGTGCAAATCACCTCCTTTATCATAATTGTGTAATCACACTTTAACTACTCATCCGTCTCAAAATTATAATTCTTATTTGGTTTTCTCGGCCTTTTTTTTACAACTTTAACTTTAGAATCAAACTATTTTTGCTTGTGTTATATAATATTTGATGCAAAATATATTAATGAATTGATTTTTAAATATATACTCTATTGATATAATTTTCATCAACTATTGTATAATATAAACAAAAAAATTTAAGGTGAAAGTTAAAAAAAAAGCTAAAAAAATCAAACGGGGATTATAATTTTAAAATAAAGATAATAATATTTTGTTCGGATATTGCCTTTTACAACTGAATAAACTATTGCTTAAAATATGCGAAATTACTTTCGTTCATGTCGAGTTTGGTTTAAAATATGTGAAATGGTCCAACAGAATATTTACTTATGAACTTGTAGCATTCGTTTAGAAACACAAAGTTATTAGTATATATACTAAAGATGGGGAGTACAAATCCCCCAAAGTAGGTGCATTAAATGCCATCTTTGTCAAAATGGCAAGAATAGTCTTTGAGGTTTAAGTGGCGTTGCAAGCTAAGTCCTTTGTAAGTTTGGCAAAATGGCAAAAATAGTCCTTGAGGTTTAAGTATGGCAACAATAGTCCCTGAGGTTTAAGTGTTGTTGCAAGCTAAGTCCTTTGTAAGTTTGGCAAAATGGCAAAAATAGTCCCTGAGGTTTAAGTGTCGTCGGAAGCTAAGTCCTTTGTACGTTTCACAACACTTCCGCCGCAACGCGCGGGATCACCCGCTCGTTGTATGACTTTTTCTAAGTGAGGTCTTAAATTCAAAGCTCACCAGCAACAACTTCATTTTCCAGAAACAACTAAATATTTATAAAGAATATTTTATAAAAGGTTGTTTGATAAAACATAATAATTTAATACTGAATGATTCAATAACTTTGAATGAACTTGATTTTGAATGAAAATATAACGTTTGACAAATTTACTGGTAACTCATCTATATATTAACTTTTCGTACAAATATTAATTTTTTCTGTTACTCCTTCCGTCCTAAAATTATAGTCCCCTATTGACTTTTTCGGTCATTCTTTTACAACTTTGACCTTAAATATTTTTGTTCGTGTTATATAATACTTGATGCAAATTACAGTAAAACCTCTATAAATTAATAGTGTTGGGACCGAGATATTTTATTAATTTAACGAGATATTATTATATCGATAAATTAATAATTTATTAATTTAAAGAGGTTTTACGTATGACCAGTAAATTTTCAAGTCTAATATACTAGCTAGTTACAATGTATGCTCATTAGAAACGAAAAATAAATTTGAAAAGCAAGTTCCAATTAACATTTTATTAATTCACATTCACACTTCCAATTAACATTTTATGAATTCACTTCACACTTTATGAAAATAAAATTAACACTTTTTGTTACAAGACGAGAAGACAACGCACCAACTCTTTAGTGAAATAAGAAGATTTAAAAATAAACTCAATATATATTTGAAGTTCAACAAAAAAGAGTGACTATGGACCACTTTTTACTAAACAATCTTAGGATTTTGAAGTGTATCTTGCGCGCACACACACATATACATATATATGGATTTTTAGTAATTATTAATTTATAGTTTCGTTGGGTCTAATATATATACATTATGGTTTTAAAAAAATTATTATCTTATTATTTTATCGATTGGGGTCTAAATTTGTACTGGTCCCAAGTTGGGACTAGACAAATTATTAATTTTATCGAGGTTATTAATTTATCGAGTATTAATTTATAGAGGTTTTACTGTATATGAATGTATTGTGTTTTAAATGTATTTTTCATTAGTATATTTTTCATCAACTATTGTATAACACAAACAAAAATATTTAAGGTCAAAGTTGAAATAGAAAGACCGAAAAAGTTAAAAGAGGACTATAATTTTGAGACGGATGTAGTATTAGTTATTTTTAATATTAATTTATGTTTGTTAAATGAATCTATTACTCAGCATGTTTATTCTTGTGATTTTTCAGTATGTTAAAATTGCTATTTGATTATATGTATGCCATGCATAATGTTTGAAATAATGTATATGCATTGCCACTTCAATGAAAGTAAATAAAAAAATGGATGAAAAAATGTATGCATGTCAACTTACAAGATAGGAGTATGAAGTTGTACTTATGATCATGTGATCCTTTTATAAATTGATATGTTAATATTCCTTCCGTCTCTAAATAAATGTTTACTTAGACTTTTTGCGGTCTTTATTATTCAAGTTTGACCTTAAATATTTTAGTTTGTGTTATATAATACTTGATGCAAAATATATGAATAGATTGGGTTTTAAATGTATTTTCATTGGTATAATTTTTCATCAAGTATTACGGAGTATATAACACAAACAAAATTATTTAATGTCAAAGTTGAACAAAAAAGACTATAAAAGAAAAAGTAAACATTTATTTAGAAACAGAGGGAGTAATATTTAAAAGTATAAAAAGGCGTGCAAGTGGTCACGACAATGAATTTGTATGGCCTTGGGTGCTACTTCATTCAAAGCCAATTACAATGATTGATAGGCATAAAAAAAATTAACAAACAATTAAGGCTTGTTTTATTTTTTCTTAAAATGTGAAAAATTTGGGTTCGAAACCCTTAATCCTTTTTAATTGAGAGACTCATCAAAGTCTTTCTTTTCTTTTTAAAAAACAAATTATGACTTTCTTTTCAAACCACTTAATTTAGTATACAGGCCCTCACTCACCTCTGACCGAATTAATGAATGACTCTAAATGACCAATTAATAAATGATCACAATAAACTTAAAGAATTACTTGTGTTCTTTTGACCCAAACCCGAACTTATCTAAACATACTCTCTAATAATCTTTAGGGCAAATGGCACAAAAAGGCATCAAAGTTAGGGTCCATTTCCAATCAAGGTATTCTACTTTTTTTCTTGCATAAAAAGGTTTCCAACAAAAAAATTTGGCGGATTTGGGTATTTTCATTAACTTCCTCCAACAATTTATACATTGAAACATTTATAATTTTTGAAGGGCCAGATTGAAACTTTTTTTTTTATATACAAAAAAAACGTTATCTTTTTCTCTAAACCCAGATTTCCCCCAAATCTCTTCCCCAACTCTCCACATAAACCCTAATTCATTGTTCACAAAATTGAACCTTATTTTGTGTTCGTTAAGGTAATTAATACTTAATGTCGTGTTTATTTATCTTAATAATCTTTATTCATTGACCTTTGTGTTCATAATTTGCAGCTGCAGGATGGCTTCTTCATCCAAAGGAGGTATATTAACATTGGATATTTATTATAACGGGTATTTCAGTCTGAAACCTTTAACCTATCATAATGCTGATATGGTCACAACTACTCTTGATGTGTCCCCTTTAACCTATAATGAGTTGAAAATTTTTGTTCAAAACAACATAGCTTCAGTAGTGTCTGTGCTGTATTACTTTAGTAATGGTTCAAAAAGTATTAAGTCTGATGATGATGTTAGGTTGTTTGTTGAAAAGTGGCAAAGTAGTGATGAAGGTATCATAGCCTTATATGTTACTCATAAGAATGAATGTTTAGTTGAATACACTGGTGATTATGTTATTGTCATATTAAACCCTACTAGTTATTACAAAGACTCAGACTCAGATGTTGCATCAGTTGACCATTTATCTGAGGGTGAAGAAGAGTTGAGGCAGGTTAGGATACAAAAAAGGAAGGGTTTAGATGAAAAGAACAAAACAAATGAAATTGTTGTATTTGATGAAAGTAGGCTAGTGTTGGAAAATGACAGTGATGTAGGTGATGAATCTCAAAAAGAAGCAGATCCTTTATTTTCAGACTTAGGTGATGAATCTCAAAAAGAGAAACCTCACGTTGAACCAGAAATAAGCTTAGATGAAGATATGCCCATCATTGATGAGGATGAGATTGTGTTTGACTCTAATAAAAGAGATTACCCTATCCATGACCCAAACACACATTGGAAGTTAAAAAAACCTTTATTAGGTGAATTGTATGCAGACTTAGATCAAGTAAAAGATTGTCTTACATTTTATTCTGTTGCCAATGGATACCAACTTTGGTATGAAAAAAGTGACAGTGAAAAGTTGATGGTTAGGTGTGGCTTTGATGAAAAAGAGAGAAGAAAGAAAAAAGTTCCTAGAGATCCCAATAAGCCTTGTTGTCCTTTTAGGTTAAGAGCTGTGAAGATGCATGATGGCAATTCTTGGCATATAAGAACCCTAGTTAATGAGCATACTTGCAGTAGACAGTGTAATCTTGGTTATTTAGTGACTTCAAAATGGATTGCAAGACAATTTGTAGACAAAATCAGAATGTATCCTGATATGAAAGTGGTTGATCTGCAAGACATGGTAATGAAAAAATATAGGGTTAAGACATCACACAATCAGTGTAGTAGAGCTAGAAGGATTGCACTATATAATCTTAAGCAGAATGTTGGAGATCAATATGACAGGTTGGTTGATTACTCTGGTGAACTTAGAAAGACCAACCCTGGTACCACAGTGCAGTTACGCATTGATCCTCTTGCAGATGGTACACACATGTTCAATAGTTTTTATATTTGTTTTCATAATTTGAAACAAGGTTGGAAAGCAGGTTGTAGAAAGATTATAGGTTTGGATGGATGTTTTTTGAAAGGGGTGTGCCAAGGTGAATTGTTGTCAGCTATTGGGAGGGATGGAAACAATCAAATATACCCAATTGCATGGGCTGTTGTACAAGTTGAGAATTCAGACACTTGGGAATGGTTTATTAAATTGTTAGCCAAAGACCTTGAGTTAGGAGATGGGAAAGGGGTCACATTTATATCTGATGGCCACAAAGGACTTTACCAAGCTGTTAGGAGAGTGGTCCCATTGGTAGAACATAGGTTATGTGCTAGGCATATTTATGCCAATTTTTCCAAGCTCTACCCTGGTGTTCTATTTAGACACCTGTTTTGGCAAGCATCAAAGGCTTCTTATCATCAGAAATGGTTAAATACAATGGAAGAAATAAAAAATGCAAGTCAAGAAGCTTATCAGTATTTAATGGATAAAGATCCATGGACATGGTCAAGATCATACTTCAAAGAAGGTATACGTCTTATTTTCCATAAATAATTCTCATATAAAGCTAGCAACACTAATTATTCTACACTTGTATTATGTTGACAGGAATGGATTGTGATGCTGTTGAAAATGGTCTTTGTGAATCTTTCAATTCTCACATAAAGAATTCAAGGAGAAAACCAATAATTGGAATGCTTGAAGACATCAGATCTTACGTGATGACAAGGAATTACACTCTAATGAAGGAATGTCAAGATTGGAAAAGTGATATTTGCCCTAACATCATCAAGGTTTTGGATTTGCATAAGAAGATTCAAAGGTATGTACTTATGTTGATCACATAATACTAGAAGTAGAAACTCTGCTAACTTGTAGTATACTAACAGGAAGTGGAGTTTGAATCCAAGTGGATGGCATCAGTTTGAAGTAAGGCAAGGGAATTTTGAAGCCTTTTGTGTGGACTTACAAAAGAGGGAATGTAGTTGTAGGCAATGGCAGTTAACTGGCATACCATGCCCTCATGCAATCACAGCCATTTACTTCATTAGCAAGCAGCCAGAAGATTATGTGAGCAATTCATTCAAGGTAAGTACATACAAAAGTATTTATGAGTTCAATATTTTGCCAGTAGGTGGTATTGATATGTGGGAAAAAAGGAAACATGTGCCAATGAAACCTCCATTAGAAAGAAGGATGCCGGGTAGGCCCACATTGAATAGGACAAAGGATAGGTCTGAATTGAAAAAAAATAAACATGTAGCAAGGCCTCCAAGAACAATGACATGTCAAAATTGTGGTGAACTTGGTCATAACAAAAAAGGGTGTACTAAGGAAACAGGTGAACCATCAAAACAAACACCTAATCAACAAGGTAATCCACCCAAAAAGAAGGGCAGACCTATGGTCCAAGACCCAGTGAATGCTAGAACCCCAAGTTGTAGTAGAAAGAACAAATTTGTGACTGCTAGAGGTGGTATATGGATGGGAGGAACAAGTGCAGGTGGTAGCAGTGGAATGGGTAGTTCTAGTGGATCAAATAGTGGGAGGGGCAGAGGAAGTGGTAGTGGATCAAGCAGGGGAAGGGGAAGAGGAAGGGGAAGGGGAAGTCATAGTGTAAGTTTCATTTTTGACTGTTTATTTTTTTTGTTACTGTGATTTCATTTAGATATTCTAACTTAGAGAACCATTATACAGAATGCCCAATACAGACTCTTTGATGATGATGATTTGGTTGATGTACAACTTGAGGAAGCAATTCATACAAGGTCAAATAACCAGTCTAATGATGTACAACTTGATGAAACTTTGGTTGATGTACAACTTGATCAAGCAAATACAGAAGATATGGAAGCCAATATTGATCAAGCTAATGTTGATGTTGTTGATACTGCTGCAAAAGTGGATGCCAATCTTGTTGATGTTGGTGATGCAGCTGCAAATGTTGATGTTGGTGATGCAGCTGCAAATGTTGATGATGGTGATGCACCTGCAAATGTTGATGATGGTGATGCTGCTGCAGATATGGATGCCAATCAGGATGAAACAGCAAAGCTTAAGAGGAGGTATGATGAATTTTGGAAAGGTCAATATAATTCAGGATATCAGCCCCCTAGAAGGACTTCTCAAAGATTATTAATGAAGAATTATAATAGGAAAATAAACCAAGACTATGAAGGTCAAGGTCTCACACCAGATGAAGCATTTGAAGTAGACTAAGTATTTATTGTTTGTAAGAACTTAATATATGGTGTATAAGTCTCTTAATGTCCAACTTGTTTGTAAGAACTTGTAAGAACTTATCAGTCTCTTAATGTCCAACTTGTAATATCAATCTCTTTTGTAACAACTTGTAAGAAATTAATATCAGGCTCTTATGGTCCATATCAGTTGCTTTTTTTTTTACTTAAAACATAAGCATGATACCATTGCATTCATAATATAGTAACTGGTTACAATATTAAACCATGATACAACAGATTTATTTATGAGGAACATAACTTCAGCAGATTCCACACTACTTCAGCAGGAATTTTTTCATAACATCAGCAGATTCCACACTACTTCAGCAGGAATTTTTTCATAACATCAGCAGATTTCACACTACTTCAGCACGAATTTTTTCATAACATCAGCAGATTTCACACTACTTCAACACGAATTTTTTACATAGCGACATAGTGGAAATAAAAAATTTTGACCCCAGCCAGGGGCGCTGCCCCTTGGACCCTGCCAGGGGCTGCCGCCCCTTGGACCCTGCTACCAGGGGCGCTGCCCCCGGACCCCCGTCCCTTAGGGTCTTCGCCCCTAAGATCATAACAAATTCAAGTAGGTGTGCACTCCGCACCTCCAAACCTAAATGATGTATTATTATGATGAAATTGGTCAAAACAAGTTAATCCAATTACACTAAAATATCCAACACATACTAAACCATCTTTTTTTTGCCCTTACATTTTTGACTGGCATTTGCATCTGTGGGATTTTTTAGACCAAATGGCTTGATATCAAGTGAAGCACAAGTTTCCTTGTTTGGCAAGCCTAGCACCTTAACCCTATCAGCAAAAGCTTGTGTCACTGACTTTTCAATACATTGAATAATCAAAGTAAGAAGCTTTTCATTACATTCAAAAGTAAAGCTTTTCAATACATTCAAAAGTATAGCTTTTTAATACATACATTCATCAAACTAAAAAGCTTTTATAATCATCAAGAAAAGCATTCCTAACAGTACAAAGATAACTCTAGATTGCATGCTAACTGTACACTTCAACACTTCAACTTCTTCTTCCAATCTCTTTTTTTTCACCTCAAACTCCACAGCTTCCTTCTTCATTTGTTTTTCCACGTCTGCCAATCTACCTTTGTAATGCTCAGTTGCAAAATCTGGATCCCACCAGTGAAAGAAATTACACTTCTTTCTTGCCTTATAGTTAGGACATCCAAGAAACCTCCTGCCTGGATTCTGTTCAGTCCAAGAAGTCCACTTACCACTAACATCACCACATTCGCACAACACACAAACACGATTCATCAAGTTGTCTTTTTCCCAACCTGCATTTCTTCGATTCCAATATACCCAATTTGATGAGTTTGATGAATTAGATGACTTTGTCATGTTTTGATATTTGGAAACAAATTACTAAGCCCTAATATAGTTTTTGGGAACACACCGTTTGCCCTAATTTAATTTTTGGGACAAATGTGTTTGACCTAATTTGATTCTGGGGATGAAATGATTTTGGGGAAGAAATGATTCTGGGGATAATTTAATTTTTGGGACAAATGTGTTTGACCTAATTTGATTCTGGGGATGAAATGATTTTGGGGAAGAAATGATTCTGGGGATAATTTAATTTTTGGGACAAATGTGTTTGACCTAACGGTTATAAAAAAAAGAGTTTCAATCTGGCCCTTCAAAAATTATAAATGTTTCAATGTATAAATTGTTGGAGGAAGTTAATGAAAATACCCAAATCCGCCAAATTTTTTTGTTGGAAACCTTTTTATGCAAGAAAAAAAGTAGAATACCTTGATTGGAAATGGACCCTAACTTTGATGCCTTTTTGTGCCATTTGCCCTAATCTTTAATACAATATTAGTGGACTAACAGGACAAGTCAGTCTTGCCAAGTAAGCGAAATATGAATAACTTGCAAAACTATTTACACTTGTTAATATCATTTTGAAAGGAAAAATGCTAACAACAGCTCAAAGAGTTGGTTGTAATAAAACCAACTTTTAAAAAATTTGCTAATATTTAAGACAAGTATACCGATCAATTTCTCACTTTTCGCTTAAATGACTAACAGAAAGAGTGCATTATATTTGAGTTTGAGAAAATCACAGAAATTGTTGGTAATTATTCATGCTTTTGTTTGCACATGGTATATTTTCTAAGCTTGATTTTTGGAAATCAGTTATTAACAACAACCTTAAATGACTACCGGGTGTTGAGCCACCTCTAGCCCACTTTATTCATTAATTATTTAGATTACAAGTCGTTGTTTTATTAGATTTTTACATTCAACATCCCTTATTTTATCTACATTTTACATAACTTACACAATAACATTTGACTTTTAAATGATATTTATCACTATGACTTTTTGCGTTAAGCACGACCGACCTCCTTTAACTAAATATCCTGGCTCCGCCTCTTGTTAGCAAAACCTTTTTGAAAAACCACAAGCTGCTCATATAATAACACTGTCATTGGGCCCAAAAGTGGGCCATTAAAAACACATAAATGTTTGGACTTGTACTTGGGCTTTTGTTAATTAGGCCATTAAACCCATATAATTTACCAGAAAAACAATGACGTCATCCTCATGGAACATAACCGATTAACCGCCAATTTAACGGTCATGTAATTTCTGGTACCTATACATACACTCTCTATATATCTATATATCCAATAGATATATATTATCAGGTTTCATGCATTTGGTTTTTACTGAATGGGCTAAAGTGATTTTTATGGTTGCGCACCAAGTGTTTGATAAAATGTCTCAACGAATGTAATAATGTTTAACCTTATTTTTCACCTTACGACCTTCTATAGTTTCGGATTGCGTTTCGTAAGCCTGTTTTTTCGGGCTATCTTTGGAACTTTATGTAAGTTTATTATGAACTAATAAACTTATATAAGCTCATAAGTTTCAAAATAAGCCGAGAAAAATAGGCTTATGAAATACAATCCGAAACCATATAAGCTCGTAAGGCAAAAAATAAGCTTAAACAAATGCCCCCTAAGCTTAGTTTTAGGCTTATGTTTTGTAAGGCTATCTTGTCCGGCTATTTTTGAAACTTTATATAAGTTTACTACGGAATAATAAACTTATGTAAGGCCTTAGTTTCAAAATAAGCCGGAAAAATGAGCTTATGATATATAAGCCAAAATGACATAAACTCATAAGCCTAAAATAAGCTTAAACAAACACCCCTAAGCTTATTTTTAGGCTTATCGGTTCATGTGTTTTCGGCTTATGTTTTATAAGCCGTTTTTTAGGCTTATTAGCTTATGAGCTTATATAAGTTTATTATGTCATAACAAGCTTATATAAGCTTGTGAAACATAACTACTTAACTACGATATCTTTCTGTCATGTAACCATTTAGGAGTGTTTAACGATTGTTGGTGTCACGGTGATTAACCGATTATGTTTGGATCATGTATTTATGTAAAATTAGACGCTAACAAGTTAGTTATTAGTAATAGCGCAAATAACGCATTTCTTGTACTTTGGTGTATGAAAACTGCAAATAGACTGCGGTGATGTCTATGAGATGTAGCAGCATTAGTATGCAGTAAAATATGAGAATAGGTGACCAACAAAAAGTGCACGAATCATATAGAAACCTTACTATTATTGCCCATTTTCTTGCCTCAATAATTCACATTCTGTATCTATATACATTGAAAAATTTAGAAGCTAAAAAAAGAATATTGGGTATTTAAGCTTACAACTTGGAGAACGGAGACTGTGTATCTGAGGAAGAATTTGACGAAGTAGTATATGATCGTTTCGGGTGGGCAAAGCATGTGCATTTTGTATCATGAACGACTTCCTTTCTGTAGAAATCAATTTTAGTACAAAACACACAGTACCTTCCTTTTGAGGGATCGACTTCTGACTCGAAATCACTTTCATCCGTGTCTTCATCTTGGTACAACTTTTCTTTTTCATCATCTTCATGCTCGTTTAATAAAGCGCAGGACGCGTAATGGATGCCTAAGACCAGGCAGATCATCTTTACAAGGTTGTTTGTGTAATTGTCCCATAAGCGTCTCCCGGTTTTAGATAACATAAGAGGCCCCATGATGATGGCTGCTCCTGACCCGAATCCTACCCCAGTGAATATAAACTGCCAATCATACCCATTTTTTGATTCTTGGAATTTTGCGCTGTTTGTTGATCCGGGTCTTCTTGAAATACTACAGTTTCTGGTCAACGGAAATCCGCACAGGCCCTTGTTTCCAGAATATGAAGTATTGTCAAATGTCTGAAATTGGTTGCCTGTTGGGATCCTTCCTTCAAGTTGATTGTTTGAAAAATTAATGACCGAAAGGAATGGAAGATTCGTGAGCACTGATGGAATCTCTCCAGTCAGTTTGTTTGATGACATGTCTAATGATTCCAGCTGACTCAAATTACCCATACATTGTGGGATCGAGCCTGTGAACTCATTATAGGATACATTAAGCAGATACAGTGCATTGAGCCGGCCAATTGTGCTTGGAATCTTCCCTGAAAATCGGTTTCTTGAAATATCAACGGACGTGAAAACTGTCAAGATCTTCTCTAGCTCCAAATCAAATCCTTTGACTGTGACTGTAACTGTATCTTGATAGTAGAAATCATTAAGCTGCAACACCTGAAACATAAGGTGCTTTTTGCTTGATGAATTTCCATTATCATCATTCATCATAGCACCCCATTGCAAAAAACAATTTCCAGGGATATCACCGCTAAATTCATTCGAAGCTATGTCGACAATTTGAAGCTTTGACCACTTATTGTGCAGGCTTGGAGGACATTGGACAGATCCATGGAACCGGTTATTGCGCAGAACAAGGACACTCAAGTTGGTAAGGTTGCCTAAGTAGCATGGATAATTGTCGTTTATCATGTTGTTCCCAAGGTTTAACACCTCTAGCATCGTGCAATTGACAAGAGATCTTGAGATCTTCCCTTCCAAAGAGTTTCCATGCAGGTCTAGAGTGTTCAATCCGCAGGTGCTTGGAAACGTTCCCTCAATTTGACCCGTGAGACGGTTGTTTGCCAAATTTAGTACCCCGAGACTGCCACCAAATTCTATCAAACACTTTGGTACTCTTCCAGTCAAATTATTTTTTGATAAATCAAGAACCCTTAGGTAGGTAGCATTGCATATACTGTCAGGGATCTTTCCAGTGAGCAAGTTGTTAGAAACCGAGAAGAAATAGGCAACAGTGAGGTTTCTCCCTATGTTTTCTGGGAGTGACGAGTCGAAAAGGTTTCCTGAATAGTCGACGAAGGTAGCAGTTTGTGGCGGAATGGGAATTGCCCCACTGAGGTTGTTGAAATGCAAGTCGAGTATACTAAAATCAGGAAACTTGTAGGGCTCTTGGAGGGAAGTTAGGTTGTTACGAGAAAGGTTCATATAGGAAAGACTTCCATTACCAACTTCCCATATCCAATTTGGTATTTCTCCTTCAATTTTGTTGTCTGAAAGATCAAGAGTTATCAATCTTGTTTGGTTTCTTAGGTTCGGAAACTTCTTAAGATTGCAAGATGCCAGTTTTAATGAAGAGAACTTTGGAAGACGTGACACAAGAGTGAGGTTATCACTCGTTATAATGGAAAAGTTGTTGAATGAAAGATCAAGAGTTGTTAGGTTGCTCAGTCGATCCTGAAGCTCTACGGTTTTTAAAATACCACTCAAGTTATTTGATGATAATAACATGATACTAAGCTTTCTAAGTTCAAAAAATGATCTTGGGATTCCTCCTTGCAATCTATTACTACTCAAATCAAGAGTATCTAATGAAGATGACGACGGATCAGAAAAGTTGGAAAGAGTACCATCAAAATCATTATTGGAAAGTTGTATTTTTTGGAGTCGTTGCAGAGAAAACAAAGATGAAGGTATACTTCCACTGAAACGATTGAATCTTAGATCAACCAAAACAAGATTTTGAAGATCTTGAAAGTGAGCAGGAGGGATCATACCCGATAAACTATTCCTTGAGAGGTCTATATGGGTAAGGTTCTTGCACAACTGAAATGATGGGATTTGTCCAGTAAAGCTGTTGGATGATAAGTCTAGGTACGACAGCTGGGTGAGATTTTTCACGGATTTCGGTATTCTTCCACTGAAATTACTCTTCGGCAGCTCAATTCTTGATAAATTCTTTAGATTTCCAATAGAATCTGGAATCAATCCGGAAAAGTTGGTATTGCTGAGAACTAAACTTCGAAGTGATCCATCCGTAGAAAAATCAGGTAAAGAACCGTAAAGATTCGTGTTAACTGACAAATCAAGTAACTGTAAACTTTCCAACTGTAGAACCTTTTCGGGAAATGTTCCATTTAAGTTACAAGCACCGAGATTCATAACTGTCAAATTCTTGAAATTTGCAAAGAATTCTGGAATTGGAGCGCTCAGATTGTTTAAAGCTAGACGAATTACCGAAAGTGACTGCAAATTTCCAAGGGAGTCATCTAATGGGCCTGAAAGCTGACAATTGGACAAGCTTAAAACTTCCAAATTCGGCAAAGATGCGGATAAACCCTGACACCAATCAAACTTTTGTGATGATATGTTTACATTATCAAGATGAAGATATCTTAACCTTGCAAGATTCTGAACAAGTGTCGTCAAATTCGGGGTTTCAAGCTTTAGTGTCAGAGTCTTATAAGAGAAAAGCGAAGAAAGATCAAGACTTTGCAGACTTGTCAGCTGTGACAACTCTCCAGGAATTTGACCAGAAAACCACGAATTCGACAAGTTCAAATCCAACAAACTTGCAAAACCTCCAAATCTTGAAGGAATCTGTGCAAAGTTGAAGTTATTTGCAGCAAGATTCAAACTTTGAAGATTCGTTAGATTGAAAAGAACACTAGAATCATCAATACCACCCGATATCGCTTCGTTGCTTAAGTCTAGACCAATGACCTGACCACTGCTGCTGCAAGTAACACCTCCCCATGTGCAACAATCTGTTGTGACATTAGTATCCCAAGAAACCAATTTTGATGAGAGTGCAGAATCAAACAGGAGACTATTCTTCAGCTGGATCAAAACCGATTGCTGATCGTTTCGACACTGACCAGAAACATTTAACAAAAACAGGAAAAAGGGTATGAAGAAAATGTAAAAACAGAGAAGGGTTCTCATTGGAAACTAGATTCTAAGACACCCATATGATGATGAATATAAACCTTAGAAGCTTGAAGTCAAACCCCATTAACTAAAATACACACTTTTCTGGATTCTTAACAGAAATTTCTATGAAGTGTTTGTGCAGGGAAGAATATAGACCATAGAGAAAACAAATGGTTGAAAATTGGTTGTATCTGAGTGTGGTTGGCATCTACCTGTTTGTTATGTTTTACCAGGTCTTTGGGTTGACTACACTGAATTTGAAATATGCTCCTTGTTATTATATTAGATTTTTGAACCAACACGCTTAGCTCAGTTGGCCACTTGGGCTCCTTGGGGAGGTTTTACCCAGGGTTCAAGTCTCGCAAGTGACAAAATATTCAGGTTTTCCTCCTAGTGCGAAGCCGTAAGTTTTAGGGCTTTCCCTTCGCGGGTCTCTCCTAGTAGTTTGGGTCTCGGGGCCTGCCCGTTTGGATGGTTTAACTCGTGGGTCGAATTTCAAGTGTGGTGTTGTTCTTTAAAAAAAATAAAATATATATATATATATATATATATATATATATATATATATATATATATATATATATATATTAGATATTTGCTTAATAAAATATCTTAATGCATTATTTGCTTATTATATAGATATGGTTAGAATTTATGACTTTTATGCAAAAGAGTCCATTCCATATACATCAAACACAAGTTGAATAGGACATAAATGGGATACCATTGGTAGGGATTGAAGTTGAGTCTTCTAACGCGTTTTTAATACTCAATCAGGACTTGTTGCTCGTTTGATTTGCACCTCTATGTAAATCGAAAGAACATATTAGTATTAAGTATTTTACCGCGCTGCAAACTAGATGTTCTTGAGTAATTTATGTATATACAATACAATGATTTGGTTTAAAAAAAGAAAGGTCAAAAGGGTAGTTTGAATATATTGAAATTAATAAAAACTTGTTAACAAGTAACATGGGTAAGTTTAACAACCCAGTATCTAAAATTCAATTATTATTCTTTAGTCTTGAGATAGGTAAACTTGTCTTAATATGGGTTAAATGCATATTTTAATAGTGTTAATACTAACATACTTTTTCTTTATTAATTTTGTATCAAATATTTGACCACTTTACATTATCTGGCATGTTTTAGTTTTACTTAATGATTTGATTCTCTTTGCAAGTCTGGCAAAAAAAACCATATAAAAATATTGAATGAAATTTTATTTTATTTTTAATTTATTTATTTATATGCATAAAACTGAAAAAAAATAAAATAAAAAAGCAGCAGTATTTAGAGTTAATTGCAAAAATCATCTTTGTGGTTTGGCTAAATTTCAGATTTCATCCTTATGGTTTCGAAATTGCAGGCGGCCTTTTTGTGAGAAAAGTTTGGGTTCATTTTCGTCCTTTGCTTAAAGTGAATGACTAAAATGCCCTCGTTTTCTTTTTACTTTATTTCACTTTGGACAAAGGGCGAAAATAAATCCAAACTTTTCTCACAAAAAGGCCATCTGCAATTTCGAAACCATAAGAAGTAAATATGCAATTTGGCCAAACTACAAAGACGAGTTTTGCAATTTACTCTAGCATTTATTTTGAAACATAAAGTAGAAGGTAGTTGAATAATTTCATTAAAAAAATTTGCCGTTTATTTTGATTCTTGTATTGATTTGATGTTTACGTTAGTGGCTTTTTCATAGAAAACAATTGCCAACCAACTAGAAGACTTTTCTAACGTCTTAAAAATGCTACTCGTATTTAATTTTGTTTTTATTACTTATCTTTTTGTTACAATTTCTATATTCTATACATTTAAAAATCCATCCATGACTCGATCAAAAGTTAGAATGGTAATTTAATAAGAAACAATGGGTATTAAAATAATGTAGCAAACAATGACTTAAAGATATATGTTAAGAATATTCGTAATCAAATGAGGACAGATTCTAAGAAAAAAAAAAAAACGCGTATAAAAGTATAAAAATATGCATGTGTAAGCACCTGGATTTTGACATGTCTCGACATGTTAGATGTCAACAAACGAACACTAAAACATGTTTAACGGGTTAAAATAAATTAGATTACAATAAGTAGGTTTTATGTGTTATATTGAAATAAGAAAACCGCTTTTATGTTGGATTTTGAGAAAGATTAAATTCATCTAATAGCAATAAATTTTTTAAAATGTGCACTTATTAATAATGCGTCAAATAGCATATCGTAATAGCCGGCAAACTTTATTGGTTTTGCGTTAATATTTTCAATCACTCGTTTTTAACCTGTAAAATCTATGTCATCCCAAACTGGAAATGCCACGTCATTTTTGGTCATCTTTCTCAAAATTTTCGAGCACGTTTTCTGGTAATGTCTCGTGTGCAACCTTCGGTTCTTCCAAACATATTTAGATACATTTTTTTTCCCTCTGTTTGGAAAAGATTGTTATAAGATAGGATTTTGATGGTGGTGGTTTGTTATCTGATGGCCGGAGATGGACGGTGGACGACGGCGGCCGGAGATAGTGATGGTGGTGGTTTGTTATATGAAGAAAATGATGGCGGTGGTGATTGTTATAATGTGGTTATCGTTGGTGGTGGGAGATATGGGGGTGGTGACAGGGAGGGTGGAGGCCGATGGTGGTGGTGGTATTGTGAAGAAGATGAGTTTGATTAAAAAAAGACAACTAAGCAAATTTTACTTATCTAGCTTGTAATGTTTTGACCACGAATACGAGGCGCACTAAATACATTAAGTTTTTTTTATAATATATGTGACCATTTATGTAGCTTATAGCCATTATCAGACTACATATAGATTAAAATCCATATCAGACTACATATAGATTAAAATCCATATCAGACTAAATATGCTTGTGTTTTACACTTTCAAACTTACATCTAACAAAGCTCACAATTTAACCTAAAATATCAAGCAAGCAACATATTAATATTTAAGGCATAATGCCACATTTTCATGATAATATGTCATAAAGAAAATACTTAATGAAACAAAGTAACTTGTTAAAAAATAACAATCAATAAAATAAACATAAAATCAGTTCAATATTACAAATCATACAAATATTAACCTATGATGTGATGCTTGAAGATAAAATAAACTTATGACGTTATTTACAAATAAATAAAATAAACAATCAATAAAAATCAGTTCAAGCTATAAACTTATGACGTGAGAGAGATTACATATTTGTAAAATGATCAGAATCTATACCCACTTGATTGTGTGTTTTAGTTCTTTTCCAAATTAGGGTTATTAGATATAACTTAAAAAGCTCATGCATATAACTTATAAGGCCCATGCATCTTATCTTAATATTTAGGAAAAAGCCCCTAAACCTGTTACATCTCCGAGGCGCAAAAAGCCACAAGGCGCTGCGCTTTTTATAGGATTCATGCATGTCGTGAGCCTCGATCCGAACAAATCCCTAGAGCTTGAGCCTTGAGCCGAGACGTACTTTTTAAAACTATGCTAGCCGGTAGCAAATCATGAAACATCAACAAAAGTATGATATTGGAACGAAATCTGAAAGTCCGCAGGGTGTTTTAGTATCCGATATGTGCACATTTCATATTGTTCTTTGCTATTAGATAAATTTAACTACATTAAAATATTTAAATGTGTCTTTTTATTGAATTTACATGATTAAAACTAGCAAAGGTAACTTTTAATTCAACACAAAGAATTTCATCACATTAGCAATACACACATGACCGTACAAATTAAGTAACGGGTCAATATAAGTTTTGTAAAAAGAAAAACTTTTAAGTAAAATTTGGATTCTATTTGGTTTTGACTATTGTTACCTTTTCCTATTTCTTACAAACTTTTTCATGTTTATATAAGCATGATATGTTATCAGGGCCGTTTTTAAAGGTGTGCAAGATGAGCGATCACTTAAGGCCTTAAAATTTTTAAGGGCTCCAAAATTTGTCTTATTAATAATTATATGCATGCGTACATATATTTTTCATGAATAAAAAAATATTTAGATGAGAAAATATCTTAAATAAATAATAGACTAAAATACACCGTTGGTCCCTAAACTTGTATCGGAGAATCGCGATGGGACGAAACCGGGCATATTCATCGTCGGGGGTCCCTATTTCAAGGTTTTCACTCGCTACAAGTCCCTTTGACCATTTGCCGTTAGTCAAGGACATCTCAAGGCGTTACATTTGTCTTTAGTCCAAGGGCAATTTTGACATTTCCATATTTCAATTAAAAATTTCTTAATTTTTGCCACAGGTAATGTAACCCTCTTCCCGCCCCAATAAACACATAGTCTGTATTATCAATCGTCCCAGAACTTTCGTTACAAGAATTATCAGAATTCACAAACCCTAATTGCATGTCACAAAACCCCTTTTTATCGATCATAAAACCGAAACATGGAGTTTACCCTATGGAAAGTAAGAAGACAGTCAGGTTATCCAGTTGATGATACCGTCCTATACGACTCCGCAAAGAAGAAATACGGTACTGTTTTTTTTTTTGTTGATTACAGTCATTGGAATTTGTAATTGTGGTATTTATTGTTTCCCAATTAAGTTTATAGAATGCTTCAAACATATATTGACATGTTTTCAGGTGGTAGATCTAAAATGTTTAGTATGAGGGTTCATCACAATGGTGTCTTTAAGTACTGGCCTGGTAGAATATACATTGGAGGTATGGAAAGTTTAGTTGATTTGGTTGATGTTGATAGTGTTTCAGTTGAAGAGTTGGATGTGCTTATGTATGAATTGGGTTATGAGCTCGGTTCAAAAAATTACTATTACTTTGTTAAGCCTGGTAGTAATTTAGATGATGGTTTGTATAGCTTAAGTGAGAGTGCTAATTTAGAAATATTGAAAGATCTTGTTGATGACCATAAGATGATAGAGGTTTATGTTGAAAATGGTAAGACAACATTAGACGTTGATCAAATGTCACCAAAGTCAATTAGGACAGTTATTGTTGATGTGGATGCAACAAAGAAAAAGGCAGCTCTTGCTATTGTTCCATATTGCTCAAAGAAATTGTTCTTAGAAAACATTGTTAATAAGTCTGTGGTAGAGGACTTATGTGAGGTTACAGATCAACCTTTGGAAGTCAATACTTTGGTACAATCTAGTCAGATGCCAGAAACACAACCCTTGTTTCCAGCTGTAGAGGTCTGTCATACTGAAGATGTTGCAGGTGATGTCAACAAGCATATAGATAAACATATTGAGCATATCCAAATAGATAGTCCTGAAGAGGTATCTCAAAATGATCAAGAGTTTGGTTATCATGAGGAGGAAACATGTAATCCTGTGGATCATATCCAAAAAGGTAAATATGTGCAGGTTAGTGAAATCGATGAAGCTGTAAGTGATGACAATGTGAGTAAGACAGACACTTATATGAGTGACGATGATGATATTGAGAACAATGGTGATGGAAACACAGTTGTCGATGAGGCTAATACTTTTGAGGAGCCTGATTTTGATGTTAATCTGTTCAAAGTGACCGAGACTACAGATTTACCATCTATAGGTACCACCAGCCAGCTACCACATGATTTTTTTAAGAAAAATGAGTTGGATCTGTTAGATGATAATGATTTTGCAAGTGGTTCTGAGAATGAGGATGAGTATGTTATTAGGAGGAACAAATTGAGGGCATACAAGAAACAAAAGTTAAGTGAGGCAGCACAAACAGATGACGAAATATATTTTTTCTATGGTCAAAGTTTTGTAACTGCAAAAGAAGTGAAAGATAGGATCTACATGCTTTCAATAAAGACTAGGATGAAATTGCAACTAATTAAGAATGACAAACAGAGAATTAGGGTTAGGTGTCTCGGACAAATACCTGTTTGTGGAATAACCGAAGGTTCAGGGCTGGGGAAAGTCCCAAAGAGGAAAAATGGTCCGATAACTAGAGGCCTCGGTAGGGATGTGTATTTGCGAAAGCGCAAGGAGCAAGTAACAGAGTGTCCATGGTTGTTGTATGTAGCCAAAAATACAGATAAAGATGTATGGATTGTTCGAACTTTCAAGGATGAACACAGATGTTTGCAATCAAGAGACATTAAAGCCTGTGACTACAAGTTTCTTTCGAAGCAAATAGTTGACCAAGTTCAAGTCAATCTAGATATTCCAATCAGGGCTGTTCAAGATCAGCTCAGTAAACAGTTTGAAGTTCAGGTGTCTATGCAAAAAGCGTTAAGGGCAAAAAACAAGGCAGAAAATGAGATTAGGGGTGATCATAAGCAGCAGTACACCCTTTTAAGAGACTATGTTGAAGAGTTGCAGAAAACTAACCCAGATACAACAGTTAGGATAAGTGTACAAACTGCAACAGATGCAGCAAGTCCAACCAGAGTTTTCAAGAGAATGTATGTATGCTTAGGCGCATTGAAGGAAGGATACAAAGCTTGTCAAAGAGAGTTGTTGGGGTTAGATGGTGCTTTTATGAGGGGTCCTTTTCCTGGCCAGCTTCTAACAGCAGTCGGTATAGACAGCAACAATGGAATATACCCTGTAGCATACGCGGTTGCAGAGGCTGAAAGCAAAGACTCATGGATTTGGTTTCTTGAATGTCTAAGAGATGATCTTGACTTGCAACGAAACTCAAACTACACTTTTATCAGCGACAGGCAAAAGGTGATGTTACCATTTTGTTGATTAGAATCACTTGTATTTTCCTTATATGCAAATTGTATTAGTAAGGAATTGATGTTTATTTGTGCAGGGTATCATTCCAGCGTTAGCAGAAGTATTCCCTAGTGCTGAACACATATATTGTTTGAAGCACATCCATGATAATATGAAATTGCAATGGAATGCTAAAGCATACAAGGAACATTTGTGGAGATGTGCAGCAGCAACAACCATCCAACAATTTGAGGCAGCCATGCTGGAATTCAAGAGTTTTAGCGAACCTGCCCATGCTTGGTTAAGTAAGATACCACCAACTCATTGGTCAAGGTCGCATTTTTCAGGTACCTAACCAAATCTATGTCTACTTGTACATCTTTTGTTCTACGACATTTTTAAGGAACCTAACCAAACAAGTTGTAGGGAGGGCTCATTCTGATGTGCTACTTAATAACATGTGTGAGGTGTTCAATGGGAAACTAGTGGGAGGTAGGCACCAACCGATCATTACTGCTTTGGAATACATTAGAGAGTTCTGTATGAAAAGAATAGTGAACGTTGTGAATGTGATTCAAAAATGTGCCGGAACATTAACACCAAAGGCAACACTCATGTTAGATGCAATCAAGAAAGAGGCTTATAAGTACACTGCTTTACGGGTTGAAAGAGAAAAGTACGAGGTCAGTGGATGGGGAGACAAGTGTGTTGTGAATGTTGAAGCTAGGGCTTGTACATGTAGAAAATGGGAGCTTACAGGCATGCCATGTAAACATGCTGTTGCTACCCACCGGTGTATGAGGTTGAATGGAATGCAAATAGGATCTGTTGAATCATGGGTTCATCCATGTTACTTGCTTAAGACTTAGGAAGAAACTTACAAACACCACATCCAGCCAATAAACGGTTATGAGCATTGGTATAAGTCACAGGTGCCTACAACCATTCTTCCACCTAAACATCATAAACCATTAGGTAGGCCACGAAAGAAAAGAACCAGGGCTTTTACTGAAAATGATAATTGTGAAAAAACCAGTAACTTGTCACAGTCTGGTAAGAGTGTGGTTTGTGGTATTTGTGGCAATGCTGGTCACAACAAGAAAACATGTCTTGGGCAAGGAGGTGTTACAGGAAGTCAAGTCACTACACAACAGTCTCAAAAAACAGGTTCATCCCAGCCAAAAGTTACATCAAAGAAGAAGGCAAAGGTTACAGGTGACAACTATGCAGGTAATGATCAACCAAGTGTGGTCCAGTCTCAATCTGGAAGTCAAGTTGATGCTGCTTCTGGTGGGTCTCCAAAGCAATTCTGGACTAAGACCAAGATTATAGCAGCAAAGCTTTCTTCACCACAAAAAATTGCTAGTTAAGCATATGAAAGCCAATGTTATCCATCGAATATGTATTCCCCTAAACAATATTTGCTGTGTTTAAACAATGTATGTTTCTGAACTTTGTAGACTCCAAAATGTTATGCATTTGGAAATATATCCATTTGCGTTATGTATGAAATCATGTCATTTTAGTGTATGGGTTTAATTGTGTTTTTATTGTATTGTTTTTAGAGTCTTCATACATCTGTGTTTTGAGTTGGTTACTGTTATTGTATTATCACAAACACTAATGAAGGATCAAAGATGGATGGACAACACCATATGGAGTTTATGTTGATACTCAAAAGTAGTGTCTGGTCATCCATCCTTGAGACTTCATATGTCTATGGTTCTCTATGGTTCTTGGATCTGTTGAACTTGGATTTGTGTTTTGAGTTTGATTATTGTTATTCTATTATCACAAACACTAATGAAGGATCAAAGATGGATGAACAACACCATATCAAGTTTATGTTGATGCTCAGAAATGGTGTTTGTTCATCCATCACTGATCATTCATCCATCTTTGATACTTGTATCTGGGTTTCGAGTTGGATACGGTTATTCTATCATGACAAACAGGAATGAAGGATGAAAGATGGATGAACAACACCATATCAAGTTTATGTTGATACTCAAAAGTGGTGACTGTTCATCCATCTCTCATCATTCATCCATCTTTGATACTTGTAGCTTTGTTATGAGTTTGATCATTTTACTAAGGTGTGGTTTGACTTACATAATATTTGTGTGGCAACTAAGGTGGGTTTGATCATTTATAAAGGGTAGGAGAAAGTATTAAAAGCATAACACTCAAAAGGACTAAAGGATAAAAGTAAAACTACGAATACTGTAGAAGGACCAAACTACATAAAAACTTGACTTTTCAAAAGTCAACTTCTACTTACACATCGCCACACGTCCACTTACACAGACCATACATACCACCGACTGAAAAGGCAAAAAACCACCTACATTGCTAACCCACTAGATAAACCAAACACAGACGGCAATGATGAGTATCCAGGAGAAAACACATAAATTCCTCAGTCGGCAGAGTTTCTCCTTCTCAAGGAGGAGTTCAGCTAGGGTATCGGCTTGAGTAGCCTCTAGCTCATTTGCCCTGGCGACTGCGTCCATAGTATCCATGGTCTCGCTGATGAGGGCTTGTTGGCATTCTTGCAACGCCGCCTCATTACGCTGGATATGCCTTTGCAAGTAGAGGAACACCTCCCTTGCTCTGGTGGTTTGTGGTGGATCCAACCACCCATTTATGGGACACCTGAATCCCTAAAAAATCAGAAAACAGACGTTTGAACACACTTAAAAGCTGACTCCAAGATGAAACTATTAACTAAACATGTTAAATTAAAAAAATACAACCAGTAGAATGCTAGCCAACCTGAACAGGACATGCATAGTATCGCCTGCCGGCGTTGACATTATTCCAGCAAGTTTTAACTACAGCTAGCCTACCACAAGCACAACGAACCATTATTAAAAGTAGATCGGAAAAATTCAGTATAAGATTTAGTTTTGGTAGAGGAGACTTTAGGGATGAGTGATGAATATGAGTTGCTTTTATTAGGCTCTATTTACTGTCGCAGCCACAGAAAAGTGTATCGAGCACGCTTCAAAATATGGAAATGTCAAAATTACCCTTGGACTAAAGACAAATGTAACGCCTTGAGATGTCCTTGACTAACGGCAAATGGTCAAAGGGACTTGTAGCGAGTGAAAACCTTGAAATAGGGACCCCCGACGATGAATATGCCCGGTTTCGTCCCATCGCGATCCTCCGATACAAGTTTAGGGACCAACGGTGTATTTTAGTCTAAATAATATGTTAGAACGTTTAGATAACTAATTGCATCATATATTAAAAATGGTGACATTTTATATATAACATTTATTTTCGAAAGGCCTCATTATGTGATTTCGTCCATGGCCCAATTTTATGAGACGACCCTGTATGTATTACTGGTCCTGATTTATGAATATTGTGATGCGGCTTTTATTACTTATCTTCATTTTTATTGGTCAACACGATCTATCATTTTATTGTTAAATCGTCATAATAACAACATTAACTTTTCATATTCAACTCTCTACTTTACACATTTGTGGTTTTAGCATTACAATCAAAATTCAGCATATGTTTATTAGATAATACAAGTAAAATCATTACTATTAAAACCCACTTTTAGTTTAGGAAAAAATAAATTAAAAAACCAGATAATGCTCTAGTACTATTTTAATCATAGTAGTTGACTAATGATTAAATCAAGGCGACGACTTTGATTGATACATGGGTTTGGTTACATCCAACTTGTTATAAAAGGTTTTACACTTTTTACATCACCTTTTAATTCATTCATTTTTTATTTTTATTTTTTGTTTGAAAAGCAATTTATTTCAACCAACTAAAACCTTTACAAAAAAGGTATCCGCTATATTAACAAGGAGTTTAAAAACAGTGGACCCATCAAAGAAAACAAAGATACAAGTGAAGCTAAATACCAACTAGAAAGGATAGCACATACAAAAACAAACAAACATAAAATAAAGCATATGGATAATACTTTGTCTATTGGTGCATAACTGATAAACTTGAAATTTCAAATATCATCCACTCTTTCATAAACAAGAACATCTAGTTTATCTAGTACATGTGGAGGTTATTTGAGAAGAAAATAAACACATATGAAGTAATATCTATCATGTGTTTCTTATATTCTTATAAACTTAAGGGGTGTTTGTTTAAGCTTATATAACATAAGTCGTGTTCGGCTTATTAGCTTATATGAGTTCGGCTTGTATAACATAAGCCATAATTTTATAACATTGACAATGTTATATAAGCCCGTAAGTGTCAAAATAAGCCACAAAATTATTGTTTATGTTATAAAAGCCGAACACGACTTATGTTATATAAGCTTAAACAAACACCCCTTTAATAAATAGTTATGGTTAGAGACTAAATTAGCATTTACATACACTCTAGAGTCTAGATGTTGAATTTTTAACAATTAATATGCCAATTTTGTTTATGGATCTATACCAAATATTCCAAAGAAAATTCATACATAAGGTTGTTGACTACTTTGATAGTGTTGTTAAGTCAATGTTCACACCTCCAAAATACAATAGTGTAGAGATGTGTTGTATGGAACATTGAATTATTGAAATGACACAAACCGAAAAAAGAGACGACTAATTTTTATTGATTGTTGACAAAAAATGGTTTTTCTAGTAGGGGTGTTCATCGGTTCGGTTATCGGGTTGTTCGGTTCGGTTTGTTCGGTTAATTTTTTTTTCTGGGTATAACCGAGAACCGAACCGAACCGAACTCAAATTGATTAAACCGAACCGAATAACCCGAATTACATAAATTTAATTATTTATTCATTTATTTATATATATTTTTAGCAAATAAATTTTTTTTCAAGCTTAAAAAATGTTGAATATATAGTATAAAAGAGTTTTAATATTTTTTTTTATATATAATATATAAAAAAATATATAAATTAATTTGAATTCGGTTTTCGGTTCGGATTGCTAAAACCATAACCGAACCGAAAACCGAATATTTAATTCGGTTCGGTTCGGTGATTTTTGATTTATTTGGATATTACCCGACCCATGAACACCCCTATTTTCTAGTCTTAAAATACAACCGAGAGTCCAACTACTTCTGCCCATACTTCTCGGCCCAACCACTACCTGCAACTCAGCCTACCCCACTAGCCCATACACAATCAAGAGGCCAAGTTCCTCCTAATCCAAATATGGAACAAGACACTCATGAGCCCTTTTTTCTTTTTTTTTTTGGTGTAACTATTCATCTCAGGTTTGGAGTCGAGTTGTGCAAAAGGCGGATACACCTTGTCTTTCGCCAACTTGGAGTGGCATTATGGGATGGATATTACGTATTGCCTCGAAGAACAACGCGGTTAGTATTGTGGGTCGTTTGATTGTCGCAGCTTCTTCCTACTACATTTGGAAATAAAGGAACAATAGGTTACATTGGTGTTAGGAATGTGGAGCAATTGGTGAATGTTATACTTGACATTGTGATCTATCAAGTTCATGAGGAATGCTGTCGTTGCTAAACTCAAAACCACATGGAACATAGGTGCTGATTGATCTTTTTGAAGTTTGTTAGGCGGGATAAGAAGCATTGCTTAATTGATGTATTTTTAGAGTCAAGTGTTCTAATTAGTGGTTGTCGTGTCTTTGAGCATGTTCAAAGCACGTAGTTTTTCCTTTAGAGCGGCTCATTACCACTCGCGTACATAACTTTTTTTTATTAATATATTGTATAATCCCTTTACCAAAAAAAAAAAATAATAAAAAATAAATTACGGTTTCTATTCACCCAATGGTCACTGAATCGTCCAACACAATGCTTTACATTACATGTGCCAATTGTGTCTCCCATACTTTAGTCTAACACCGATGCGTTTCATGACCCTAATTGACATGATGCCACGATTGATGAATATAATTAACATTCCAACAAGAAAAAGGTCGGGTGTAAGCAAACCAAGCTTCTCAAAGCTCGAGTTTGGCTCATGTATATTTTTAACAATCGAGCTTGAGCTCGGCTCATTCTAAGCTCTATATTTTCAACCTAAAATTGTCTACTGACATATTGCACAAGTCCTAACTCAACTTGTTTTTATGAGGGGTAAAAACAAATTAAAACTCAACTTAAAGACGATAAACCCGAGATCAAAGATTTAGAGAAATTAATCTTTATTAATATCAACTGGGCTCGAGCTTGATATCATCAGTCCGAAAAGTGATGATCATTTTCGAACCTTAATATTCTCACATTATTTCGTACGTCACGACTTTATATTCTGACTCTACGTACATATTGAAACATACAGGAAATCAAAATAGATAAATCTAAATACTAAAACTCACACTTTCGGCAATGGAGACTAATCGTTATGCGCTAAACCATAACATGGATTACGGATGCCCAGAGCCAAACATGTCACGTTGATAAGTTGTTTGCGTAGTTGGACGAGAAGTATCATCCTTGAATACATAATACAAGACTACGATAGTGATCAATGACTTTTTCATTCGTATGAGTAAAGTTGTTACGTAGCTAATACTTTCTCCTTTACACATTTGTAACTTTAACATGACAATCACAATTCAGCTTACAACCGTCGTTGAAACCAGCTTTTTTGTTTACAAGAAATGTAAACCATACAATAGTTCTACGAACTTCATCATGAAAACTTTTTTTTCTTTCCTTTTTGAACAAATAATCATGGTAGTTAACTAAGGATTTAGCCAACACGATGATTTAGGTGCGACTGTTGGTTATCCTCGTCACCAAAATCACTTCCCGCTCAACGCCACATAATCTCTATTAGTGGTCACACTTTAATAAAGTTTGAAAATGACATAAATTTAGTATTGAACTCTAAAGTTTGTAAAGAAAAATTTTGTTGTCACACACCAGTGATGGCGCTCTCACAATATGCACATGCATAGTCTCGCCACATGTATGTCTGCTTGTGATCTCTATCCCTATTTTTAGTGGCGGAGCCAGGAATTATGATTAAGGGAGACATTGAGCATAATTTGGAGCTATCATTTTAGCATATTTTAAATAAATTAGGTCGGGTCGGGTCACGTTTTATATAAATGCAACAAAAGTGATATTCTACGATGCAAATAAAACTATTGTTAACTTTAGGTGTCGATAAAATAAAATGTGAATAAGGATTTCAACTAGTTTATATATAAATAGGGTTTTTTTAATGGATGCCCTCAAGGCAAGGTTTAAGACGTTTATAAAAGAAAAGTTTGAGTTTATTAAATTAGAAATTATATTTTAATTTAGTAATTTATATGTTTAATTAATGTGTATTAAATACAATTTGTAATATAAAAAGAATGTTTGTGTTTAATAAATGTACCTTAACCAATGCCCTCAAGGCACTGGTTAGAAAATCCCATATAAATAAACTCACTTACGTTGTACGGAGTAAAACATATTCATTGATCACACACTAAAGTTAGAGAAAATCTAACATACCAAATGTAAAAATTGTATAAGCGCTCGTCATTTTATTAATATTTTAACTAAAAGAAATGTTACTATTTTATCAAAACTATAATGTAGAAATTATTTGAGAAATCTTTAGTACTAAGGAATTTATATACGATTACTTACTTAGTTAACAAAAGCATTCTAAAAAAAATACAATACTCGTATATCACTTACACTTAGATATGCTACTCACCCAAATTTCTCAAATCCTAAAAGGCAAATGATTAAAAAAAGAGAAAATTTCTTAAACGAACATTTTCTACGTTAGATTTCGAAAATGAACCTCGCCTATATATTTTTCGAAAATGAACTTTTCAATGTTATACGTTAGATTTCTACCGGAATATATTTTAAACCGTACATGTGTATAACCAATTTCCTGGGCGTGAGTTTGGGCGTGATACAAACCAGTAAGAAGTGATGGCGTGTTCTGGGCATGCCCTGGGCGAGAGGTTGAGCTGGGCGTGGAGCTGGGCGTGGCAGCGGCGTGGAGCTGGGCGAGGGCTGAGCGTGTTGGGTGAGGGTTGGGCGAGGGGCTGGGCGAGCGAGTTTAGATGGTGACGGTGATGGAGAGCTTCGCCGGTGGGATGATCGGAAATAATGAGTGCCTTTACAGAGTGTGTGGAAGTTTATTTGAATAGAAAAAAGTATGCTCAACGCGTTTTTTATTTGGTTTGGAATTTGTGTTTTGAAGATGAAAGTTTGAGAAGATGAATGTGTGTTTATTATTAAAGATGAGTGGTAAAAAAGATTTATTGGAAAATTAAATATTTTATTTTACTATTCATTTAATATTTGATAGTGACCAATAAGAAATTGATGACAGCTTGTGTCAGGTTGGAGATTCGACCAATGGTCGAGATTTGTAAGTGGAGAAATTTTGGTTCAGTTTGGTAAATGCACTAGTGTATTTGACTATTTTGGTAATTACCTTTTAAAAAAAGTATCATATTTGTCATTATTTCTTTTTGTGGGTAACGAACAATTTTTTTTTGCTTTTGTGAGTACTTTTCTTTAAAATTTATCCTTTCTAGGGTATTTTGCGAAATTTTTGGACATTTTTGCCCCTCTTAGCCAATAGATTTTTTTTCCCGAAGGACATAAATGTCACCTAGTACCATAATAAGGTTAAATTTGAAAGAAAAGTATCGACAAAAACAAAAAAATTTGTTCACTACCCACACAAAAAAATGATGACAAATATAATCTTTTTTTCAATTATTTGCCTAATCCTAATCTATATCCCACTGCACAAAATATATCATTATCACACACCAAATATCACCCAACCAGAGAGGATCCCAACCCTATTTACGGATTTAAATCCTCTCAAGTTATTTCACCAACTTGAGTAAAGTTGGGTGTTTTTCAACCATTGGATTAAATCCAATGGTCAAGATTAAAAGACTTTGTTTTAATCTTGACCATTGAATTTAATCCAATGGTTGAAGAACTCCCAACTTGACTCAAGTAATGAGAGAGGATCCCAACCCTATTTACGGATTTAAATCCTCTCAAGTTATGTCACCAACTTGAGTAAAGTTGGGTGTTTTTCAACCATTGGATTAAATCCAATGGTCAAGATTAAAAGACTTTGTTTTAATCTTGACCATTGAATTTAATCCAATGGTTGAAGAACTCCCAACTTGACTCAAGTAATGAGAGAGGATCCCAACCCTATTTACGGATTTAAATCCTCTCAAGTTATGTCACCAACTTGAGTAAAGTTGGGTGTTTTTCAACCATTGGATTAAATCCAATGGTCAAGATTAAAAGACTTTGTTTTAATCTTGACCATTGAATTTAATCCAATGGTTGAAGAACTCCCAACTTGACTCAAGTAATGAGAGAGGATCCCAACCCTATTTACGGATTTAAATCCTCTCAAGTTATGTCACCAACTTGAGTAAAGTTGGGTGTTTTTCAACCATTGGATTAAATCCAATGGTTGAAGAACTCCCAACTTGACTCAAGTAATGAGAGAGGATCCCAACCCATATTTACCTCTATTGGCCAACACCCTACTGTCCCACTATCCCAAAAGCACTACTTATTCACTTTCACAATTACCCTTTATATTATCAAGCCCCTTCTCCATATTTTTCGACTGAAAAACTCATCGGAAAACAACTTTTTTCATCAGACCACTCTTGGATTGTTGACAAGCTGAGAACGATGAGGGCATTTTGGTTTTACGGGTGAGGGCACTGGACTTTTTTCCAATCATTTTTAATTCTTTTACCTATATATTTGTGTATTCGCAACCACTTGTTTGGGGGCATCGCCCCTCACTACTTCTATGGTGGCTCCGCCCCTGCCTATCTTTCACAGGAAACATTTTACCCGGTCAAACGTATACCCCATATCGACACAAAAAAACTAGTCACTTTACACTACAAAAAAAATCTTATCTTTGGGACGATATTCTCGTCCCAAAATTACAAGGCATGTCATCCCAAACAAAATAAGGCATGACATTTTGTTCCAAATTGGTAGTCTCTTTTTTGTTGACCCAAAAAATTTTGGTACAACATTCCCTTTGTTACTTTGGGATGACAAGAAGCTGGGCCCCACGAGAAATTCAACGAGAAGAAAAATGGGACGACACAGCTTTTAAAAAAAGGGACGAGGTAATCATCCATTAGATTTTTTTTTTTTACTTTCTTTACTTTTTTTTTTCTTTTATAACTAAATAGCAAAATGTATTTTAAAAAAAGGGACACAATTTAAAAATATTTGAATGAGATTATCGTCCCAAAGTGTTTTGGCCAATTTAATAATAATGCAGTTTGGGACGATACACGTGGCAGTAAAAAAAAAGGGATGACATTTTATTTTTCCTTTAGGGATGACATTGTCGTCCCTAATTTTCCTGGGAGGCAAAAAAAATTGCAACAGAACCTACATATTTTCCAGATTTTTTCCGGGTTTTTTTCGAGAAAAAATCTACCAAAACAAATATAACCTGTAATCAATCACAATCCACAATACCAATTCGACAATATGATACAATACCAATTACTAAACAGATCCAATACCATTCCACAGATCCACGATACCATTCGACAATACGATACAAATTAAACTACTCTTAAATTAACAAGTCACAAATTTACTAATTAACATATCTCAAACTAACAAGTCACAAACTAACAAGTCACAAACTTATAAAGCTAACATGTCTCAAAGTTATAAAGTTATAAAGTCAACATAAATCCACGATACCATTCGACAAATCGAATACCATTTCATAAAATTAACATGTCTATAATTCACAAACTTCCCGCCTACTCCTCATAGGACTCCTCGCCCGACTCCTCCTCCTCCTCCGCCGCCTCATTATTATCATCATTATTATCCAAATCATTATTATCAACTTGGCTCAAATGAGGATTATTTGGTAAGATGTATTTGTTAAGGTTTGGTTGCGGCATTGCATAGTTAGAACCAGAACCCGAGCACGTAGTAGAGTTGGGAAATTTGGGACGATAATAGTTGCCAAAGGTATTATTGGGGTCGATAATGGGATAAATAGGGCCGGGAATGGGAGCTTTGAAACCAGCAGGGTCGGGAAAGAGAAAAGGGCCAGGAGAGGGAGCCCCGGGAAAGGGAACAGGAAATGGATTACCTTGTCAGTTGTAATGGCTAAAGAAATGCTCAAGGTATGATCTGAACGCCCCAATTGTAGAATAAGCCGCGCTAGCCTGTTCCTTAGCAAATCTAGTCTCTTGCTCAGCCACGCGAGCCCGTTCTTGCGCCTCCCCAGTTTGCATTCCTCATCAATTCTTTCTCCTGCTCCGCTCGGCTCAACACCTCTGCCATATGCTGCCTAGTAATATAATCTTGACCAATAGGCCGATGTGTGGACATGTGAGAAGTTGAGCCACCACCATGTAACCTCTTGCCCCTGCCTGGCATATTCTGGCAGTTGTCACTCGGAACTATAAAAGCCAATATTTCTTCGTTGCTCATGTACGAGATTACACCGCCTTTGACTTGCTCTTGAAGGGCCTTCATCGCATTCTGTGTAATTTCCAAAAAAAAAAAAAAAAAAAAAAAAAAAAAAAAAAAAAAAAGGTATTTTAAAAACAAGTAAGTTAGAAAAAAAAATACTACTAAATAAGAAGTAACTTAATCTTAATGACGCGTATTAGAGATAAATTACTTACGTAAGCCGTCTCGTTATCTTTGGTTTTAAATGTGCCATTTCTTGTTGAATGCCCCTTCCTCCAAGTTTTAATAAGGTCCTCATTTTGACCCTTATTGTTAACCCTCTATACATACAATATAAAATAAATTAATAACGAGGTAAATATAAACAATATAAAAACCTTCAAAAAAACACAAAAATTATAATGAGTCTTACATAATTGTTCTTCCTTGAACGAACGACTGTCTCCCTTGATGAGTTAGTATCTTGTTTTTAGCTATATTATCTGCATTTTTGGCAGCTCTTGCCACCCGTTTCGGTCGGACCACCAGTCGACCGACATCTCCCATTGCTCTTGGGTTCTGTTAAGCCAGTCTTTCGGTGGCGGCGGTTGTTCCCTTGCCGCAGTGCTTCTCATGGGTATCAAAGTAAGGAGCCTTGAGTCTGTTTTTATATTTTCGGTATAGTTACCTCATCTGTAGTGTCAGTCCGAGTCCTACCCTTGCCCCCACCGTATATTTATTCTTCCCAACACGAATTTTGGTCTCGTCATTTAACCAAGGCGCGAGGTTGAAATAGGTCTACAAATAAATATACGCATTTAAACAAACACACAATTTAAATATAACACGCATATCTAAACGGTCGATAACAAAATATAAATAGATCCACCTCCCTATTTAACAAAGTATAAATAGCTCACTTCTCAATGTCGCATTGTTCCCACCAAAATACTTCTACCAGCTGCAAACACAAAAACACACCAAAAAATATAAGCAAACATCAACAATTATGTGAGTTAAAACTTGAAGTTTTACATACAAGGTGGCAAAATAACAAATGAGTCCAGTTGGGCTTATAAGCTACTCATCAACATGTGAAATACTCAATTGAGTGAAATTAACTAGTTTGGTCTTAAATGGAAACTAACATGTCAAGTGAATAAATGAAAACACTTTCTGGCTTTGAGCAAAGATCAACTTGACCAAACTCAACATTAAACTGATATTGTCCTCAACTAACAATGGTGACCGAAGCCAGAAAATTGCATTAACAGGGTCAAAAAAATTTAATTATCAACCTAACATTGCTAAGAATAAAAATCAAAAAGAAAACAAAATATAAATAGATCCACCTCCCTATTTAGCTTGAGAAGAATTTGTATTCGTATCGAATGACAACATTACATGCGAGACAAATGCCCTCTGTTCTTTAAATACGAGTTAAATTATTTTAGAGTATCACTAGAAATGCGATCATTCAAGTTATTTAATTAAAACATAAAAATTATTTATAACACAAATTGTTTATTCTTAGATAAAAAAAGAGCCGGTGTTGACAAGGTACTATCAATAATGAAACAAATATTAAACATACATGAGTCATATAATTTAAATTTATATGCAATTTTTCATTAGTTTACAAGTGTAATATGGCATTTTTGTTGTTACTGCAAAACTATGAACGTAACTTGATGAATTATGCAAAATTTTAACTTCATAGTTTTACACTACACTTTTTTTAACAAATAATAATGTCATTTGAGAAAGAATTTAACGGATTTGGTGGATGCTATAATAAAATACCTAAAGTGCTTAAAGTAAATGATGGATTAATGATACTTATATCTAGTATCTTGATAACGCTACACGCGTCGTTCGGGGTCAAAGGAACTTCCTTTTCGTCGAGCAAGTTTTTCAACACCCTAGGTAGTGAACCTAATCGTTGTAGTGTAGTATTAGGGTAAGCCACGGGTATTGATATCGTTCTCTAGGGGAATATGAATGTTAGTGAGAAGTTACTACGCTAAGGTTGGGGTTGAGGAAGATTATTTTTTTATCTTTTTATGTTTTTTTAGAAAATGGAAAGGTACGAATCTCGGGGTTTGGATTTGGGGGTTGGTATTTCTACCGATTACTTTACTTATCTAATTATCTAATCTAAGGTGTATGTAGTCTATGTCTAATTATTGTGTGCTCGTATGATAGTTTAAAGATGTGTTCACTTAGGTTTTATTACTCCTTAATTATCTCCTATTGATGGTTGAATTGTCACGTCCTTATTCTTAATTGCGTTGTGTGTCTAAAGTCGTAGGGTATGCGTTTATCCATAACTCTTTGAACTTACCAAAGGGTCTCGTCTACAAAGCCCTCTAGGGATTATAAACTCTAACTCTAAGGCACTCTTTGAGTGGTTTAGCCTACAACTACTCTAAGTGCTATAGTCTAAGGTTCACAAAGATTAATCAAGCATTAATTACACAACGAATGACCTATCGCATTACTAGATTATTAACAATTAAGATAAGAGACAACCAATCAATATTCAATAATTAAGTTTCATATTCCCTAAGCAAACACACAAATAAATTAGCCGGACATGGAGAACATGCAAGCATACACACAAATAATTGAAGACATAATTGAATTAATGAAGTAAAACACTTATCTTGATGTAAGTTAGGGTTTGAAACCCTAAAATACTGTACAAGATAGCCTTGGTTCGGTTTAGGTTTTTACTCCAAAAGACTACACACTAATACTGAAAAATTCGGATTCTATATATAAAATTACAAGTGCGACGACGTCACCTTATGATTTGTGACGCCGTCAAGTCGCCGTCATTAGGGTTTTGTCTTGGCCACGTTAGTCTTGCGACGGCGTCACCTTGTGCTTGTGACGCCGTCCTCTTCAGCTTCTGACGCCGTTTGGATCAAATCTAGGCCGTCTGAGTTACGACGGCCTACTCTTTTAAAGCCTGACACCGTCACTTGAAAATAAGCAATTTGGCTACTGTCCCGTCACAGAAGTGCTCTGACGGCGTCGCAGTTAAGCAGTGACGCCGTCACCTTGTATTTCAGCAGCTTGAGTGTCTCGATTCTTGACTTTGGCCATTTTCTTCGCATATCCGCGCATTTTCGTCCAAATAAGTGCCATTACAGCAATTTGCCTTCAAGAGACCTAAAAAGTAAAAAGGAACGATATTAAGTAATAACGGATACAAAAGTGATCAAATAAGGGCTTAAACGACCCCTAAAAAAGGTACATTTTAAAACCTTATCAAATATCCCTACACTTGGTATTTGCTTGTCCTCAAGCAAATTTGCTTTTAGCCAATTAATTTATAAGTTAGGGGTTATGAAGCATTGGTTTAAAATAGTCCACAACACATATAAGCCCCGCAAAAGTCATAATAAGCACGGAAATTACATACTAGCACCTCACATGGGGTGTTTGGATACTCACATCTCTCGGGTGTATATGAAATATATTAAAGTGGAAATGGAAGATAAACACTCATTAACCGGTCCTAGTATATAAATTACCATAGGCTTGAGAATAGATCAAACCTCCATCGCTTTGGCGTAAGCACCTAGGAAAGACTATCAAAGAGGTCTTTAAAGGGTTGCAACGTTAGGCTTACGGTAGGGAAACAAAGGGTTTGGTGGGATAGGCTATTTAGTGGTGGCAAGTCAAAAATCTTATTGTTACAAGCATACAAAGAATGGCGTTGCTAAGCCAAGACTCGAAACTCTAAACTCTAGATAACTGAAACAAACAAACATAAATTTAAAGATAGATGTAGGATGGTAGCCGTTTTTTTTTTTTTTTTTTTTTTTTTTTTTTTTTTTTTTTTTTTTTCAATACACTTTTACTCTACCATCCTCTACGGTAACATCAAAATGATAGGGATTTATAGGCACATACCTACACTTGAGTTTTTATTACTCTAACACTAATTTGACCTGAATTGAAAAGATCAAAACACTTGGGGTATATTATTATGCTAATAAAGGAATTTAACGTTCCCTTCCAGTCATTAAACTTTAACTTTTTCCCATGAGTCCCAATTGTCCCAAAACTGTATACAAAGGATATGACTCGACTTAGCAACTCATACAAGCAACTAGATAATTGAACTAAGGGTTTAGGGTGATAACAATAATGCACTAAAAGTGAGTGTATACAGGGTAGGCTAAGGCGATTTGGGTGTATATTTGGGGGTGGGGTGTAAACAATGCTCTTCATTGATATTCCGGAAAAACCGAAACATCACGAGAACCGCGAAAATGATAGGCTCTGAGGGGTTAACTAGGGGTATCGTGTACTAAAGATGAGTACAACGCAAAGGGTGTGGGGGAATTACTCAACCGATGTGGAAGAAGTAATTATATTACGGGTATCAAAAAAGGGTTATTCTAATGCCTCTTATCATTTAGTTATTCCTAACTACACAAGTGTAGTCTTACTAGCGATCTCGGAATGCATCACAAAACAAGTTCTAGAATCTATAATACTACCGGTTCACACTCTAAGCATTAAAGATGAATGATTTAATTCCTACTAATCTAAGGGCGATCCTCACATTTTGGGTGGAATTTAGGTGGTAAAGGGTTTTTGTGCTAGTCATGCAACTTTCTATCCGTGAGACGCTTTTGTTAAGACTAATGGCCCACTCCTATATGTCAAGAAATTTTTTAAATTTGGTGCCAAAATTACCCTAACCGACATTTTCTCATGGTTTATTACACAAATACAATTGGACAAAGCAAATAGTCAAGGATAAGCATAGTTTCAAAGTTCCCGTTTTATTTTCCCTCCCTACACTTAAACTGAACATTGTCCCCAATGTTCCCCGAAAGTATCAAAGTTATGATAATAGAAGGTAATGAAAAACGAAAGAAACTAATACTCCCCTGATTAGCTCAGTAGGATCCGTGTGTGGAGTAGTGGTTAAATCCTTTCCAAGAAGAATGTATGCGTGAAAAGCTCCTTCCAATCTTATGTAACTTCTTCTTGATAAATTAAACCTGCACACTTGAAGAAAACAAACGAAACCTTCGCGTAAAATCGGCGGTAATAATATATATATAAGACTCGACTAAACTAGGATATAATGCTTGTGGAATGGATGTTTACAGAATTTCTGGAAAATCAAGACCTGGAAAATTCCAAAAATTTTATAAGTAGCTCAGAAAACGAGAAAAAAAAAGTAATATGTTGTTTTTACTCCTTCCTGACGCCGTCAGGTTATCCTGACAAAAACTGGTCTGCGATTTTCTGAAAAAAATTCTGGAAAATTTACATCTTTAGAATCTGGAAAAATTTCTGCAAAACATCCATTATGACTCGATACAACCATTTGACTCGAACAAACACATATATATATCTTTTAATTAATTGTTATTCTCATGTTTACGTTTCTTTTGAAAACGTGTGTAATCCTCCCTACACTTATCTTTTATGTAAAATACCTTTATATGCAATTAAGACGAGGTTAAAAATAAAATAAAGCATTTTTACAAATTTAAACATGAGATTAAACAATCAATAAAAGATATTTGACACTAACAAGCAAAAAATTAAGCATGGGTTGCCTCCCACGAAGCACTTTTCTTTATTTATGAGTCTTGTAGCTAGACTCGTAGTCGTGCTCCTACGTTTTCCTTCTCTTAGAGGCCCATTCTATTATCTCAACTCTATTTTCATCACGAATATATTCAGGGCCCAACTCTAGACAAGCGGTATATAGCGAATCTTGTCTTCCCAATCAACTTCAAAGGCCGGAATGCTGTCTACATCGAGGTCATCAATACCCTCAAACTTCTTATTTTTGTAGGGCATTATATACTTAACACATTCGGTCCCATTTGAGAATTTGACTATTCCTTCCTCTTCATCATAAACCATCATAGACTCTTCAATAAATGGTCTCCCAAGTATCACAACTCCTAAAACTCCATCGATAATGCCCTTAACATTTTCTAGGATCATGAAATCGCACCTATATGTGAAGTTTTCTACGAAGACATGTAATCCTTTAACCCTCCCGACATAGTTACTCACCTTCCTAGGGTAAAAGGGATCCCTCATAGGTCCTAACTTTTCATTCATGATCCAATTGTAGTAAAGCCTAGACATTATGTTCATAGGTGCCTTATAATCTATGTAAGTGTGATCCCTATATAAGTATCCAATCATGCACGGTATCTTGATATTTTTAGGGTTACCACTTTTTATGCATGGGTCGAAGGGTGGCCGTGGAAAGTTAACTACATTATAGTGATAAGCAATTTCCTTCCCATTAGGGTATGAATCGAAATACTCCTTAAGTTCCTCCTCTTCCTTACTTCCATCCATAATTTCCAAAACCTTATAATCTCCTTCCACAATTTCATCTTCCGAATCACTTGAGGTTGAATCACTATCTAAGGTGCCAATGGATTCCTCAAGGGCTTTTTCAAGTGCACTTTCAATTATCCTATTCAATTTCTTAAGTTCTCCAATTTCACTAACAATGCGAGCTCGGAGTTGGTTGGCAAAAGTTGGATCGAGTGGTGGGTATTTGTTTGATGGGGAATTGTTGTTTGGTTGTTGGTTATCACCTTCCATGATGAAAAGTGATGGGGTTACGAACAAAGGTCACGAAGAAGGGGGATCGACTATGAGGAAGCTAAAAATAAGAAAAAAATTACTTGATAGGAATCAAGCAAAGAAACCTAAACGAGGTAGACTACTAACTAGCTATTCTATTCCCCGGCAGCGGCGCCAAAAACTTGATAACGCTACACGCGTCGTTCGGGGTCAAAGGAACTTCCTTTTCGTCGAGCAAGTTTTTCAACACCCTAGGCAGTGAACCTAATCGTTGTAGTGTAGTATTAGGGTAAGCCACGGGTATTGATATCGTTCTCTAGGGGAATAGGAATGCTAGTGAGAAGTTACTACGCTAAGGTTGGGGTTGAGGAAGATTATTTTTTTTTATCTTTTTATGTTTTTTTCGAAAATGGAAAGGTACGAATCTCGGGGTTTGGATTTGGGGGTTGGTATTTCTACCGATTACTCTACTTATCTAATTATCTAATCTAAGGTGTATATAGTCTATGTCTAATTATTGTGTGCTCGTATGATAGTTTAAAGATGTGTTCACTTAGGTTTTATTACTCCTTAATTATCTCCTATTGATGGTTGAATTGTCACGTCCTTATTCTTAATCGCGTTGTGTGTCTAAAGTCGTAGGGTATACGTTTATCCCTAACTCTTTGAACTTACCAAAGGGTCTCGTCTACAAAGCCCTCTAGGGATTATAAACTCTAACTCTAAGGCACTCTTTGAGTGGTTTAGCCTACAACTACTCTAAGTGCTATAGTCTAAGGTTCACAAAGATTAATCAAGCATTAATTACACAACGAATGACCTATCGCATTACTAGATCATTAACAATTAAGATAAGAGACAACCAATCAATATTCAATAATTAAGTTTCATATTCCCTAAGTAAACACATAAATAAATTAGCCAGACATGGAGAACATGCAAGCATACACACAAATAATTGAAGACATAATTGAATTAATGAAGTAAAACACTTACTTGATGTAAGTTAGGGTTTGGAACCCTAAAATACTGTACAAGACAGCCTTGGTTCGGTTTAGGTTTTTACTCCAAAAGACTACACACTAATACTGAAAAATTCGGATTCTATATATAAAATTACAAGTGCGACGGCGTCACCTTATGATTTGTGACACCGTCAGGTCGCCGTCATTAGGGTTTCGTCTTGGCCACGTTAGTCTTGCGACGGCGTCACCTTGTGCTTGTGACGCCGTCCTCTTCAGCTTTCGACGCCGTCTGGATCAAATCTAGGCCGTCTGAGTTGCGACGGCCTACTCTTTTAAAGCCTGACACCGTCACTCGAAAATAAGCAATTTGGCTACTGTCCCATCACAGAAGTGCTCCGACGGCGTCGTAGTTAAGCAGTGACGCCGTCACCTTGTATTTCAGCAGCTTGAGTGTCTCGATTCTTTACTTTGGCCATTTTCTTCGTATATCTGCGCCTTTTCATCCAAATAAGTGCCATTACATCAATTTGCCTTCAAGAGACCTAAAAAGTAAAAAGGAACGATATTAAGTAATAACGGATACAAAAATGATCAAATAAGGGCTTAAACGACCCCTCAAAAAGGTACATTTTAAAACCTTATCATATCTCATGTAACACTAAAATGTAAAAATTACTTAAAATCAAATGGCAGGCAGAGACAACCAAAAGCTTGTTTTATAAAAAACTGAGTAAAGTAAATTAAATTTACTTTACCTCATCACGTAGCCATCCTTTACGATTATCGTCGAAACCGGTTAAAACATCCCATAAATGACGTTCAACAATGATATCAGACCAAGGGAACACACAGTTAGGCCACCCGTCCTTAACCAGGAATCGATCAACTTCAAAGTTAAAATAAACTTTATCGAGGTTTTGGTATGGCCGTTCTAGAACTTAAAAATAAAGACAATGTAAATCATTCATGTAATAATACGTTTACACGTTTACGGTTAACTACTGACTGATATTTCAAAGCAAATGAATCATTTCTCATACCTCTACCCATGGTTTGACTTGTACTAACTTCTCAGCCATAACTGGAGTATGAACAGGTAAATACTTTCGACCCTTCAACATATCTTCTAGGCTAGTAACATCAGAAGTTTTACTCATCTTCTCCACATAGGGTGACCTAGGAACATGTTCAAGCCTCCTCTTCTTTGTTTCGCACTGCTCCAAAGCCCTTTTGATGGGAGGTGAATTCAGTTTCTCAATAACCTTCAATCTATTTTCAGCTTCAACACTCAACTTCTTACTCGCTCCCCTCTGCTCCTCATCTTCCTCGTGTTTTTCCAGCTTTCTCAAGTTTTCCTTTTGAGACGTTTTCCAATCCATCAACCTTGACATCAACATGTGGTGTATCAAACAACTTGAAAAATTCATTGACTTGACTGCAATACTCATTAGCAAGATCTACAGGCTGCGGATGATATGAAAAAGGTTAACAAACTTTTATTATCGCAAGTTATTAATTATATCAGAAATGAAATAAGAACAAAACAAAATATCATTAAATTACCTGTTCTCCGTCAGCTGTGTTAACTATGTCTCCATAAACCTGCATACCAAAGTGGTAGACACTTATTAGTATAACATTAGAATGAAAGGTATAATCACATAAATACCATTTAATTACATTTTCATATGCATCATTCTTCATTTTGTCTCCATCAACTGTGTTAACTTTGTTTCCATAAACCTGCATACAAAAGTTTATAACACCTATTAGTAGAACATTAGAATCAAAGGTATAGTCACATTAATACAATTTATACTTACCTTTTCATAGGTTTCTTGGTTCATTTTGTCTTTGTCACTCATTATGACCTGCAAAATAAAGTTTTTAGAAACAAAATCCTCGTATTAGCATACCACATGGTAATTGTTTGATAGCAATGTAACTTGGTCAAGAATTGATAAAGGTAAAAAACTAACTCGAATAATAGTCTCAAGTTTCAAAGTGCGGGCTTCCAAATCCTTAACCCGTTCATCAACTGAAACAACTTCTACCTCTTTACCCATGCTCTCTATTGAATAACCCTCGGGGTATACCACTTTCTGCCTAGCTTTATTCGCGGCCACTTTCTGAAAATGTTCATCCCAGGGTCCCCCTTTTGCAAGAGGCGGCGCTCTCGGGATATACCACTTGAAAAATTCAATGCTTCGTGTGAACCATTCAGCTTCAGCCTCAAAGCATGTTAGCATAATCACGTTGGGTTTCGAGTCCTTACAAAAGATTTATATGTTATATGGTATCTAAAATTGTGTACATGTTTAAAGTTAACCAATCAATAAAATACTATATATAATTACCTTGTCAAAAAGTTGGTCAAAATAATCAGTCTTTCTAAATGCTGTGTGTTTCGACCATGCAAGTGCTCTTGTGATCACCCCTGGAGCCTTGTTCCACCACTGTTTACTTTTACTCGTGTCAGCATACTCTATGATCCATATCTACAAAAAGTTAAGACAACAAATATAAGTTACGAGGACGAGAAACATATGAAGATAATTTTCAAGCCCTCCCATTAAAGGAAAAAAACAGTAAACTAATGATAGCAAAATTTTTTTGTGTTAACCTTGAAAGCATCAAAGAATCCCTTCAAGCTATAGGTAGGAACATCGTTGGATTCTTTATCACCAATTCTTTGACGGTAAACCGCTGGATGATTTGAAGAGACATTTCTAATAGACTCATAAAGCTGCCTCCAAAGGAGTTCCCCCCATGGAAATGCATTCCATTCATCAAGATCCTCGACCATCCTCAGAAAAATATCATCAATGATAGACCCCAAAGTCTTTACCCATTAATATCACCTCAAGCGTTAGCAACAGATAAACCCGTATCGCATCCTCATCAGACAGATTTAGAAACAGCTCTTCATCTTCAATAATCAATAATAGATCAATTAATTTAAAATGTTGACCTACATGGTTTGGAAAAACTCGGTGATGGAAAGGGATATCACCAATACGCCATTTCCTAAAACTGACCATACCAAATCTAAAACCAGTAACCAGGCAGAATTCATTTCGACCAAAATAGAGAGAATGTCCATTAAAATAGTATACAAGTGGAAGATCATAGCTATCATTGTTTTGATGGAATTGTTTACGAAGTATGTAATGAACAAGGCCTTCCTCGTTATCGACATAGGTAAGATCGAGCCATTGTCCAAAACATGTGCCTTTAAACAAGGAACGGCGCGGCTAGTCTAATCGATCCTTCATAAGTACGAAGTAATGCACTTTGCCTTTAACAATAACTCTAGCATCATACGCCTACAAGAAATAACAAATTAAAAAAGTTAAAACAAACAAGAAGTGTCTACAAGTAAAACAAACAATGACCATTAACAACTTGCTACAAGCACACTATCATTTGATTTTAGAAAGCACTCGTCAAGTCAGGCATACAACATCTAAACTACAAGTATCTACAAGTAAAAACATATCCGTAGAAAACCAAATCTATGCTCGAAGAGAGGTTGTCAACAATATGAATGGTTGCATCGACACCGATGTATTCAAGACTAAGAACTCATCGCTAAGTGTTCATTCTGTCTAGATCAAGTGTCAATACACGTTAATTACACCTATTTGACAACTAACCCTAAACCTCTTATTAAATGGGACTAATACAGTTTCGAACCCTCTCATTTAACATATTCGATATGTTACTTACACCTATATAGCTCTATCACAGTATCATTTTACCAATCAACTCAACCGCTGGAGAAATGAAAACTATAGTGTCATTTTAAAATTAGGTCTTCCCATGTTCATTTTATTCATTTTTCCTCTTTTTTGGACTAACACAGTATCGTTTTATTCATTTTTTCTAAACCATCTCAAAAAGGCAAAAAAAATTATAAAAAAACCACAAACGTGTATGGATTTTTCCTCTTTTTTGGTAATTTTCACATAAAACAAAACATGATGTAAAGGGATCCAACAAAACCCTAAGTTGCAACAAAAGGGATGCAACAAAACCCTATGTTGTAGTAAGAAACGAAATTAATCAAGTGTGAATACTTACCATTTTGATTTTTTTCGTCTACTTTGTCATCTGGATCATGCACTGTTAGTGTGTGTTTACTATGTGTTGTGTGTGTATTTTTTTTTCTTTTGCCACTTTAACGATTGAATATCATCAAAAAAAACACACACACAACACACAGTAAACACACACTAACAGTGCATGATCCAGATGATAAAGTAGACGAAAAAAAATCAAAATGGTAAGTATGCACACTTGATTAATTTCGTTTCTTACTACAACGTAGGGTTTTATTGCATCCCTTTTATTGCAACGTAGGGTTTTGTTGCATCCTTTTACATCATGTTTTGTTTTATGTGAAAATTACCAAAAAAGAGGAAAAATCCATACACGTTTGTGGTTTTTTTATAATTTTTTTTGCCTTTTTGAGATGGTTTAGGAAAAATGAATAAAACGATACTGTGTTAGTCCAAAAAAGAGGAAAAATGAATAAAACGAACATGGGAAGACCTAATTTTAAAATGACACTGTAGTTTTCATTTCTCCAGCGGTTGAGTTGATTGGTAAAACGATACTATGATAAAGCTATATAGGTGTAAGTAACATATAGAATAAGTTAAATGAGAGGGTTCGAAACTGTATTAGTCCCATTTAATAAGAGGTTTAGGGTTAGTTGTCAAATAGGTGTAATTAACGTGTATTGACACTTGATCTAGACATAATGAACACTTAGCGATGAGTTCTTAGTCCTGAATACATCGGTGTCGATGCAACCATTCATATTGTTGACAACCTCTCTTCGAGCATAGATTTGGTTTCTGCGGATATGCTTTTACTTGTAGATACTTGTAGTTTAGATGTTGTATGCCTGACTTGATGCGTGCTTTTTAAAAGCAAATGATAGTGTGCTTGTAGCAAGTTGTTAATGGTCATTGTTTGTTTTACTTGTAGACACTTCTTGTTTGTTTTAACTTTTTTAATTTGTTATTTCTTGTAGGCGTATGATGCTAGAGTTATTGTTAAAAGCAAAGTGCATTACTTCGTCCTTATGAAGGATCGATTAGACCAGCCGCGCCGTTCCATGTTTAAAGGCACATGTTTTGGACAATGGCTCGATCTTACCTATGTCGATAACGAGGAAGGCCTTATTCATTACATGCTTCGTAAACAATTCCATCAAAACAATGATAGCTATGATCTTCCACTTGTATACTATTTGAATGGACATTCTCTCTATTTTGGTCGAAATGAATTCTGCCTGGTTACTGGTTTTAGATTTGGTATGGTCAGTTTTAGGAAATGGCGTAGTGGTGATATCCCTTTCCGTCACCGAGTTTTTCCAAACCATGTAGGTCAACATGTTAAATTAATTGATCTATTATCGGTTATTGAAGATGAAGAGCTGTTTCTAAATCTGTCTGATGAGGATGCGATACGGGTTTGTCTATTGCTAATGCTTGAGGTGATATTAACGGGTAAAGACTTGGGGTCTATCATTGATGATATTTTTTTGAGGATGGTCGAGGATCTTGATGAATGGAATGCATTTCCATGGGGGGAACTCCTTTGGATGCAGCTTTATGAGTCCATTAGAAATGTCTCTTCAAATCATCCAGCGGTTTACCGTCAAAGAATTGGTGATAAAGAATCCAACGATGTTCCTACATATACCTTGAAGGGATTCGTTGTTGCTTTCAAGGTTAACACAAAAAAATTTTGCTATCATTAGGTTACTGTTTTTTTCCTTTAATGGTAGGGATTGAAAATTATCTTCATATGTTTCTCGTCCTCGTAACTTATATTTGTTGTGTTAACTTTTTGTAGATATGGATCATAGAGGGTGTTGACACGAGTAAAAGTAAACAGTGGTGGAACAAGGCTCCAGGGGTGATCCCAAGAGCACTTGCATGGTCGAAACACACACCATTTAGAAAGACTAATTATTTCGACCAACCTTTTGACAAAGTAATTATATATAGTATTTTATTGATTGGTTAACTTTAAATATATACACAATTTTAGATACCATATAACTTATAAATCTTTTGTAAGGATGATCTGTGGTAAACAGTCAAGTCTAACAGACTTAAAACAGCTTAAACACAAATGCAATTTAGATCAGAGGAATATAGTGGATTCCTAGGTCGTTAAGTCCCACGGAGGATGAATTGGTGTTTAAAACAACTTCAGATGATAGAATGATCACTAAGGATAGTGATCAATAAGGGTATTGATGGAAAATTATACCTAAAGAGAAAATCTACAAATTAAAGCGACTTAAATACAAATTAAAAAGATTAAAAAGTTAAAATCTATTAAATAAACGCTATCACTATTTTTAAAGATCGATGAACGTTTAAAACCTAAAACTTAAAACTTACGTTTAAATAAAAATTACGTAAACGTACAGAATAAAACGTGAGTTTTAAAGAAATAAAAGACCTACAAATATGAAAATGACATTTTTATAATCCTAATAATAAAAGAAAATTATTAGAAAAAGAAAATTATTTTTACAACTATTTATCTAATTATTATTAATTAAAATCTATTTATTAAGTATTTAATTTGCACTAAAATACAAGAAAATACAAGATTAACCTAGAAAAATGAAATTATAACTTAGAAAAGTCTAAAATATGATAAAACTTATTTTAAAACTAAGAATATATTTTTAAGACTTATTATGTATTTATTATTAATTTAAAACTATTTAAAACTAATTAAAATGCTAAAAAATACTTTTTAAACTAAGAAAATTATGGAAAAATACTTTTTATTACTTTTATATTTATCTTAACCTAAGAAAATTGAAAAATCATTTTTTTGGACTTTTTATAATTTATTTGTATTAAAAGCTATTTAAAAATACCTAAAAACTGTTTTTAATTAAGAAAAATAGCAAACAGTTATGAAAAATTATGAAAATTTCAGGAAAAGTCTATTTTAATCTACTGAGTCTAAGAAAAATAGAAAAACATGGTCTTGTTTGGAGAAATTAGCAACTGCAGTTGTGACTGCTTAATAATAAGCACTTGAAAAAGCTAATTTATAACCAAAGACCACCAAACTGATAAGGAAGCTAAAATATGCTATAATGACTCAATTTCAACCAAAAACAACAAGCTAGAACCTCTGGATTACTAGTTAACACAGATTTGAGGTTTAAGCTAAAGAAGCAAAACAGATTTTTGGTAGGTTACTTTAAGCTGATGCACAGGTCACCAAATAAGCTAAAAATGAAAAGTAGAAATTGGAACTTGTATAAGACCTGATTGACTACCTAGAAACAAGATATGAGATCAAGACAAGCTAAAATGAGCTTTTGAGAAGCTTATACAAAACCTGAGAAATCACTGAGTAAAACTCAGTATATACTGAGTTACTTGGGACAAAATGAAAAGCTCAAGCAGGCCAAGTAAATAAGCTGCAAATTGAGATTTTTAATTTGGAACTTAAAGAGGACCAGGTTAACTGTCTTAGAACCAAAAATCACAGGTTTTGACCAAATATTAAGCTCTGTGTGAGCTTATGAACTTGGATGTAAAAACTGTGCACAGGGCACTTTGACTTTTTTAGAAAATGAACCAAGTTGACTTTATTGAACTTTGAATTGAATCTACTAACTGGTTATGTAATTTTAAGCTAGAGTGAGATTAAATTAAGCTAGGTTACCAAGTTCCAAGCTACTGTGATGATTTTTACCTATCAAATCCTAACAGTGAGCTTATGAGATGAGATTAAAGAGTATTTTGACTTTCTGTCTAATGAGCACAGGTTTTCTTGTTGCAATGAGTTCTTTAGACCAAGTTTGACACAAAATAACCACAAGCACAGGTCTGCACTACCTTTAGTACAGTTAAACAAATTCAACCAAACAACCCTTTTATGTAACTGAGTTGATGTGTTTCAAACCAAATCAAAATTGTGAACCATAAAATTGATTTCAGACCTTACAATATCAATATATGAGACTAAAAGAACATGATCCAACAGTGCTAACCTCATAAAAACAAGACTTATGATTATGCAGATTTCACTGTCCAAATAAGGTTTTTTGCAAAATACAAATTTAAGTAAACAACCTACTGATTTTATTGATTATTTGTGATTAAATATGACCAATAAACATAAACAAACAGGAATTTAAGGTAAAGAACAACTTTAATATTGAAATGCCAAATTGATCAAATTGCTTACAAATGAGATTCCAAGTAAAAGCTAAGAACCAAGGACTGTAACCAATTCCTATATGCTCTCCTCAGAGCTCTAAACCAAGGCAATCCAAAATATACCCTGCTCCAACCTGCTAGAACCTTGAACCATGGATTTTTTATTTTTAAGCTATTTAATTGCTATTTTTATGAATTTTGGTTTTGGCTTCTAATACTGCTTTTAAGGTATCTAAAAGCTTTGATAAGCTTTATGAGGAGCTTATATGAGTTTCTAAGTCCAAACTAACCACTGCTAACAACATTTCAACATAATGAGATTTTCTTGAAATTTGAAAATTTGAAAACTGAGATTGGAACTTCAATACTGAAATTGATTATTGAAAAAGTTTAAACATACACTGATAACACTTAATAAAGTACTTGAGAGCTTAAAAATACACTGGATAAAGAGAATTAACTAAAACGACATAAAAATTGAAAATTACACTAGATTGCCTTCTCTGTTGCTTCTTTCTTGATATTTATTGACCTCAATTATCTCTTGTCGACCTCTGAAAATATCCCACCACATCTTGACCCTTGATTTCATCCAGATAATCAGATTTGCCACTTGGCGATTTTGGCGCCATTTTTCAAAGAGTAGGTTTTTCTCATTAATTGGGGCTTGGATTGATGTGGAGGTGGAAGGAGACAGCTGGGAGGTGATGTGGAGGTGAAAAGGTGGAAAACCAGTGGTTAAAAACCACTGGTATTGGTGAAACAAGGTTGAAGGAGACACATGAACAGTACCCGCGGTTTCTTTTGAATTTAAAAAAACTGGACCGGGTCATTTGTTTGGGCTTGGATTTGGGCTAGTGATAATAAAGGGTCCGGTTTGGTTTGTTTTAACAATAAGGACCATATATGCAATTTGGCTAAAGTTGAAGGGCTGAACTTGAACATTTTCCCAAGCTCTCATAAGGACTAAAACTGCCAAGTATTAATAGTACAAGGACCTTTGTTGTTAATTTCCATTTTTACAAATCCAGGGACTAAAACTGTCAAGTTTAAAACTTGAGGGACCAATATTGTAAATTCTCAAAAAGTTTATCATAAGGACCATTTTTGTCATTTATAAATAGAACAAGGTTAAAACTTGATAATTTTCACTTTTTAAATTAACCAAGGACTATTTTTGACAATTTTCAAAGTTCAGGGACTAAAGTTGTCATTTTGTGATTTTTAAACTTTAAAGGGTTTATTTTGACAACTTTTGAATCTCAAGGACCTAAAATGATATTTTGCAAGTTTTTGAATTACCAGGGACTGATTTTGACAACTTTTGTAACTTGGGGGACTAAAACTGCCAATTATGCAAACTTGATACGTTTTTCATCAGATTTTGATGTTTTTGCATTTAAAACATATAAAACACTTGTTTGTGATATTTTTATCATTTTGAAGCATTTCTGAGTGTTTTCAGATGTTTTTGGCATTCTATCAGTATAAAAATGATGAGTATTTAGACACTCATCAATCCCCCACACTAAGATATTGCTAGTCCCTAGCAATGATTTGAGAAAATTTAATGGATTTCATCTCTTTACCAAAAGCCATTACTTCTGGAGTAGCCAAATGTTTTAGTTCAAGTAAGAACCATGGTACAGCGATAACCATATGATTTTGAGCAAACCACCAGCTTTCAACGGATTTGATTTGTCTTTACCAGAAGCCGTACCCTTCTGGACTAGCCAACTCTTAGATAAATTATAAATATTATCTTTGGTGAGCCGATTACCAATTATGGATTTTCAACTGCCTTTACCACAAGCCATAACCTTGCGGGCTAGCCAACTTTTCACTAGTTTAAAGATATGGTGAGTTGAACACCATACAATTTTAGGCAAATTGCAAGCCATAAACGGATTTGAGATATCTTTACCAAGAGCCGTTTGCTCCTGGATTAGCCAATCCTTATGTGGGTTAGACATGGTGGACTGATTACCATTTGCTGAGTAAGTGAAAAACACTTACTCCAAAAAAAATTTTTTGGCCAAAAACGGGGGAATTGGGTGGAATAATTACATGAAATTCGTGAGAATTCCCCCCCACACTAAGAAATGAATATTGCCCTCAATATTCAAAGTACCGGCGGTTATGCCGAAACACAGAACATAAAAGGGAAATACTACGGCCATTATTTTGTTTTTGATATATACACAATATTTTTTTTTTTTTTTTTTTTTTTTTTTTTTTTTTTTTTTTAGAGCTTAAGAATATACAACAGCGTGGGAAAAACTCCCCCACACTAGGGTGGTAGAAAGGGAATAAGAAGACAGAAATATGGATGAAAATCCATATTATGTGTGCTAATGTTTTTGATTACCGAGTCACTAGCTTGACTCGATCCCCGCATTCATTGGTTCATGGGGAATGTTTGTAAATCCGGGACAACCACAGGGGGAATGTCCTCTCCAAAGTAATGCTTAACTCGATGACCATTCACTTTAAAATTAGGACCATCGGGTTGAGATAACTCAACGGTACCATAAGGATAAACCTTAGTAATGGTAAATGGACCAGACCAGCGGGACTTAAGCTTTCCCGAGAAAATCTTCAATCTAGAATTGAAAAGAAGGACTCGATCACCAACGTTGAAAACGCGGTTTTTGATCTTGGAGTCATGAATCTTCTTTGTCTTTTGCTTGTAGATCAAAGAGTTCTCGTAAGCTTGATCACGAAGTTCATTTAGTTCATTCATTTGAACTTTTCTGTGATCACCGGCTGTCTGTATATCGAAGTTTGCATGCTTTAAGGCCCAGTAAGCCTTGTGCTCTAACTCAATCGGAAGATGACATGCCTTTCCGTACACTAGCTTGTATGGAGTACACCCAATTGGTGTTTTGTAAGCTGTACGAAAAGCCCAGAGTGCGTCATCGAGTTTATCCGACCAGGATGCACGATTTTCACCTACTGCCCTTTCAAGTATTCTTTTAATACCACGATTTGAAACTTCCACCTGCCCACTTGTTTGGGGGTGGTATGCAGTAGATAGACGGTGGGTAACACCATACTTTTGCATGACACGATCAAATTGGTCATTACAAAAATGTGTACCACGATCACTGATTATTGCACGAGGAGTTCCAAATCTGGCAAAGAGAGCTTTCAAAAATTTCACAACTACTCGGGCATCATTTGTAGGTAAAGCTTTTGCTTCAACCCATTTCGACAAATAATCAACAGCCACGAGTATGTACTTGTTACCACGAGACGAAGGAAATGGCCCCATAAAATCAATACCCCAGATGTCAAATATCTCACAAACTTGAATGGCATTTTGTGGCATTTCATTCCTTTGAGATATATTACCGCGACGCTGACAAGCGTCACAGGTTTTGACGAAATCGTGGGCATCTTTATAGATTGTGGGCCAATAGAACCCGGAATCAAACACCTTTTTGGCGGTGTAGTTTGGACTATGATGGCCCCCGGTGGGTCCAGCATGGCAAGCTTTGAGAATGTCAAGAGCTTCTTGTCCATAAACACACCGTCGGATGACTTGATCCGCACAGATTTTGAATAAGAAAGGGTCGTCCCAGAAATAGTGTTTAACATCCTTGAAGAATTTATTCTTTTGCTGGGTCGACATCCCTTTCACGATGAAGTTACCCGCATGGTAATTTGCAAAGTCAGCAAACCATGGGGTAGAAGAGTTTCCACGAAAAGAAACCGCATTGAGTGTCTCAAGAGGAAATGTTTCATTAATATCCTTTTTCTCGAAAACATCTTGGTGAGGGTTTTCTAATCTGGACAGATGATCAGCAGCCAGGTTCTCAGCTCCTTTTTTATCACGTATGATGATATCAAATTCTTGGAGGAGGAGAACCCAACGGAGCAATCTCGGCTTTGCATCTTGTTTTGCAAAGAGGTATTTAAGAGCCGAGTGATCCGTATACACTACACATTTTGTCAAGATTAAGTACGGCCGAAACTTTTCAAAAGCATACACCACGGCTAATAGCTCTTTTTCTGTGGTGGTGTAATGAGTTTGAGCCTCAGTCATAGTCTTACTTGCGTAGTGAATAGGCTGAAAATGCTTGTTTCTTCGTTGCCCTAGGACTGCGCCGATAGCAAAATCACTTGCATCGCACATAAGCTCAAAGGGTAAATCCCAGTCGGGAGCAACGAGAATGGGTGCTTCAGTAAGCTTTTTCTTCAATGTTTCAAAAGCTACGATGCACTCAAGGTGAGAAGATAAAAGGAGCATCCTTTTCAAGAAGATGGGTCATTGGCCGGGCGATTTTGGAAAAATCTTGTAATGAATCTACGATAGAAACCGGCATGACCCAAAAAACTCCTAATACCTTTGACGGTAGTAGGATGAGGTAATTTAGCAATAACATCGACCTTTGCTCTATCTACCTCAATCCCGTTCTTAGAAATCTTATGGCCAAGGACTATGCCTTCTTTGACCATAAAGTGGACTTTTCTCCCAGTTTAGACAGAGATTGGTGTCTTCACACCGTTTGAAGCATTTTGTCTAGATGGGAGAGACATGATTGAAAAGAATCTCCAATGACCGAGAAGTCATCCATAAACACCTCCATTGTTTCCCCGATCATGTCGTGGAATATGGCCATCATACATCGTTGGAACGTGCCAGGAGCATTACATAAGCCAAAAGGCATACGTTAGTAGGCAAAAGTTCCGTATGGGCAAGTGAATGTGGTCTTATCTTGATCCTGTGGATCAATAGGGAATCTGAAAGTAACCCGAGAAACCATCAAGGAAACAATAGTACTTCATTCCCTGCTAATCTCTCAAGCATTTGGTCCATGAAGGGCAGAGGAAAATGGTCTTTACGAGTGGCGTCATTCAACTTACGATAGTCGATGCAAACACGCCATCCCGTAACCAGACGAGTTGGAATTAACTCGTTATCTTCATTTGTGATAACAGTAATGCCACCCTTTTTCGGAACACAATGAATTGGGCTGACCCAAGGACTGTCTGAGATCGGGTAAATCAATCCTGCATCAAGAAGTTTGATAACCTCCTGTTTGATAACATCATGGATTTTTGGATTTACTCTTCTCTGATGTTGAACTGCTGGCTTAAAGTCATCCTCCATCAAGATTTTGTGAGTACAAAACTCAGGGTTGATTCCCTTAATGTCGGAGAGTTTCCAAGCAATTGCTTGCTTGTGTGACTTCAAGATTTTTATGAGAGCAGCTTTTTCATCTTTACTCAAATCTCGAGCAATAATGACGGGTAATTTATCGTCACCCTCAAGGAATGCATACTCGAGATGAGGAGGTAAGTCCTTAAGCTCAACCTCAGGAAATTCTTCAGTTTTCTCAACTGACTTAACTTCCTTGTTATGAAGCTTGATGGAAGGGAGAGGAGAAGAAATGTCATGATTTAACAATTTCTCAAGGAGAATACCTCCCTCCAGATTAATCTCATTTTGATTAATCTCATCAGGAATTGAATCACTAGAGTGAGGGGTGGATGATGGATCATCATTAAGCAACTTCTCAATGAGAAGTATGTCTCCCTCAATATCAATTGGAGCGTGATCAATTTCCCATGGTACAGAATCACTGGATAAGTATGCTTTAATCTCTTCTAAGATGAAGTCACTTTCCTCAAATGGGGTGAGAGAAGGAGTAGAATTGGCGATGATAGGCTGAGATGAATGAGTGAGATTATCACTCGAAGAATTATGATCATAACCAAGAACTTCTTGCGAGTACTCTTCAGAAGCAACATCAATGATATCTATTCGGTTAACCGATTCAGAATCATAATTTGCAGAGTACCTCGAAGTCTGATCAAGGTTAAAGGTGACAGCTTCATTTCCAACACGTAATGTGATTTCTTGCTCAAATACATCTATGAGAGCACGGCCCGTTCTCAGGAATCCTCGACCAACAATGAGAGGAACCCGATGATCGGCATCAAAATCAACAACCACGAAGTCAGCTGGGAAAATGGAACTTTCCTACTTTCACAAATACGTCCTCGGCAATGCCAAGAGGACGGGATATTGTACGATCTGCAAGCTCGAGAGTCATGCATGTAGGAGTGAGTTCCGGAAGAGATAGTTTCTTCCACTACTGAATATGGCATCAGATTAATGCTTGCACCAAGATCTGCTAGGGCAAAGCATTCAACCATTCCTGGGAATACACAAGGTAAGAGAAATTTCCCAGGATCTCCAAGCTTTTCTGGAAGCTTCTTTCAGGATAACTGCAGAGCAGTTCTCGTTAAGAGGAGTCTTAGCCATTTCAAACAGCTTTTCCTTATTGCTTAACATGTGTTTGAGAGTTGATGCAAACTTGGGCATCAGCATGATAGCATCCGCAAAGCTTATGTCAAAATGTAACTCTTGGAAAATTTGGAAAAATTTGTCCATTTGATGACTAGCTTTTTCACGGAGCTTTTGCTCATTCAAACGTGATGGATATGGAATAGAAGATTTGGATTTGATATTTTCAACGGGAGCTACAGGTGGTTCAAAAACAACTCCTGGATTAGACTTGGGTTTCTGGACAACTTGAGGATGGACTACCGAAGGTAGGGACTTGTGCGGTATTACTTGGACTTGAATAATGCACTTTGTCCGTTGTTTCCTTGGTAACTTGACTCATTGCCACAGGAGGAGGGGGCATAGGAGTCGTAGGTCCATTGTGTAGTCCTAGGTTCACTTTCCACTACCTTTGGAGGAGAAGAAGAAGAAGAGGTAGTAGGAACAGCAGGTCCAGTGTATGAAACACCACTTCTGGTCGTGATCGCCTTGGCATCGCCCCTCGGGTTAGCGATCGTGTTGCTCGGTAAAGTACCTGAGCCCGAGGGTCGATCATTTAAAGACTTCTTCAAATCAGCGATCTGACTGACCAACAATCTGTTCATCTCATCTTGGGATTTCATAAACTGCTTCAGTAACTCATCAGATGATGGTCCTGGAGGAGTAATGATGGGAGGTGGATTAGGAGGGAAATTTTGAGGTCGGAATGTTTTGATTATGACCTTGTTGTTGAAAATTCCCTTGATTAGGATTCACATTCCCATGAAATTGATTCCCACGATTGAAATTGTTTTGATGAAGGTTCCCTTGTTGTTGGGAAACCTTGATTGGGTCCAGGATAGAAATTACCTTGGTTTTGATAATCCTTGGTTCATTCTAGGTTGATTCTGATTCCGGTTAGGATTCTGGTTAAAACCGGGTGGTGCTTGATAAGTGCTAGCACGGTAGTTTGGTTCATTCTGAGGACTGGTATTGATTACCTCCTTGATTTGAAGTACCGGCTATAGCATTTGCTTCAAACGGACTACCATCAGTGGCAGTACAGTTGTAGTATGCATGAGGACCACCACAAGTGACACAAACTTCAACTTTCTTCACTTCACCATGTGATGGTGTCTGAGTGAATGTGACTTTCTTCTGGTTAGCAAGAACCAAAGCCTGAACAGCATCTGTGAGTTTATCAATCTTAGCATCAGTGCTAGATGTACTCACATGAGATGAAGTAGAAGGTCCAGCATTAGACTGATTTTGATATGTCTTTGTGCGGAAAGAACGGACCTGGGACTTGTTTTCAATGATTTGTAAGGCTTCTTTGGTGGTTTTGCTAAGGAAATTACCTCCCGCGGAGGCATTCAGAGAGTCTTGGTCAGCTGGTCTCAGACCATTATAGAAAGTATCCATCTGCATTAACTCGGTAAAACCATGATGTGGACACTTGCGGAGCAATTCTTTGTAACGATCCCATGCCTCCCCGAATGATTCATCAAATCTCTGAGAAAATTTCATTATCTCATTCTTAAGACTTGTGGTTCGAGATGGAGGATAGAACTCGTTAACAAACTTGGTAACTAGATCTTCCCATGTCTCTATAGAACGAGGGGGTTGTTTCTCAAGCCAATTCCGGGCTTGTCCCTCTAGAGAAAATGGGAACAGAAGAAGCTTGATAGCATCGTGTGGGACATTCTTGTACTTGATGGTTGATGCAATTTTATTGAACCATCGAATGTGTGCATGAGGATCATCCCGCTCAAGACCGTAGAATTGGCTTTGGGTTACTAGATTAAGCAACCCGGTCTTGAGCTCGAAGGTATCAGCCACAATGGCTGGGACAACAATGGCATCTCCGTAACCCTCGATGGGTGCTTGGAGAAGCTCATTCATAGGTTTGTCTTCTGCCATTTCGACAGGTGGTGGTGGTGGTAGACGTTCCTCAGTCACGGCTGAAGGAGCTGAACGTCCTCTACGTCTGCGAGGAATGTTTCCAAGTTCGGAAAGTGGACTTGTAGAACTGGAAGAACGAGTGCGCATGCACTATGTATAAAAATCAATTTCAAAACAAATGAGGCAAAACACAAGTGAACTTAACCAATAATCACAAATGAAATGGCTTCTTTGAAAAAGGTACACCAAATCACAAGTGACACAAAGGCAAGTTTTAAATCTGATGTTCGGGAACTTATTAATGGTCGCACCCCCAGTTAGGTAGTGCACTGCCTTGATTTGCGGTGGTTGATTTTTATGTATATTTAAGTACCACTGAAAAGACGTAGGTATGATTTGTGCTGATGGGGTTTAAAAACTTTTGGAAAATATTTTTGGTATCGTCCCGTTTAACCAAATCGTATTTCTTTAAGAATCACCTTAAAAGAAACACAAACTAGAAAACGTTACGATTGTTTTGTTGTTTTATATTGTTTTTGGGTTTTTAACACTTTAGGAAAAGTGTTAATGAACTTTTTGATTTATATTAACTTTACAGAAAACTTTTTACAAACTGTGGTATATGTGCAAGTACGGGTCTGATAATGCTAGAAACACGCTTACAGCCTCCCCGGCAGCGGCGCCAAAATTTGATTGGTGCTAAACAGTCAAGTCAAATAGACTTAAAACAGCTCAAACACTAATGCAATTAAGATCAGAGGAATATAGGGAATTCCTGGGTCGTTAAGTCCCACGGAGGATGAATTGGTGTTAAAACACTTAATCAGATGGTATAATGATCACTAAGGATAGTGATCGATAAGGTTTTCGATGGAAAATTATACCTAAAGAGAAAATCTACAAATTAAAGCGACTTAAATGCAAATTAAAAAGATATAAAAGATAAAATCTATTAAATAAACGCTATCACTATTTTTAAAGGCGATGAACGTTTAAAACCTACAACTTAAAACTTACGTTTAAATTAAAATTACGTCTACGTACAAAATAAAAAGTGAGTTTTAAAGAAATAAAAGACCTACAAATATGAAAATGACATTTTTATAATCCTAATAATAAAAGAAAATTATTAGAAAAAGAAAATTATTTTTACAACTATTTATCTAATTATTATTAATTAAAATCTATTTATTAAGTATTTAAATTGCACTAAAATACAAGAAAATACAAGATTAACCTAGAAAAATGAAATTATAACTTAGAAAAGTCTAAAATATGATAAAACTTATTTTAAAACTAAGAATATATTTTTAAGACTTATTATGTATTTATTATTAATTTAAAACTATTTAAAACTAATTAAAATGCTAAAAAATACTTTTTAAACTAAGAAAATTATGGAAAAATACTTTTTATTACTTTTATATTTATCTTAACCTAAGAAAATTGAAAAATCATTTTTTTGGACTTTTTATAATTTATTTGTATTAAAAGCTATTTAAAAATACCTAAAAACTGTTTTTAATTAAGAAAAATAGCAAACAGTTATGAAAAATTATGAAAATTTCAGGAAAAGTCTATTTTAATCTACTGAGTCTAAGAAAAATAGAAAAACATGGTCTTGTTTGGAGAAATTAGCAACTGCAGTTGTGACTGCTTAATAATAAGCACTTGAAAAAGCTAATTTATAACCAAAGACCACCAAACTGATAAGGAAGCTAAAATATGCTATAATGACTCAATTTCAACCAAAAACAACAAGCTAGAACCTCTGGATTACTAGTTAACACAGATTTGAGGTTTAAGCTAAAGAAGCAAAACAGATTTTTGGTAGGTTACTTTAAGCTGATGCACAGGTCACCAAATAAGCTAAAAATGAAAAGTAGAAATTGGAACTTGTATAAGACCTGATTGACTACCTAGAAACAAGATATGAGATCAAGACAAGCTAAAATGAGCTTTTGAGAAGCTTATACAAAACCTGAGAAATCACTGAGTAAAACTCAGTATATACTGAGTTACTTGGGACAAAATGAAAAGCTCAAGCAGGCCAAGTAAATAAGCTGCAAATTGAGATTTTTAATTTGGAACTTAAAGAGGACCAGGTTAACTGTCTTAGAACCAAAAATCACAGGTTTAGACCAAATATTAAGCTCTGTGTGAGCTTATGAACTTGGATGTAAAAACTGTGCACAGGGCACTTTGACTTTTTTAGAAAATGAACCAAGTTGACTTTATTGAACTTTGAATTGAATCTACTAACTGGTTATGTAATTTTAAGCTAGAGTGAGATTAAATTAAGCTAGGTTACCAAGTTCCAAGCTACTGTGATGATTTTTACCTATCAAATCCTAACAGTGAGCTTATGAGATGAGATTAAAGAGTATTTTGACTTTCTGTCTAATGAGCACAGGTTTTCTTGTTGCAATGAGTTCTTTAGACCAAGTTTGACACAAAATAACCACAAGCACAGGTCTGCACTACCTTTAGTACAGTTAAACAAATTCAACCAAACAACCCTTTTATGTAACTGAGTTGATGTGTTTCAAACCAAATCAAAATTGTGAACCATAAAATTGATTTCAGACCTTACAATATCAATATATGAGACTAAAAGAACATGATCCAACAGTGCTAACCTCATAAAAACAAGACTTATGATTATGCAGATTTCACAGTCCAAATAAGGTTTTTTGCAAAATACAAATTTAAGTAAACAACCTACTGATTTTATTGATTATTTGTGATTAAATATGACCAATAAACATAAACAAACAGGAATTTAAGGTAAAGAACAACTTTAATATTGAAATGCCAAATTGATCAAATTGCTTACAAATGAGATTCCAAGTAAAAGCTAAGAACCAAGGACTGTAACCAATTCCTATATGCTCTCCTCAGAGCTCTAAACCAAGGCAATCCAAAATATACCCTGCTCCAACCTGCTAGAACCTTGAACCATGGATTTTTTATTTTTAAGCTATTTAATTGCTATTTTTATGAATTTTGGTTTTGGCTTCTAATACTGCTTTTAAGGTATCTAAAAGCTTTGATAAGCTTTATGAGGAGCTTATATGAGTTTCTAAGTCCAAACTAACCACTGCTAACAACATTTCAACATAATGAGATTTTCTTGAAATTTGAAAATTTGAAAACTGAGATTGGAACTTCAATACTGAAATTGATTATTGAAAAAGTTTAAACATACACTGATAACACTTAATAAAGTACTTGAGAGCTTAAAAATACACTGGATAAAGAGAATTAACTAAAACGACATAAAAATTGAAAATTACACTAGATTGCCTTCTCTATTGCTTCTTTCTTGATATTTATTGACCTCAATTATCTCTTGTCGACCTCTGAAAATATCCCACCACATCTTGACCCTTGATTTCATCCAGATAATCAGATTTGCCACTTGGCGATTTTGGCGCCATTTTTCAAAGAGTAGGTTTTTCTCATTAATTGGGGCTTGGATTGATGTGGAGGTGGAAGGAGACAGCTGGGAGGTGATGTGGAGGTGAAAAGGTGGAAAACCAGTGGTTAAAAACCACTGGTATTGGTGAAACAAGGTTGAAGGAGACACATGAACAGTACCCGCGGTTTCTTTTGAATTTAAAAAAACTGGACCGGGTCATTTGTTTGGGCTTGGATTTGGGCTAGTGATAATAAAGGGTCCGGTTTGGTTTGTTTTAACAATAAGGACCATATATGCAATTTGGCTAAAGTTGAAGGGCTGAACTTGAACATTTTCCCAAGCTCTCATAAGGACTAAAACTGCCAAGTATTAATAGTACAAGGACCTTTGTTGTTAATTTCCATTTTTACAAATCCAGGGACTAAAACTGTCAAGTTTAAAACTTGAGGGACCAATATTGTAAATTCTCAAAAAGTTTATCATAAGGACCATTTTTGTCATTTATAAATAGAACAAGATTAAAACTTGATAATTTTCACTTTTTAAATTAACCAAGGACTATTTTTGACAATTTTCAAAGTTCAGGGACTAAAGTTGTCAATTTTGTGATTTTTGAAGCTTTAAAGGGTTTAGTTTTGACAACTTTTGAATCTCAATGGACCTAAAATGATATTTTGCAAGTTTTTGAATTACCAGGGACTGATTTTGACAACTTTTGTAACTTGGGGGACTAAAACTGCCAATTATGCAAACTTGATACGTTTTTCATCAGATTTTGATGTTTTTGCATTTAAAACATATAAAACACTTGTTTGTGATATTTTTATCATTTTGAAGCATTTCTGAGTGTTTTCAGATGTTTTTGGCATTCTATCAGTATAAAAATGATGAGTATTTAGACACTCATCAAAGGACTCGAAACCCAACGTGATTATGCCAACATGCTTTGAGGCTGAAGCTCAATGGTTTACACGAAGCATTGAATTTTTCAAGTGGTGTATCCCGAGAGCGCCGCCTCTTGCAAAAGGGGGACCCTGGGATGAGCATTTTCAGAAAGTGGCCGCGAATAAAGCTAGGCAGAAAGTGGTATACCCCGAGGGTTATTCAATGGAGAGCATGGGTAAAGAGGTAGAAGTTGTTTCAGTTGATGAACGGGTTAAGGCTTTGGAAGCCCGCACTTTGAAACTTGAGACTATTATTCGAGTTAGTTTTTTACCTTTATCAATTCTTGACCAAGTTACATTGCTATCAAACAATTACCATGTGGTATGCTAATACGCGGATTTTGTTTCTAAAAACTTTATTCTGCAGGTCATAATGAGTGACAGAGACAAAATGAACCAAGAAACCTATGAAAAGGTAAGTATAAATTGTATTAATGTGACTATACCTTTGATTCTAATGTTCTACTAATAGGTGTTATAAACTTTTGTATGCAGGTTTATGGAAACAAAGTTAACACAGTTGATGGAGACAAAATGAAGAATGATGCATATGAAAATGTAATTAAATGGTATTTATGTGATTATACCTTTCATTCTAATGTTATACTAATAAGTGTCTACCACTTTGGTATGCAGGTTTATGGAGACATAGTTAACACAGCTGACGGAGGACAGGTAATTTAATGATATTTTGTTTTGTTCTTATTTCATTTCTGATATAATTAATAACTTGCGATAATAAAAGTTTGTTAACCTTTTTCATATCATCCGCAGCCTGTAGATCTTGCTAATGAGTATTGCAGTCAAGTCAATGAATTTTTCAAGTTGTTTGATACACCACATGTTGATGTCAAGGTTGATGGATTGGAAAACGTCTCAAAAGGAAAACTTGAGAAAGCTGGAAAAACACGAGGAAGATGAGGAGCAGAGGGGAGCGAGTAAGAAGTTGAGTG